>OY720455.1:60998764-61393764 GCA_963082715.1 Harpalus rubripes
CTTAATAGGCTACTTGCGTGGTACTGAAAATCTGATATCTATCACTAAATACCTAAAGTAAAGTTGAAAACGTATGTAAAAATATAAATTTTATTTTCAAAAAATTATGTTTTTTAATAAATGGATCTTTTCAATTTAAAGAGATAGAAGATATGCGCAATGGAAATCTGCGCAAAGTAAGAACAACTGAGATCTATGGCGTTTGTTTCTAAAAAAATATAGACGTGAAATGTGAGAATGTCTCAGATAACTGTAAAAAATCTTATTGGAAAAAGTTACAAAAGCTTTTATTGAAGTTAAAATGTCTTACGATGCAAATTTTCACTGATAATACAGCTATTTTAATGACTGCAATATTTTTGACGTTTCGTTTGACAGCCCAACTGGCAGTTGTTCGCGTCATTTTCTTACTATTTGCATCGATAGAAAGAGATAGCCGTTAAATTGAAAAGGTCCATTAAGAAAGAAGATTTTCTTAGACGTCATTATTTTGAACTAGAGAAAGGGATGCATATTTAAGAATGTAACCTGTAGATGGCGAGCGAGTGCAAGTTTTAATTTGATTTTGACATTAGTTCATTTTTCTGTCACACTCTCTGTTCTTTATTATTTACAATTTGCGTGGTTTCTGTTACTTTTATTACGTATTTAGATTTGTTAAGCAGGATTTTGAAGGATTTTAACTTAACTTATACTCGTACAATATTAAAATGTCAAACGAAAATATTAACCTCCAAACTATTATTCAAACGTCAAACAGATGATCTGTCATGTTTAAATTACCCGCACATGCTGTTGTGATTGGACGTACCGATGTTATTGCTTTACGGTCATTCATTGGTTCGGCGTAATTCTACGTCATACATGGCGGTAATTTAAATATTAAAATTTCATTAATTTTTTTCTGGCCAATTAATGAAAATTTTGCCAAAAGAAAAAATATGGGTAGCAAGTTTTCATCCTCTCTTCAAAAATATTAAATAAAAAATGGCGCGCAAGTAGCCCACTGTCAACACTCTAAATTTCTAGACCACTGAAACGTAGACTAAACAGACTGTTATACTTTAAAAGTGTAAATATAATTTACTTTTTTCTAAACAAAAGTACTTTCCGATGTCATCTGGCATGAATCTTTCTCTTAAAATCCGTAATTTACAAATCTGTCACATTGAAGGAGAAATTGTCTATTAGAAAAACCGAATCTATCGATAAATCTTTGAACCAGTTCTACTTTTGAACGTAATTAGTAGGTCATGTGTATTTCTCTTTAGAGAGGTCTCGGGTTCATGCCGAAACGCGGCTGCAGCGTGACACATTGCGAGATCAACCGGTTCTACAAGTTACACGCGACAAGAGGGATGTGCGAACCGATTAGCATGATAGTACCAAGGAAATCTGATCAGTTTCATGATGATCTGTACCCGGATACGTGTGCTCCGATGCCAGCGTTAACAGCAGATGAGTGGATCAGTGGGAGGAATGCTAGCCCGATGCTTATGTCGCTCAAAACAGGTGAGAAAATAATAAAGGCATTTAATTTTAAATAAATCTAAAACGAGGGTCGCACTAGAATTATTGAGAATTGGAAAGTCAGATAGACCATGGAAAACAAAATAACAATAACATATTACTATTCGAGGTGGAAAGTGTTTCATTGGCCGTATTTATTTAGGAACTTCAGGTTCAATCTTGAACTGATCTCTAACCAACCTGGGTTGCTTCTAAATAAATGATACAATTCTAAAATTTAATAGAAAATTCGAATTCACGTCATTTATTCCCGTCATTGTTACTATAATACACTTTTCCAATTTAACGGCTATCTCTTTCTATGGCTGCAAATAGTAAGTAAAATGTCGCCAACAATTGCCAGTTGGACTGTCAAACGAAACGTCAAAAATATTGCAGTCATTAAAATACCCGTATTCTCGGTGAAAATTTAGTTCGTTAGACATTTTATCTTCAATAAATGGTTTTGTTACTTCTTTCAAGAAGTTTTTTAAAGTTGTCTAAAATTTTTCTCACAGTTTATGTCTAAATCCATGGATCTAATGACAATCGCGTATCCATGACTCCCGCCATTTGTTCGTACTATGCGCAGATCCCCATTGCGCATATATCTTCTATCTCTTTAAATAGAAAAGGTCTATTGACTCTTTTAATTTGTTTTTATTTTATCAGTTTTAAGAAATAAATAAAACACACAATGGACCTTTTCATTTTCGTTTATTTTATTGTAGAAATAGACCTTTTCAATTTAAAGAGATAGAAGACATGCGCAATGGGGATCTGCGCATAGTAAGAACAACTTAGATCTCTGGTGTTTGTTTCTGAAAAAATTAAACGTAAAATGTGAGAATATCTCAGATAACTTTAAAAAATCTTATCGAAATAAGTTACAAAAGCTTTTATTGAAGTTAGAATGTCTAACGATGCAAATTTTCACTGAGACAGCCCAACTGGCAGTTGTTCGCGCCATTTTCTTACTATTTGCAGCGATAGAAAGAGATAGCCGTTCAATTGAAAAGGTCCATTGCTTAGAAAAAGAGAGTAGACGGGTTGAATTTACTAACCCAGCAAATCTGCTGGGTGAGTTGGGTCAGTAGCCACTTAAATTATACCAATTAAACAAAACTAACCTACTAAGTTACACGAAAAGTCCCAAATAAATAGGGCCATTGTCGAGGGATAGCCCGAGACCATGAAACTTTTCACCGAGGTTTGTATACTATTTTATTCACAATCTGAACTAAAAAATTAATAATGGATCTTTTCAATTTAACGGCTATCTCTTTTTATCGCTGCAAATTGTAAGAAAATGGCGCGAACAACTGCCAGTTGGCCTGTCAAACGTCAAAAATATTGCAGTCATTAAAATACCTGTATTCTCGGTGAAAATTTGCATCATTGGACCTTTTAGCTTCAATAAAAGCTTTTGTAACGCATTTCGTTGAGATTTTTTAAAGTTATCTGAGATATTCTCACATTAAATTTTGTAGAATAAAAGCCATAGATATCAGTTGTTCTTACTATGCGCAGATCTCTATCTTCTATCTCTTTAAATTGAAAAGGTCTCATTGATATTTAAATAATAATAATAACCTAACATGAATAAACGAATGGTCTGAGATTATTCATTTGTCACATGAACTGTCAGTTTGATTTCTAAACTTAAATTTGCAAATTCATTTGTTTCATATACACATATAAAAGATAAAATATTTGTATTACATAATTTAAAAAGCTAAGCTACCAATAATGGGGATATAAGTACCAATTTTAATAAAATAACACATGAACTGTCAGTTTGATTTTTAACCTTAAATATTGATTTCATTCCATTGATTACTTGTATTATTTACAATTTTATTCCATAAATTGTAAAGAAGCTTTGTTTATATGTAAATAACCATCACTGATACGCATTGATTTCAAAGCGGGGGGCAGCTATTTTCTAACCTCTTGGAAAATGAAGTTAACAATAACTAACTTCCCAATTCCCAACTTTTTAAAAGTCAGAAATCGTCTTATTACTAACCGATTGTGAATAAAATATTTTTTTACAAATAATTAATAAGTAATTAATTTGTTAGCTTGGTTTTTAAGTCTCCTAGAAATTATTTTGAAAGCATTCCAAAAGAATATTGGTGGAGAGTTTTTAAAATGTGGAAGAAAAGATGGTGAAGTGTATTATTGTTGAAAGGAACTATACGTTGAACGTATTTAAAATAAAATTCTAAAAAATATTAACCCTGTGTCTTATTCACAAATATTATACAAGTATATCTTGGTATTTTACAACACGATCTTTTATTTTTTTTATTTCTTTTAGGCGTAAACATTACAACCCACAAACCACGCATCTATAAACCTCCAGCCGGTACAACCGTATCAGAAAATAACAACAAGAAGAAGTTCGCGTTCTTGTCGTGCGAAACTATTCCAGATTACAGGCCCCGGGATATGCTACCGCCTACAGAAAAAAGCCAGAAGACTTCCACCAACCAGACAACCAAGTTCCACCAGTTGCAGCAGATGTTCGGACATAATATACAACCGGAACCCAATATCGAAGAAATACCGCTGTATAAACAGATTCAAGCTGCGAATGAGAATGTAAATAACGAAAACGAGGTAAGAAAGATAGTTAACTGAGTGTTGAGTTAAATAATTAACCAGAGTTCTCCCTATATATTTAACAAATCAGAAGTGGGATCATTTTTAAAAAATCTGATGTGGCCAACATATGACCTCCCGTCAATTCCATGTTTGAAATAGCAATGAACTTAAAGTATCACTTCCAGTTGATCGTTCGTAAACAAAATCTAATTTGTTGTTCCAATAAATAGAAAAGTCTGTAATACCAAATTTTGGATTATATTTTATTGTTTTTCCTCGAAAATCTGTTGAGCTCCAAATTAAGTACCACTTCCGGTTTATCATATAGGTATAGTCAAAATCTAATGTTTCGAATTATATACGTGTTTTAAATACCAAATTTGAGAAGTTTTGGATCATGTTTTAATATATTTTTTCAAGAAAATCTGTTTATAGCTTCCTGTAAAGTAGTACTTCCGGTTTATCAATTTTAGAAAACATCTAATATGTCGTTCTCATTAATATAAAAGTCTTAAATACCAAATTTGAAAATTTTTGGATTGTATCAATTTATTTTTCACGAAAATCTGTTCAGAGCTTCAGATAAAGTATCATTTCCGGTTTACCAATTGTATCCAAAATCTAATATGTTGTTCCCCTTCATATAAAAGTCGTAAATACTAAATTTGACAAGTTTTGGAGTATATCATAATACATTTTCCACGAGAATCTGTTGAGAGCTTCAAGTAAAGTATCACTTCTGGTTGATTAATTTTAGCCAAAATCTAATATGTTGTTTCCCATGATATAAAAGTCTTAAATACTAAAACTGAAAAGTTATGGATTATATTGTAATATAGTTTTTCATTAAAAACTGTTATGGGCTTCAAGTAAAGTATCACTTCCATGTATCCAATTTTACCCAAAATCTAATCAACTCGTTATATGAATGCAGGAAGCTTAAATACGGAAAATAGATATATTTGGAAGTTTGCTATAAGAGTTATCGTGGACGAAAAAATCGTCACACACACAGACATCATCGTAAAAATAGTAAAAACGTGTTGTGGGGACCTTAATTCGTGCTTATTTACTGAAAACTCACCATCGAATTTTTGGCACGATTGGGTACATTACCTACGGTATGACGGGATATAAAAAAAAATACAAAAAAATAACTAAAATAAATAAAATATAAATATATCATCACGGCATATTACCCATTAATGATGACAAAATCATACCATGCGGGCGTTTACGAGGCGTCACATCACGGACACTCATTGCTGGCATGGAGAGTGCATCACAGGGGTCACATAATAACATAACCTCATTACTTAGTTTATAAATAAAATACATTAATGTTTAATGTAAATATTTTTGATTATAGCTCCGGAAGGCATTCACAAGGCAAAGTGAAGAAATCAGAATGCTGAAGAAGCAATTATCAAACAGCGAAAAACGAGTCCAAGAACTGGAGGAACAAATAAAAAGGTTACAAAACAAGTAAGAACATTTTAAATTTAATATCAACATTTGCTTCAATATTGCAATGACGATAAGCTTAATGCTTGCCAGCCAAATTGTAATGTAACGTTTTCATTCATTGTTTCCTATTTACTAAATGTAAGATTCTACGCCTTTAATATTTAGGGGCCATTATTGTGATTTTATTTTTACCTTTTAACAAAAATTGCATTTAGGTTAGACATTCCAGTTGTTTAAATTTTATAATGTTCGTAGATTTTAGAAATAAGTTAAAGTTAATAATTCCAAAGCACGATCCAATGATTTTTATCAGTGTTACCAAATTGATTGCTGTAATTTTAAGTTGTTGACCTTTTATTGTGTACTTCTTATTTATATTAATAAGTTCATTTTGTTTAGTTATAGAATATACACATATCGTTATTATGTATTTGTATAACCAGTGTTAAGTTTTGTCTGTATATTTTTGACTGTTAAGTAATTACACTTATCCAATTTAATATTTGCACTATCTTCGGATGTTTCTATTCAGTGCATCAATTGTTTTAATGAGAACGAATTATGAAAATATGGCAATATAAATTAATTTTAGAACTATTTTTATAAATTAGTAATTTAGAAAAGTAGCATTTATTAAGCTGTTGTCACAAATATTTTCAAATCAAATGAACACTGCCGTATGCCTTTTACAAATTTATTCAAAGTTTCTGAAGATAGTAAAAATATATAAGCTATATCAAAAGTAGATATAATGCGCAAAATATGAAAGTAACGCCTTCATTAGTAGAAATTTACGTAATTTTAAAATAAATTGCAAATTCATTTAAGCATTATTTCATCTGTGATAATTCCAAAAATAATATTTCAACTCCAAGGCATTACTTTCAATCGATTCGGAAAGTAGATATTTATTTTTACAAAGCTTACAATCAGAGGAAGAGCCGACTAAGATATTTGAGAGGGCTGGATTCTAGAATACCCACCCCCCTTGAAATTCCATTTTTTCTGTTGCAATGTCTTCTATTAGTTAAAATATAACAAAGAAATACAAAATTAGAGCGCGAATCACGTATTTATATGCTGTAAATTTTAAAAAAAAACACTTTAATGTAACGGTAACCTATCGCACAGAACTCAATTTGAAGAAATTCTGATGGTTACATTCATTTTATCGGTATTTAACGTTACATTAAATCACTGTAATTGCTGTCCGCGCCCTTATTTTTGTGAAATTTAGTGTTTTTAATGGTTTTGAGCATCAAAATAAAATTCTTGAGGGATGGGTATTCTAGATTTAAAACAGATAAATTAGGATTACTCAACATTGACATACGAGAGGTCCTAACTACGATCAGCCCTTTTCTCAGAGCGGTTAAGATTACTCAACATAAACGACTCTCAAAGTTAGGAATAATTTTAAAATTTTTTATTAAGAAACAAAGATAAAGAAAGAAATAATGTCAGTTTCCAAGCGAGGACAATGGGGGAGTTTTCGATTTTTTTTATATGTTAAAATGTTTTTAAATTTAAAGCGTTTTTACTTTTATATTTTGTAAATTTTTTCCCGTCATTATGGCGTACATAACATCAACTATGTGCGAATTAGGTACGACATATGTGCCCAAAATGTGCTTCATAGAAAGAGACAGAAGCAAAACACGGTCACCTGTTTTTATTTACATTTGACACTTGACAATTTATGGGTCGGTTCTGTTCACATCTGTAAGTCTTACAGGTCTGTAAAAACCAGACAGAAACGCATCTATTTTTGTTGATTAATATAAAATTATACATAAGAGTAGCAGGTTTCGCTGCGATTTTGTTCATTAGCTGTATTCTTTTTGGACAAAATCTCAGCTCATCTCAGATCACTTCAGATAAACTCAGGAAATCGTTGTTCTTTCTGACACAATTGATTTGTTGTTATTCTGAGTAAACTCATTTCCCCCCTTTCCGATGCTACACTACCAGTTTACAAAACTCAAAATAATTTGAAACACTCAGATTACATTTTAAGGTTATATAATTCAACAAAATTTATATTCACATATACAGATATACTTACACGTAATATATTTTCAACATTATCCATTTTTCGTTTATAAACAGTGTCATAGTTCAGAAAAATGTCAATAAATTTGACAGCTGTTACAGCAAATACTATCGGTAAAGAAGGAAATGATAAAATGGAATAAAACCTGTTCTTTTTGCAAAATCACAACTCACTTTAGCTCAGTTATGTACTGAGCTGAGATAAAATTGGTTCAAAAAGAATACAGCTATTATTTACAAATTTACAGATCTGTAAGATTTACAAATATGAACAGAATCGACCCATTAATTTCTGTGTTTATCGTATTTTCTAGGTTTTACGTTTACATATTTAAAATCAAATAATTTGTTTTTTTGCGATTTGACATTGAATTTGACGTTTCAATATCAAAAGACATACGTTCATGTTTTCATTTTAAACTAGCGCTCGTAGCGGACAACTACGGCGAACCAAATGCCGCATACATCATCGTATTGCGGGCGATTTGACTAACGATAAATTAAATATCGTTTGCACAAAAAATACGCTATATTTTATTACTTTTATTGCATTAATAGTAATATTATATGTATAGTATTGCAGTAATGTGGAAAAATCATTACATTTCAACATGACTAAACTCCCCCGTTGCCCGGTATGTGAGTCGGCTCTAATTACAAAAAATGTTTACCAGACGACATTCTGTTACCTTTGTATATTTTTGAGATAAATTTTGAATTTTTTAGCTTGAATGCTTACAGAGAAATATTTCGATGGAAAAAGGTGTATTGTCAATGTGAAAATTATGTATTTTGTGATACGCTTCAATCAGAAAGTAAAAATATTTATTTATATTTATCGAGTACCTAAAATTTATCAAAATTGAAGCGTTTAAATTCAAATAATCTAAGTAACAAATAATATTTTTAAATGAAACCGTTTTACGAGCCATACCCAATGTTTTAGAAATGATACAAGTGACAAAATGAGGACTAAAATATTTTGGATTGTACGTCGAAGGCTTGTACTTGTTTAGCACTTCTCGTTGAAAAATTTTAAAACATAAAAATGGTACTTAGATCCTTTGAATTTAGAAGCTTCACTTATAAAAATAAATATATGAATACATAGTTTTAAATCAATTCTATGTATGTAATAACCTTAAAAATTTCGTTGTACATCTTTAATGTTACTTTTTCGAATATTGAAAGTTTAAATTTGAATAGTATTATGACCAACTTACCAAACTAAAGCAGTATTAAACTAAAACAATAACTGTTATGGTACTTACTACTTGATGTCTTTTTGGTGACGGAACTATGTTGAAACGCCAGCAGTGGGAACAATACACTTTGTTTATGAATTGTAGCACCATTTTATTGTATTTTATTTGTAAGTTAAGCTTGGTAAATAGGTGTTGTATGCTGATCATCGTACAAATGTAATGTGACACTTTACATCTTGTTTAATAAAGTTTTGCTACGAACTATTCACTAATTTTATTTATGTGTTCACTTCCAAACCTAAAACACAACTGAAATTTAAAACAAGCATAAACAGTTGCATAAACTCATCAATAATTAACTACTTGTTTATTCTTGTCTTATATACAAAATAATTAATTCTAATTCTTACAAAATGAAGTTAACAAAATATATAAACGTGAAAAGTATAGTTGAATTCACATACAAAGATTCCAATGTACTGTCGTCACTAATAAAGGTTATAACTGCTTGTTAAGAACTTTTGTATTCCAATAAAGAATGAACTTAGGAATAAGGGCTTACGAATTCAGCTTTTTGATTGGTCTAAACGCGAACAAAGTTTACAATAGCGAAAAATGTAACGAAAAATTTCATTACGAATTACTGAATTGAATATTTTTTATGTGAATTCAACTGTACAGGATGTTATGTAAGTAATGTGCCATAGTTCATGGTATGATATAGTTGAAAGAAGTTATAATCTGAAATATATTCTGCACAATCTATCAAGTTGTAAAAGTTATGGGGCTGCAAAGTCAACCAATTACGAACGAGCTTCTTATTAAGAAAATTTCCACGCCGGCGGCGTAGAAATGACTAATTTCTACGCCGTCGGAGTAGAAATAAAATAAATAAATAAATATCCATAGAAACTAGATAGAATTAGCGAATAAAAAGAAAAGTAGTGCGTTTGAAAAAAAAATTAATGTGTTATTCGGAATAAAAATGTCTTTGTGTGCCTGGCATGCAATTGTCCAACTCGCTTCGCTCGTCGTGCATACTTCCATGCTCGCCACACAAAGTATCACTTTTACTCCTAATAACACAATATACTATTTTAGTAAATTAAGAAAGAACATTTTTCGTGACGTCATTATTTTGAACGGGAGAAAGGGAAGCATACTTAAGAGTGATTTAAGAATATAACCTGTAGATGGCGTAAAGAGTGCGAGTTTTAATTTCAATTTGACTTTAGTTCATTTTCCTCTCTCTGTCTTTTGTTTATTATTTGCAATTTGCATGGTTTCTGCTAGTTTTACTATGTATTTCGATTTGTTAAACAGGATTTTGACAAACTTAAATACTAAACTCCAAACTATTGTTCAAATGTCAAACAAGTGATCTGTCATGTTTCAATAGAGGGTTATGATTTTAACGTCACACGCAATAAAGAATGCAACGATGTAGAAGTTGAGATGGAAGATCGGATTACAAACAAACCACGCCATTTTTAAAGTTCTGTCTTCTGTCACTTGTGTTTTGACATTTGAGTTTTACATGTGATTCAATGTCTTCGAACGGCTGTAGAAACTTAAAGAATTTCACATTTGTCATATATTCTTTATAATATAGCGGGAGTCCCTGTTGCAAAGACCATACACTCGCTTGATACTTGGCACCATCTTGCAACTGTCACCATGACAGCGATTTGTTTGTAATGTAGCAACGAAGTGAAATGAGTCACAAGTGTAGTACAAGGAAAATACCAATAGATGGCAGCCCGAAAATATACCTCTGTATAACCCTCCAATATCCGCACATGAAGTTGCTATGGGGCGTACCGAATGCTATGGCTATAGGGCCATTCATAGTAATTCTACGTCATACATAGCGGTAATTTATATAATAATCAAATTTAATTAATTTTTTTCTGGCCAATTAATGAAAATTTTGTCAAAAGAAAAAATATGGGTAGCAATATTAAATAGAAATATTGCACGCAAGTAGCCCATTGCAACGAGCACATTAGATAAGAAATTATTGCAGATTACGATACATTGCAACCTTGTTTACTAAGTGGTAAACGTATGGCACGTTAATTACATAACAGCCTGTATAATATTGCAATTTGTTGATACCTTAACAATATTTTATCGTACAAAAAACGATCTTGTCATGTAACATGCGATGAAAAGACTAAATAACAAGAATGAAAATGGTTTTAAAGATGAAGATGAATTACAGCCATCGCCAGTACAGGTATAGACACAAGATCTATATTCTAGCCTGTCTCCAGGTTGTTTTACGTAGTCGCAATAGTTTCCTAAGTCCAGGGGAGAGCAGTATCGTTTCGTACCAATTCCACCTACACAAAAAATACAAATTCAATATCAATATTTCACATAATTAGTTATAATATCAAACATTTATCATGATTTTATTCCCACATGTGTGATTATGGAGCAGTTGACTAGCATTGTTTTTTTTTTCTCTATTACAATCGGTTACGGATTATTTTAGAGAAAAATACTTCAAATATCTACAATAGGGGTTTCCACCATAATCAAAAATATATTAAAAAACACAATTAAATGTTTTTTAATCCTTAAAAACATTAAACAATACAGAGCGGGTAATGTTCTAGAGCGCTCAGGACCTTGACGGAGGTGGTTCCTCACTCTTATTTGTCAAACCCCTGCGCAATACAGAGTCTACTGTCATTGTGGTAGCTCTGAGACACATTGACATTTATCTGAGAGCTTGTATATTTCTTTAAAAATAACAACAATAACCTAACCTAACGCACAAAATTTGCCCCGAGTTTTCCAAGCGTGACTTATGCGTTATGTTATTATTACTTTTAGAGAAATATACAAGCTCTCAGATAAATCTCAATAACAGTGGACTCTGTATTGCGCTAGGGTTTGTCAAATTAGAGTAAGGAATCACGTCTGTCAGTCCTGCGCTTCAGAACCCGCTCTGTACTGTACAGCGAAATAGCTTTACGCAGCCGGGTTATAGGGCGCGGGCAAACAGCTGTTTTAAGTGTCCTTGAAAACATATGTGCTGGAACTCCACTTGTCAAAGTGACAGTGCAGCCATTTTGTTGTGTGTTGTAGTGATTGTGGCACCACAACAAAATGGATGTACTGTCACTGACAAGTGGGGCTCCAGCATATATGTTTTCAAGGACAGTTAAAACAGCTGTTTGCCCGCGCCTTATAGCTACTAGATAAATAATTACAGTTGACTCGTCCTCCATTTTGGAGCCACTTCAATCACTCAATATCAATGTTACAGTATTATTAAGCATAGAAATTATCCACAATGACGGGTTGTTCTGCTTCAAATTGCGCAGATCATTTGAGAAATAGTTATAATATTTACATGTACTTATGCAATACATATAATTTTCTCTAACCTCAAAAATCTTAACGAACCGTGTTTTTTCTTGTTTTATTATTTTAAATAAATATAATATGGCAAATATGGAAGTTATATGTAATTATGAAAAATAGTTACTCATAAACTTATAAAAAATGCACTTTTATTTCATAATTTACTACGTTCATTTTGGTTGCAACATGGCGGACGAGTCAGCTATGTATTATCTAGTAGATGTGAGCCGGGCTATGACGTAATAAGCCGGTTCGAGTTTACAGTTTTCTATTTTACCTTTCAACAAAAGAATAGTTTACAATACTCCGTTTTACATACATGTATCAAATAATTTCAATATCTTTAATATAGACTAGTCGATTTTACTTTCCCCTACTCCATTTCTTAGATTTACAGAACTAAATTTTGAATTCTGAGCAAACATATGACAGATGACGGTACGAGCGCACCATCTATTGAGTGTTAGCAGACCTGCGGCCTATGACGCACTGTCGTGGCTACGAAAAATACTGTTTTCAATATTTTTTTTTTACAGAAAACCAGTTATAATAAAAATGTTTTACTTATTCTAATTAATCAAATACATACAACTTTTCATTAAGATTAACAAAAAATTGAAAAATAGTGGAAACTCCTATTTGAAGTATTTATAAATGGTGGTAGTTTAGTAACAGACCTGTCATTTTGATACAATACGTAGCTTCAAACACATGATCACAGCTAGTTGGCTGGATTCCACCCATTTGTATCATTCCGTCACCACAGTTAATAGTAGAATTGGAAGTGCACTGATAACACAATAATCCACTTGCTAGGTGTCATTAGAATCCAAAGCAGCAGTGAAACAAGAACCCTTTGTTAGAATGAATAGAAAAATACAGTGTTAACAACAACCACAAGTATTTACAGATTGTTAAAAATGTTTGTTATCCACATGATACCTGCAAATAGAAATAAAAAAATGAAAGAGTTTCATTTAAATTGTACTAGCTCTTCACTTTGTGGTCTATTAAGGCGATTTCGGGCGACAACCGTTCACTTGCGGTATGTTGCGTTCAGGTACGTTCACACATTCGGGCGCTAGGAACAACATACCCGGTATGCTTGGATCAGTGCTCACAGCAGAACGGGTTTGCGAGTCGGGTCAGCTCTCTGTTCACTATTTCTATCTCTTTTTATCATGTCTTTTTTTGAAATGTCAAAAGTCAAAACAGTCGGAGTCGTGGTCTTATGTCAAACAGGTGACATTATTTTCGTTGACTCTTTTTTGGACAAATATGGAAAAAACTATCTTTCTCCGTTAATGCATTTTAATTGTCAGACACTATTTTTGACAGTTTTAAATGTCGCAGAATATACATAACCACCAAGCACGGTGTCAACAAGTGAACCAACGATTTTTGGCGCCACCATTAACCATATCATACCATAACTAACCCTAAGTAATCCGAAGAAGTGAACGGGTATGTCGCCCGAAATCGCCTATCAGAATAATTTTGATGATTAACGACATCTACATGTTGAGTATAAAAACTTATCAATAGCACCTTGTAATCTATATTTGCAATCCCTGTTAGTAACAAAAGTACAATTCCCAAATGAAACACAAAACACAATAATTAAATTCTCGTCATTATAAACATATCCTATGTGAAAGTAGTTTCAAAGCAGCTGTTGGGAAGTTATACCTTCGAATCTACCGACATGTTTGATACAGTATTGTGCTCCATAGACGGCGCTACAGTCTTTGGGCTCCATATCGGTGTCGTCAAGATATTCGTTGCACTGAAAAGGATGTGCTGATTCGGTACCACTGCATTGATAGCAGTTGATACTGGAAGCTGGGAGAAATAAAACAAAACAAACATAAATACAAACAAAATTTAAAAAAATTAAGTAATAAATAAATGAAATTTGAACAGTGGATACAATTTCTACAATAAAATAAACGAAAATGGCCAAATATCGCAATTTTGACCATTTTCAGGGATTTCAGTTTTTTGGCTGAGCAAACGGGACAAGTTTTATGAAAATTAATAAACTTATAGACAGAAATATTGACTCTATCGGGTCCGGCAATAAAACTATAGATATTAGTAAAATAATCTTACTGTACCTCCAACATCAATGCTATTTTTGTTTGAAATAAGTTCTTATGGGAATGAAAACTGAACATTATTTCAAACAAAAATAGCATTTATGTTAAAGGAACGGTATGATTTTTTCTTTCAATGCATGAATAGAACGGCGCAAATAATAGGATGTTGGCACCTAATTTTTCTGAGTATATGTAGTTTGACTATACTTCATTTCACTTAAAAAAAATAGTGATGGGAAGGTAGGTGCAGTATGATCTTGTTCTTTGATTGGATATTGTCCATTCAAACAACAAGATCAAACTGCACCTATCTTCTCAACACTATTTTTTTACGTAAAGTTTTACCCGTTGACTCAAGTGGCGCAGTCGACAGGCTCATATATTCACCCATTATTGGTCATAACCCAGAAATAAGTAGTTTTATCAATACGTTATTGATCAAATAAAATTTATCTAAAATTAAATAAAATATACGAATACTTTTAACTATAGTATTAGTCACCAAAGATGACTATTCAAGGTCATTTATAGACCGTCTGATAATATTACTTGCAGATAACTTCACTGCATTTCGTACCCATAGACGCGCAACGCGATATATTTTTGGATATATTTTAACTGAAAAAATAAATGTATTTTATTTTATAATTTTGTTTCTTTTTAAATAATGTTTTTCTTAAATTTTTATTTTCTTCACCTACGTTTTTGAATAAAACAAGAATATAGACTTGACGTAAACGTTGAAATAATAATTAGATTTTAATGTCAACGTCACTGGATAAACATTAGTACACAGGGCAGCGTAGTAGATAATTACATGTCTGTAACTCTACGACATACGTCACTGCTATTTGTATATCTGTCACACCACATAAATTAAATAGATATACATCAAATTATCTTTCTCTTTCTAATACAAAATGTTGCTAAGCTACTGCTATACAGTGCTGTGTATTCTTTCTTCCAACAAATGACCTTGAATAGTCATCTTTCATTAATAATAGTGTATTAAATTTATACTCGTTCAAATAAATAATTTTATAAAGTTTTCTTCATAAAATTTAATTAAGCATCTACAAACATAAGCATCTTATAGTACAAATTTTGCTCTACGTTTTTCATTTCGTAATTAAAATTTACTTTATAGCTGGTAAAAATTTCATTTCAATCTTGGAAAACGTAATCCGATTTCAAACATATTGTTTGATGAATTTCTCACTGCGATGTATAGGTATATGACATTGTCATGGAAACAAGGATTTAAAAATGAAGTGACTTAGCATGAAGATAAAAGTTTTTATCTCCCGTCATACCGTACCCAAAAATTCGATGGTGAGTTTTCAGTAAATTAGCACGAATTAGGGTCCCCACAACACGTTTTTACTATTTTTATGATTGTGTGTGTGTGACGATTTTTTCGTCCACGATAACTCTTATAACAAACTTAGAAATATATCTATTTTCCATATTTAAGCTTCCTGCATTCATATAACGAGTTAATTAGATTTTGGGTAAAATTGGATAAATGGAAGTGATACTTTACTTGAAGCACATAACAGTTTTTAATGAAAAACTATATTAAAATATAATCCAAAACTTTTCAATTTTAGTATTTACGCCTTTTATATCATGGGAAATAACATATTGGATTTTGGCTAAAATTAATCAACCAGAAGTGATACTCTACTTGAAGCTCTGAACAGATTTTTGTGAAAAATATATTATGATATATTCCAAAACTTGTCAAATTTAGTATTTAAGACTTTTATATAACGGGAAGCAACATATTAGATTTTGGCTAAAATTGATAAACCGGAAGTGATACTTTATTTGAAGCTCTGAACAGATTTTCGTGAAAAATAAATTGATACAATCCAAAACTTTTCAAATTTGGTATTTAAAACACGTGTATAATTTGAAATAACATTATATTTTGACTATACCTATATGATAAACCGGAAGTGGTACTTAATTTGGCGCTCTTAACAGATTTTCGAGGAAAAAAATTATAAAATATAATCCAAAATTTTGAATTACAGACTTTTCTATTTATTGGAACAACAAATTAGATTTTGTTTACGAACGATCATCTGAAAGTGATACTTTATTTAAAGTTCATTGCTATTTCAATCATAGAATTGACAGGAAGTCATGTGTTGGCCACATCAGATTTTTTTACTGATTTTACGGCTATTGCTGAGTTATTTTCTTTGGAAATGTAAAAAGTGGACAAATACAACATTAGTAGTAGTAGTAGATTTTTTTATTTTGAATCCATATTTACATAGTAAACAAACAATTTCACTTTCACACAAAAATAAAACATAAACTAACAAATTCATCTTGTTAGCAAAGCTTTCGAGTTTGGAGTATAATTGAATCAGAAATTCGTCGATTCATCTCTGCTCACAGTTCTCAATTAGCGAATGTTTGACGAGCTCACAAAGGTAGCTTGCCACCTTTCCGCTGTAATTACATTCTGTTGACAGAGCCCCTTTCGTCCCTCCGCCACGCGACGCCCATGAAACACACGAGCCCGTGATCTGAAGTGCTGCTGTTGGGTAGAGTAAATACAGTAACCTCGTTATGGCCAGTGGCGTACCGCAGCAAATGTATAAGGGTGGGAAGTTAATAAATAGTATACTGCTTGTTTTAACATCTGCACTTTTGCACTCAACGTTTTATGGTATCAGAAAAAGGTCATTCTAGCTAGGCCTAAGTATATTCAGTTTCAGTTAAGAAAATAGATGAGAAACAAATTCTCTCCTCTGATTGGTTCACTGTCCTCTATTTTTTACTTCATTGTACATGTAAAGGAAGTATTGTAATCGCGAAAAAATTCGGTTCTCAGATTTCAACGGAAATATCCATTTTGTCCATCCTGAATCTATTTTGACTAATTTCGTCGTGACGTCTATACGTACGTACAGACGCATAACTCAAAAACGGTAAGCCGTAGAAAGTTGAAATTTTGTATTTAGGACTATTATAACATCTAGTTATGCACCTCCTTTTTTGGTCATTACATAATTTCCAGAAGTGGAACTTTACTTGAAGCTTATAATAGATTTTAATGAAAAACTATTTTAAAATGTAGTCCAAAGCTTTTCAAATTTGGTATATAAGACTTTTATGTCAATGGGAATGACATAGCAGATTTTGAATAAAATAGGCTAACCGCAAGTGATATATTACCTGAAGTTGTTAACAGTTTTTCTTGAATAAAATGGTTTTATTTTGATTTTAGACATAAATGCTTCAAATAATAGTTTTAGAGAATTAAATTCTGCGTCTAGCACACCGAATATTATTAAATTAGCCCTTTGTATAAGCGAGATATGTAAATTTAAAAATTATATACATTTTGGTTTTTGTAATAAAGCTAAGACAAATAATCTGATGTGGACACCACACGACTTTCTTGTACGCAAGACCAATATGAAGTACAGACCAAATTATAAAATTGCACTTATATGACGTAATTTGACATTAACATCTATTTTTTTTTATTTATTTTTTATTTTTTGTCCTAATCCATAACAAGCTTCATTACAAAAACCAAAAAGTATATAAATAAAATAAATAAATATATCATCACTACATATTACCCATTCTGTGTTTATCGTATTTCCTAGGTTTTACATTTAAATAAATAAATATATCATCACGGCATATTACCCACTGCTGGGTGTGCCAATCTGCCTTGTACGCAGATATCGGTACTGATGATGACATATTTGTACCGTGCGGGCGTTTACCAGTGTCACCTCACGGGCACTCATTGCTGGCGTGGAGAGTGCACCACAGGGGTCATTTTAGTGCCATTTAAAATTCGAAATATATAAAAAAGTATGTTTTAAATCGCTTATACAAAAGGCTAATGTAATAATACTTGATGTGCTAGACGCAGAATTTAATTCTCCAAAATCTTCTATGTTATTCCAATTGACATAAAATTCTTATATACCAAATTTGAAAAGTTTTGGATTATATTTTAAAATAGTTTTTCATTAAAATCTATTATAGGCTGCAAATAAAGTACCATTTCCGGAAATTATGTAATGACCAAAAAGGGAGTACGTACAGACGTCACGACGAAATTAGTCAAAACGGATTCAGGGATGGTCGAAATGGATATTTCCGTTGAAATATGAAAACCGAAATTTTTTGCGATTACACTATTTCCTTTACTTTATACAAGGAAGTAAAAAGTCCAAAAAAATAAAAAAAATTAATGTTAATGTCAAATTACGTCAAATATATGAAATTTTATAATTGGGTCTATATTCCATGGTCTTGCGTACAAGGAAGTCATGTGGTGCCCACATCAGATTTTCTTTTTTATGAAACCAAATTGTGAAGAATTGTCAGCCATCGGGATTCGTACCCGAGACACCTATCTTGCCGGGATAGTGCTCTACCAACTATACTTGTTTTACATAAGAAAATAGTGATGAAAAGATAGGTGTAGTTTGATCTTGTTGTTTGATTGGATAATATCCCGATATTATCCAATCAAAAAACAAGATCAAACTGCTCCTATCTTCTCATTACCAAATTCTAATATTAACAATGAGTTAACAGTTTGTATATTTGAAATAAATTGTCAGCCATCGGGATAAATTATATAGACATACGTCAAATAATTTTTCTCTTTCTAATACAAATTGTTGCTAAGCTACTACTATAAAATGGTGTGTATTCTTTCTTTGAAAAAATAACCTTGAATACCTGGTAGTCATCTTTCGTGAATAATAGTTTATTTGATATTTACTTGACTGAAAATCTGTACAGCCATTTTTATATGAAATGTGGTATAGTCTAGTTAGTTCTTCTCATAAAAATGGGAATGAGGTATAGCATTACACTTTTATTTATGAAATAAAATTGCGAATTTATTTCAGGCAGTTTTTTCATGTATGAAATTCAATTTATTTGCATTTTAAATTGGACTAATGATACAGTAGAAGTACTTTTAGCGTGATATAAAAGTTATTTGAATAAAAATATGCGTTACGTGTACAGTCAATCTCAAATTTTCTTTTTTTCTTGTATGTATGAATTCATATTCAAATTTAGTTAAAAGTGAAACTTCTTTTGAGTGAATAAAAAATACATGAGACATTTATGACATCCACTAAATAGTTAAGAATATATATTGTTAATTAAGTGTTATGGCAATTTTATAATGATCCATCATTTATCAAAAAATAAAAAATAAATGTGATGTGGACACCACACGACTTCCTTGTACGCAAGACCAATATGAAGCATTAGCCTGTTTTAACCAAAATCTACTATGTTATTCCAATTCACATAAAAGTCTAATATACCAAATTTGAAAAGTTTTGGATTATATTTTAAAATAGTTTTTCATTAAAATCTATTATAGGCTTACATCAAATTTGAACTAATCTCCTTCATGGTTTGTCCTTGGCTAGCGATGCATTTATGATTGGAAACATTTCTGGGAGGCTTTTTTCGGAAAGGCCTTCGGCTGCTCTGTCGTGGCCTTCTCAATGTCGGGAATAGTATCAAAACGTTTTCCTTTTACACGGTTTTTATATTTGGGAAGAGCCAGAAGCCACAAGGTGCTAAATCCGGAGAGTAAGGCGGATGTGGACAGACCGGAATCTTATTTTCGGACAAAAACTTGTGGATCAGAAACGAGGTGTGCACGGCACGTTGTCGTGATAAAGGAGGATGCCAGTGGCCCATTTTTCTGGTCTCTTTCTCCGTACATCGTTTCGCAATCGTTGCAAAAAATAATGAGCATGACCTTGGCGTTCAGTCAAAACTGACGTGAGGGCGAGGAGAGAACTTGAAATGGATTCCGTATTTAAAGAAAAAATCAGATGTGGCCAACACCAAACCTCCCGCTATTTAATTTTTATTAATTTAAATATATATACTTACATATTTAGTTATTGCGGAAACTGTATTAAGATCCGTTCCATATAATTAGGGTTCTATTTACTATTTTCTTTTTAAAACGTTACTGTTATTAATTTGAAATGATTAGTTCTTTGACAATGACATTTATCTGTCAGTTACATACATTTAAAATATGAACTGTGTAACCAAGGAGATTTGCTTGTTTAAAGCGTAGGCTCCGGGATTAAATTTATAGATAATTTTATAAATTTATCCATAAAATATAAAGAAAAAGTATTAATGCAAATCTGTAGAAAATTTAATAATTTTTATAATAACATTAATCCCGAAAAAATAACATTAAAAGGTATTTTTGGAAGAAAATCTATTTTGAGCTTCTAGTAAAGTGCCATTTCCGGTTATCCGATTTACACCAAAATCTTATGGGCTCTTTCCATTACAGAAAAAGTTCGAAATACAAGGTTTCAAAATTTTCTGAATGATAGTATTTGAGTTAGAGTAAAGGATCCCCACACACACATACATACATACACACAGACATCATCGTGAAAATGTTAAAATTGGATTCTAGGGACCTTAAAACGTGGTCATTTAGCAAAATCTCGATATGCGATTTTTAGTACGATCCCTATACCTCCCTTACCAAGGGTAGCGGGAGGTAAAAAACGATTGCACATTATACAATATCTAATATGTTACTAGGGTGGAGAACCCCATTATCTTTTTATAAAAGTTGTAATCATCTTTATTCAAGTACTTTTAAAACATTTGAAACAATTCACAATAAAATACTTAACTTTTCATTCAAATTTTAAGAGATATAACAAGCCACTCTAAAATTGTTCTGAAAGTATAATTATCCGTCATTAGCTATCGATGTACGTTCTAAAAATAAAAACATAAACCCCAGTGACAAATAGCATTTGCTCAAAACCGAGCGAGATGAGTACTTTTTAACATTGTTCATTCTTTGTTATTGGTAGGCTGTGGCCACTTGAAAAAATGCACATCGCGTCGATATTTTAAAGAGCTTTGCTGCTCTCAGCATCCAAGCTAGCCATGGACGCATTCAACGAGAATTCTGATAAATTTTTTCCACGAATTTACACACAAAAATCCTGGATTAACACGTTTTATTTACTGTAATCCTGCTTTGTTAGTTGATTTTCATTCAACGTGTCCAAATAAAGTAGATATATTTTCTACTGTTCCAAATGAAATTTATATGCAGTAATTAAATTGATAAGTTTTGATGTAAAAACGCTCATCGTTTTTTGTCGATCCCATAAAAATAAAAACTATAAAAATTAATATACCAATTATTATAAAACGTTTACTAAGGTGTTTTACCGTTTCTCGCCTATTTTTAACCTGTTGTATTACCCATAAAAAATCTGATGTGGCCAGCACATAATCTCTCGCCAGATATTTTACCTGGTTGTTCGCATAAAACAAAAAATATTTTTTAATACAAATACATATATTCATGTCTCACTACAAAAAGATTCACACATATATTTGCAAAATCTATGGGATATTTTAATACAAATTATGTACAATACATACATTTTCTTTATATTCAATATCCTGAAATTTTCTTTTTCTACTTTCTTTTTCTTTATATTCGTCATTTTTTAGCAAATTCCTTTTATATTCTTTTTTACGTATATTCTTTTGCGTTGTTGATTTTTTTTTTATTGTCACAATCTCCATAATGATGTACAAATATTTTTGACAGTGGCATACAAATATTTTTGACAGTGACATTTATGTGTCAATTACAAACATTTGAATTTCTTGCCTTGAAGTAGTATGATCTGAGAATTTTTACATCAAATTATTTTATATGCATTCCTTTATCTCTAAATCTATAGAAGATATAATAATGAATTTTTATTTATCGAATAAAGAATTTAACGTTCTTTAATATAAGTATTTACATAAATTTTCGATAAATAATATTTAGATGATTTTTTTTTTGTAACTACTACTTCCGGTTGTCCAATTGTTATCAAAACTTAATCAACTCTTCCCATTATTGTTAGATTGAGGAATCCGTAGTTAAAAATGTCATAAGTCTTATAGTATTTGAGAAATCGTGGATCCAACATCCACACGCACACACACACATACGGACATCATCGTAAAATGTTATAATCGGATTCTAGGGACCTTAAAACGTACTTATTCACTTAAATCTGGATATGCGATTTTTAGCATGAATTCAATACCTCTCTGAGCTAGAGGTAAAAAATTAATGACGTATGTTTAATAAAATGCAGTTAGACAGTAAAAATGTCATCGTTAATCACATTTTTTTTATATTTTATTATTATTTTAAATAAATAGCTAACACAATTTTATAAATAAAATATAAAAACTTTCATAGACAAAAATATTAACTAGGCTTTTTTTTGGAACAGTCAAACACAATGTGTATTTATAAATGAAAAAGGGATTTATATTTCTAGTTAAAATTCAAAATGGAACATTTGGAGATTAAAATAGATATACATATTAAAATGCAAATACTGATTCGCTTTTCTCTTTTTATACATTAATACTCTCTCTAGAAGGATATCAACAAAATTAAAACTGAACTACTACCCGAAATGCATGATAACAAAATTATTATTACCCATTTTTGGGTGTGCCAATCTGTTTCCATTCACAGATAACCCGGGACAAGACCAAGAGAGAACAATTTTCGTAGAATCCAACCCTGAGGCTTTGCAGTAATGTTCCAGGTATAGAGAAATTTTAAAATACAGGGTGTTTAATCGTTTTCAGTCAATCCAATGAAATTTCCTGAATTAAATGTGCGATACAATCACTACACCATTATTTTCCGCAACCAGCAATCCAGTTAAGTACACCGGGTTTGATCAATAATTTAATAAAATAGGTGCATTGACCAACCAAGTATATAAATATGAGTAAATAGTTTTTAGTTGACATAAGATATTTTATTTTCGTTCGAATATCTCTTTAAACTCTGACCTTTGTCTCGACCTCGTTTTCTAACATACGATTTGAGTATTTATCATGCAGAACTAGGATAGTTTTTACTCTTCCAATAATCCATTTGACAATGTATAGGTCATTTCAGCGAAACTAAGGGATCGGCGCCGTTTTAATCGTTTGTTACCGATCCTTCCAGTTAGAATATATATATATATATATATATATATATATATATATATATATATATATATATATATATATATATATATATATATATATATATATAGTTTAATAAGAATTTCATATAAATCAAAATTTTCAAGAATAGTATTGGAATTTTGTAAGGGATGCGGCAAATAAATCCACCGTGCCGCCCGCTTTATACCTGAAACAAGACTTTCTTCTCTAAACCCAATAAATCCTTTTTGAAAAGTTACATAGGCGTAGAAAGAAGTTTTCAAAGGAATCTGTTTATGAATTATATTTCATTTCACGTAAGAAAATAGTAGATGGCGCTTGAGAACCGACAGTTTTTACATGCATTAAGTAAATAATTTAAATTCGTGAAACCAAACTTTGTCAATAATAATTATTTTTCCCACTCCCAATGTCGTAAGTAGACTATTAGGACATTGTTTGTAGGGATGTATGTGTATTTTACTGTCAAGATATCGGTTTCTATTAGCGACGGGAAGTACGGATTGTCCTTACTTTCCCTAACTGAACTTACCTCCCTCTTTGTGATATAGATATTTTAAACTTGTGTCAAACATTTATTAATTATAATTTTGAATTTAATTTCTATCAAATTGTCCTCATTTCATAAATATTTCCATTCAAAAGTTACCGTTGACGTGACAAATGTGACAATGACAGCGTTTTTCTCCTTAAATTTTCCATAGAATACTTAGATTATTTATCATTATTTAACTGTATAACTTGACAGCCTTGACATCTTGACATATCTGGCAGTGAAAATGAACAGGTAAAAAATAAATCATCGGGAGTGGAAAAAATCTTATATGCAACTCGAGGCGTAGGTACATTTGACCACTCTCGAACTTATTTGCTAGCCCTCGCTGTTGCTCGGGCGCAAAATCGTCCTCGATTAGTAAATGGTATCTACATCTATTGTAGCATAAATAACTATTATTTATAAATATGTACAAACCCAAATATTTATAGCTATTAACATATCTAGGAATGTTATGTATATCATAACTGCCGAAGATGTCGGTTTCAAATCTGAGCTCGTAGAGCGAGGATTTTAAGACATCTAAGGCTTGTTATGATTAATAACATCCGTGGTTTGTTCAATAGTTTATCGGTTTCAGAAAATTAAAACATTATTGATAAATACCATTTTTTGAAATTCTCTCATTAATGCTACTTTCAGATTGCTATGGTGAACAGAACAATTATTTTGACATACGCCAATACGACAAATATTCAAATTATGTGCTTTGATCCACATGTTTATTACTTTAGTATAAAGTAGACCGTATTTAGAACGATAGGCTAACGTTATCTGTATATATTAATGAAGAGCATTATATTTTCATTTTATTTTATTTTCATTTTGTAGACCGTTGTTGACAAGTCAGTATGGTAATATTACCATACAGATACAATTATTACTTAGTTACCAACCTACTTTTGTACATGTAAACAATGGAATAATATCCTGAAACCGGTAAAAATTATAACAAAACATGGTAGATTTTATTTGATAACTGACAACTGATATTTTTTTTTCGTTTTTGTGAACTAGATTTGCATTCTGACCAATCAAGGGCAGAATTTATATACCTATTTAAAACAACGCTATTTTCTTACATGAAATGAAGTATAGTTTCTATTATCTGCAAATAAAATTTATATTTATTTTAATATGTTAGGTTATTTCAGCTGATCTCCAAAAAATAATTGAGAACTGAAACGGTAGATCTATGTTGAATTCAGTCTTTTCGATTATCGTTTAGCAAAAAATTATTGATGCGCCCCTGGAACATAATTACTGATATAATGACATAAAAGCTAGCTGCAAAACTTTATCCATCAACAATTTTTCTGTTATATATAAGAAAAGAAAATGTCCATTACTCAAATTTCGGGAATCGTACGAAATTTGGAAAGCCAGAAGAGAAGGATTATAATTTTTAATGATTGAATACTCCATTATCTGTGTAAAAAATCTTAAATTTTGAATTGTAATTGTATTATTATTAATATGATTATATAATTTGTATTAACATATATTAATTCTGTTCTTAAAATAATTAAATTAAAATTAGCATTTTCCCGTAAAAATTTACATCTTCCAATAATTAAATCAGCCTGCACTTTCGATCTAATTCTAGGTTTGACATTATGCAGTTTGAAAGTTGACAGGTAGACATCCAACGTCCAGTGCAGTGCATTAGTAGGGTTCAATTATTCAACTTCATATCGACAGGTATGGTCGACTCCTAATTCGACAGGTAACGTACGCCACTGACTGCAGTATATTTAATGAACACTCTCCAACTAGGCACTTTGTGGTAGAAATTTAGGAGCATGTTCGCTTTGGTCTGTACATTTGCATTTCATGAAAATTGTATTTTTTGCAAAATAAAACTACATCACTCTGGGTGATTAAAAAGTGTGCATTTTCGAATCATTTGCATAGCTTTGATCTGCAAACTTATTCAAAACAAGTTTAAATGACATTTTAACAGCGCTTTTTTACATTTTAAATTAGTAATCAAATTACAGTAACAGCTGATGATACCCATATCATATAATAGCTATTAACATACCTAGGAATGTTATGCTTATCATAACTGCCGCAGATGTCGGTTTGAAATCCGAGCTCGTAGAGCGAGGATTTTAAGACATCTAAGGCTTGTTATGATTCATAACATCCGTGGTTTATTCAATAGTTCATCGGCTTCAGAAAATGAAGACATTATTGATAAATATTATTTTTTGAAATTTTCTTATTAATGCTACTTTCAGAATGCTATGGTTAACAGAACAATTATTTTGATATATGTCAATATGACAAATATTCAAATTATGTGCTTTATTCCTCATGTTTATTAGTTTCGAGTAAAGTAGACCGTATTTAGAACGATACGCTATCGTTATCTGTATGTATTAATGAAGACCATTATATTTTCATTTCATTTTATTTTTATTTTGTACACCGTTGTTGACAAATCAGTATGGTAATAATATTACCGTACAGATACAGTTATTACTTCGTTACCAGCCTGCTTTTGTACATGTAAACAATGGAATATCCTGAAACCGGTAATAGCTATTAACATACCTAGGAATGTTATGTATATAATAACTGATGCAAATGTCTGTTTGAAATCCGAGCTCGTAGAGCGAGGATTTTAAGACATCTAAGTCTTGTTATGATTCATAACATCCGTGGTTTGTTCAATAGGTTATCGGTTTCAGAAATTAAAGACAATCGGCCCTATTCTGTAACTCAATAAATAATAATAAATTGTAACCAATAATAATAGTAGACAGTGAATAAAAAATGAAACTGACAGATGCTACATTTGTTTCTATTTGTCAAAAATAATTATAGATCGAAAACTATTATCGATTGAGTTACAGAATAGGGGTGATTATTATTAAAAATTATTTTTCAAAATTCTTTCATTAATGCTACTTTCAGAATGCTGTGGTTAACAGAACAATTATTTTGACATATGTCAATATGACAAATATTCAAATTACGTGCTTTATTCCTGATGTTTATTATTTTAGAATAAAGTAAACCATATTTAGAACGATACACTAACGTTATCTATATGCATTAATGAAGAGCATTATACTTTTATTTTATTTTCATTTTGTAGAGTGTTGTTGACAAGTCAGTATGGTAATAATATTACCTTACAAATATAGTTATTACTTAGTTACAAGCCTACTTTTGTACATGTAAACAATGGATTAATATCCTGAAACCGGTAAATGAATTAAACAACATATAACAACAAATATACCTATTTTTATTGTCTAAATGTTGCAATAATTGTTTTCAATAATAATTATCAACGCCAAATTACCCTAATTGTGAATAGTAGAATGACAGGAATATTCGAAGCATTCAAATATTTGAAAATGACATTCGTTACCGTGGTTACAGTACCGTTTCTATTTCATTTTTCACCGTTGGTTGGACGGAGATAGCGTATACCCCTCTGTAACACGTACGATAATAAGATATGAGATTCTAGATTAGTAATTAGTTTAGTAATTCTTGCATCAGAAATTGATGACGGTATCAACTCGGCTAAATAGTGTACAATTTATTTTTACCGTACAAGAAATAAGTGTTCTCTAACTCAAAATGATTGCGGAAAATAGTCAGTTCCCGCACTAGTGCGGCAAATAATAAAAACATAAGATTGGGGACTGTCACTTGCTGTATACTTTCAGTCGACAATTTGGTAAGGAGAAAGTTTCGCTATCGCTACGAATATTTCGCGTTTTTTTGGGAGAGCCTGAAGTACATTTTAAGATTTCTAGAATTTTATTTTAACAATTTTTAAGATTAATTTATAAGACTAAATATTTTGGTATAAGCCATTTCGATGGCCTAAAGTGAGAAAAACACATGGAAACAAAAATGAAGAAAAAGAATTTTTTTTTGCATATCTCTTTGAATAACTGCGTCAAATGTCAATAAATAATAAAATAAAAACAAACAAAATAGATTATAAATATATTAAAAATAGTTCAAATACTTTGAACCATAATATTTCACATAAATATAAAGATACAAAGTGTAAATAAGTATAAATAATAATAATGATATCTTCTTAGTAATAACAAAAACAAAACATTATCTTATTAGCTTAAAAAATAACGAAAATATTATGAAAAACATGTAAACATTATTTTAAGAATACGAAAAGTAACAAAAAAAATTAGTAGAAGCAAAATAATACTTCTAAAACAAATTTCTAGTACAGCACTGTCAAATCAAAACTTTCAAAAGGTTAGAAAGAAAAATAAACAAGTGCAACAACCTGTTACAAATCAAACTTACCGATTTCCACCGAAAACAAAAGCACAACAATGCCCAGCAACACTTTACTCGAACTTAAATACATTGTTTACAAATTTAAACTGACTTTTAACTAAACAAACTCCAATATTTTCGTCAATGAGTCACCGATTCATCGCAACCACACCTACAAACTACAGACAAGTAATGACCACTAATAATAACGAACACGCGACGACTGTAAGCAAGTGCAAGATTTGTGAGGACGACTTATCAGCCTCGCGCCTAAAATCTGACTGCGCGAAACAGTGGAAGACTGCGGGTTGTCTATCAACGCGGCGTTGATATGACACCGCGTTGCTATGGTGACACTAGCCACAACAAACCACTTCATTGTTTGCGAATTAATAATTGAACGATTTTAATAATCATGATTAATAATAGTGAAATTTGTGGTGATTTACAAAATAATTGTGTAATTTAATGTGTATGTGATTATAGATCAATTTAAATGTGTTTAAAACATATAGGCCCAGTATTTTCTTTTCTGTCTGTCTTTTAACCGCCAGTTATAAGAAAAATGACGCGTCGAAAAATTCACTCGTGTAAATTTCACAACTTCTGCATAATATCGATGATATATTTTTCTTTTTTAACTAAATATGAAAATACTGGCCCTTAAAATGTATTCTGGGCAATAAGTACAAATAATTAAAAATATTGCAACTTAAAAATAATTCAAAAAGTTTGTTATTTTCCATTTATTGTTATTTAATACAAATATGAGCAACGTACTAGCAAAATCACAGTAAATAATTCATAAATTCCATAATTTAATATTAATCTAAATCTTCTATGAAAAAATAATAATCAAATGAAAAAACAGGTATAGCATCCATATTTGTTATAGTGCTAAACAAATAATATTACATTTATAAAGTATTATATATAAGAATATTTAAAATTATACAATTTCAAACAAAGTAAAAATAAATATAAAATTATTAGCTACATTTACCACGATGAACATCACATTATATTTGTAAAGATATTTAATATCTGTACTTTACTATATTTGAATAAGCTTGGTAAGTGTCATGTATCAAAAAATGAAATACAAAACGTTGCAATTATGTCAGATTTAAATGTTGTCCAAAAATGTTATTGCAATGTAAATAATCGGCACTTTTTGTTTATTTTTGAGGTAGAAACAATTGTAAACACCAAGAAATATTCAAAAAATACTGATATGTTAGGACACACAAAATTGTTAATTTTTCAGTCAGTAGTGCTAAAATCAGCAAATTGTAATTGAACATATTTTATATTTGATGTTTGGAAAATCTTGTCAAGTACCAGAAAATTTTCTATAAACATCCAGCATACAGCGGGCACAAAAATTGGCCCATTTGGCAAAGTTAAATATCTTTTTCAACTAAAACATTTCAATTCTAAGGGATCTAACTGCCGAACATTTAATTTGTTACGTCGAATGTTGTACGAAAATTTTACTATAACAAAAGATCGAACAAATTCTGTGTATTACGGGTATATAACATGTACGGGTATGTAACATAGTAACATTTTAGATGGCACTTAGATCCCTTTGAATTTAAATGTCTCAATTACTTAAGCTAGAAATTTGATTAAAATATCAAACCGGAATTTTAGTTGCAAACAAAAATGTTTATTGATCAACTTATTTTGAAGAAAGTGTTTTTGTTTTGTTTAAAAAAGGAGAATAGGAAGTACGAAGATAAAAAAAACTGTATAATCGATTATGGCAAGTAGGAAAACGTCCATGTTAAAGATTGATGCTCCATAAATGAATAGAAAGTAGACAAAAAAATATATGTCGAATTAAATCTGCTAGAATTTAAAAAATGACATCTTTTTTCGAAAATTAAAATCATAATTTCATTTAGAGTATATGTATTTATCAGGTCAAGAAACCAATACCTAAAATGCAGAATAGGATATTGAAGAACGAGTGTTATAAGACAATTTTTTTAGCACGCGTCAAAATTTAGAAACCGAATCTTTTATATACTAAAATATTTAAAAACTGCTATATTACAGAACTGATTTAGGGAAATTTATATGTATAATGTTGTAGTTGGTAACATTGGATTGACATTTATTCAATTATTCGAAAACTCATTTATGAACATAAGTAAATATCAGTACCAACTTTCTAAAACAAAAATTGCGAATCAAAATGAAGGCTCTTTTGATACACAATTGGGTTTCGTAATGACTTCATTATGAACGCAAAATATAAAAACGTAGTTTTTAATCGAAATTGACATTTTTTGTTTACTAAAAAATCGGTAATCATTAACAGATTGTAAAAGGAGGGAAAAGTGTACTTTTTCCAAACATAATTTTTTTTATATTGTAATAAAAATAACTACTTTTTTTTACTAAACCATATGGAAAATAAATTTGTTTAAAAGGTGTATAAATACAATTATATAAATAGTTTTTTCACAAATGATATTAACCGGTTAATCTAACAGTTTTAAAAACCCGTTAAGAATCATTAACCGTTATGTTTTCGACTTTTTGCCCTAATATTTATATAAAATTGTTATAACTTTTCTGTATATTCAATTGTAAAAGTATATAACCCGTTTTTGATACAAATTCGAATGAATTAAATTTCTTTTTATTCAATTCTCTAACAATAGTAGATGCGTAACTTTGAAAAGTGGCCTAATTTTTATGTAAACCCTGCTATGAATTCCCTATATATATACATCTATATATTATACCCTCTAGAAATAATAAAAAAATCTGAATAACCAACAAATAATAATCAACAATCTTTATAATAAAATAAACAATAAAATTATAATATTTTCGATTTCATCTTTTTTCTTTTTTTGATTCCATCAATTTTTCTAGATGCATCCAAAGTCGGCGTTGTTAATCTTCGTAGGGTCCCTTTATTTCTTTTCGTTTTGACGGTTACAAAATTATTTTTAAAATTTGGCTTCCCACTTTTGCTTGTAGAAGGCCTACTTTCACTTTTGGACATAATTTTTGGGGAGAACGACGGGTCCCACGCTACAACAAGATCATCGTCATCGTCGTGAGTTTCTTGGCTATTGGAGTCCGTACTTGAGAATTTCGCGATTAATTTTTTCGTTAAATTTTCTTTGATGAAGCAAATTTCTCGTAGTTTAAACCGATCTGTAGAATTCTCTATAGGGAGATGAGTTTTGTTCGCACTTTCTTTAATGGAGATTTCTGAATCTTTCTTGAATTTTGGGAGAGATCCAATGGAAGTATTTGAAGTCTGGACGCTCCTGCTACTGATTTGCTTCGGGGTGTCAGGTATTAGAACTTTGCTCTTGATGATTTTTGAGCCGTCGCGCTTTCTCGATCGCAGAGACAAACCTTTGGATTTAGAAGCAGAGCGGTTAAAGACCCTCGTACAAGAAGAAGATGCAGAATACGAACTGCTTGACTGTGATGCATTGATTGGGTCACGAGACCCGACAAACGCCATGTTTTCTTTCCGGTCGATTGGAATGTTGGCACTTTTAATTGACGGTTTTTTCGGGTTGGTTTTCGATGAGATTGGACGTGATTTCGCCCCCAAATTTTTCATAGATTTGCATCGGATCGGTTTAGAATTCTGCGAAAAAAACGCTCTCCTATTTAAGCCAATTCTAAATTTATTCCATACAACATGCAGTGGATTACGGTACAAGCTCACTTGATCTTTGATCTTATCCGATAGAACATCATTCGAATCTAAACGAAAAACAAAATTTTATGCCTACTGCACGCAGAGAAATTGTTCACTTAGGCCTGATTTATAGATTGACGCTCTGTTTACGCAACGCTACGTCCCCGTTTTGTTCACGTTAGAACCAATTAATAAATTTACGTTATGCTCATATACGTTGATTTTACAACCATTTTGAGGTTAAACTTTTCGTTTGACTCAAAAAACTAAGATTGAAAAAAGAATGGGTGAGAACCAAGTCTAGCCCGACTTGATGTTGTTTTTCTAACACGATATCGTTGAATTTATTTCAAAATGACAAAATAAATATAAATACTAAAAAAATAATGGACCTTTTCAATTTACAGTGATAGAAGATATGCGCAATGGAGATCTGCGCATAGTAAGAACAAATGAGATCTATGGCGTTTGTTTCTAAAAAATTTAGACGTAAAATGTGAGAATATCGGGCCTATTCTGTAACTCAGTGGTTAATTTTTAACCACTGGTTAAATTTTCTAACTAAATCAAGTATGTTGACATATAACAAAAAAACATATTTTTAGTTGTCAAATCAATATCTATTGGATAAATATGTTAACCAATGGTTAAAAATTAACCAGTGAGTTACAGAATAGGCCCGTATCTCAGATAACTTTAAAAAATCTTATCGAAATAAGTTACAAAAGCTTTTATTGAAGGTAAAATGTCTAACGATGCAAATTTTCACTGAGAATACAGGTATTTTAATGACTGCAATATTTTTGACGTTTCGTTTGACAGCCCAACTGGCAGTTGTTCGCGCCATTTTCTTACTATTTGCAGCGATAAAAAGACGTTAAATGGACTTTTTCAATTTAACGGCTATCTCTTTCTATCGCTGCAAATAGTAAGAAAATGGCGCGAACAACTGCCAGTAAGAAAATGGCGCGAACAACTGCCAGTTGGGCTGTCAAACGAAACGACAAAAATATTGCAGTTATTAAAATACCTGTATTTTCAGTGAAAATTTGCATCGTTAGACAGTTTACCTTCAATAAAAGCTTTTGTAACTTATTTCGATAAGATTTTTAAAGTTATCTGAGATATTCTCACATTTTACGTCTAAATTTTTTAGAAACAAACGCCATAGATCTGTTATTCTTACTATGCGCAGATTCCCATTGCGCATATCTTCTATCTCTTTAAATTGAAAAGGTCCATTGTTGTTTTTGTACAATAACAATATTATCGACACATATGGCACGGTATGATTGGCTACCGTTTGGCTCGCTAACGCCACCATCTTTTGCGTAAGCGGGCGCGTTGATGCGCGCCCACCGCATATTATAAATGAACCAGTATTAATATAAGTTCATTTTTTGCGTTAGCGAGGATAATAACGTTGCGCAAATAGAGCGTCAATCTATAAATCAGACTTTAAAATCTGTTGCACAAACGTAACTTAAATTTTAAGCGTTCTTTAAATTAACGAATATTGCATCGAATTGTCAACGGAATATTCTACATTGCTGTTAAATTGCTTAAAATTTAAGCCTTGTTTGTGCATTAATTTCCCAAAATTTGTTTCTTCTAAAGGCTCCGGGTTTTCATCTCTGGTTAAACTGTCTTTTAACAGTCAGTTAAAATGAAAAATGTCGCATCGACTTCTGCTATATTGGAATAAAATAATTACTAAAATATCATACTCAGGAAAACAAGAAAACATGTATTTTTTACATTTTATTACATCATTACCTAAACAACACAAAATGTTTTGAGAAAATTTACAAGACGTCCGAAAAGTAGAATTTTCAAGTTATTTATTTCAAATATAAAATTGATTAAAATTTTGAAAAAAAATCAAATAAAATGTGCTGTTACTCAAATTTATAAATAAGTATTACTAGATTTTGGGAAATGTTTGTTTTATTTGACTCCAGAGAAAACAAGTTTTAGGAAATTTAAGCGAAAATTTTTCCGTGTGCAAGAGACATGATAGTATTTAATATTTTCTATAAATATGGATATAAAACCATACACGAAAGTATTTATTATTTAAATACTAAAAATACTATTGGTTCAGTTCCGTAATTATAAATAATAGTAATATCATATATGTAGCTAAAAATACAAATGTATTTACAAATATATATGCGTAATTTAAGAAAAGTTAATAAAATTTGTATATTTCATTTTAATATTGAAGTAATAGACAAGGGTGGATATAAAAATTCGCAGCCTAACCCCGGAGGGCAGCACTAGACGCACGTCGACGGGAAGATTTGTTACTACCAATGAAACTACCTCCCAAAAGGCGATTTCGGGCGACAACCGTTCACTTGCGGTATGTTGCGTTCAGGTGCGTTCACACATTCGGGCGCTAGGAACAACATACCCGGTATGCTTGGATCAGTGCTCACAGCTGAACGGGTTTGCGAGTCGGGTCAGCTCTCTGTTCACTATTTCTATCTCTTTTTATCATGTTTTTTTTTTGAAATGTCAAAAATCAAAACAGCCAGAGTCGTGGTCTTATGTCAAACAGGGTGACATTATTTTCGTTGACTCTTTTTTGGACAAATATGGAAAAAACTATCTCCGTTAATGCATTTTAATTGTCAGACACTATTTTTGACAGTTTTAAATGTAGAATATACATAACCACCAAGCACGGTGTCAGCAAGTGAACCAACGATTTTTGGCGCCACCATTAACCATATCATACCGTAACTAACCGTAAGTAATCCGAAGAAGTGAACGGGTATGTCGCCCGAATCGCCTAAAATAGTCAATGCGCACAAATTAACAGATTAATATATAACAGTAGGCATAACCTCACAAAAAATAATTGTGCCTAGTGTTGCCCTCTATGTATTAGGCCGTGAACTTTTCATCCAACCTCGTAATCTCATTTTATTTATTTGATAAAGGGATCAAGTAAGCTTATAGAGCAACTGAAAGTGATGTGCTAGAAAAAATATAAAATATTTTAATTAAACACATATACCTACTAATTTTGTACAAAATAATAAATACAGATGGACACAACTTAAAATTTGCTGAAAATAAAAAAAACATGATTTAATATTTTTAATATTAAATATTAAACTTGTACATGAATTTAATGCGAATATTCTTTAAAACTGGGTATCTTTAAAAAGATTTACATTAATTATACTCTGTTTTAAACTAGAAGGAATAAATTTAGAAGTCATATTTACTTTTACAAAATGCCAGGAAATAATTGTACAAGAAATTTAAATACAATATTATTAATTTTTGCAAGAAATAAGTGTTTATTTTTATGTTTTTTGTAAAGAACTAGCAATGGGCCCATAAACAAACCAATTTTTTTTTATATATATAAAACCTTATAAAGATATGAAATGAAAACCCGACCAGAAAATTCCTTATATGATTTTTTTAAGTTTTGCATTGTTTGTGACGTCACCAGCGGCATTATAGCTACTAGATAAATTACAACTGACTCGTCCACCATTTTGGAGCCACTTAAATTATTCAATATCAGCTTTACAGTATTACTAATCATAGAAAATATCCATAATGACGGGTTGTTCTGCTCCAAACTGTGCAAATTATTTGAGAAATGGTTATAATTTTTACAGGTACTTATGTAAGTCATATATTTCTCTAACCCCAAAAATCTTAACGAATCGTATTTTTTCTTGTTTTATTATTTTAAATAAGTATAAAATAGCAAATATGGAAGTTATATTTAATTATGAAAAATAGTTAGTACATAAACTTATAAGAAATGCACTTTTATTTCATAATTTACTGCATTGATTTTGGCACCAATATGGCGGACGAGTCAGTTATGTATTATCTAGTAGCTGTAAGAGGCATTGAAATATTTTTCATGAGAGTTCCACCATCTTTACTCATCAATGGGAATGGAAAATGGATAGTTTGTGGGCGGGGCGCTATGGAATTATAGGCGGGATTCTCAGCTTTCATATTTCTGGCCAATATAATCAAATCCATACCAGTTATGTCATAAAATGATTAATTCGTTGTAACTTTATAATTACGAATATTTAATTTCACTACTTATTAATCAGTATGTATTTTACAATCTTAATATAATTTTTTTATATTTTGATTATGGTTTATGGGCCCATTCAGGGAATTTTTAACTAACACCTCTTAGTTTAAAAAAGAACTATAGTAACCTTTATTCTTTACTGACCGTATTTAAAGAATATTCAATTATTAGATGTGTCAATTACAAAAGGGTCTAAAATACTTTAATATATTTATTATAACCTTGCCATACATCATTTGTAGAATTTACATCAGACTTTTAACAATTTCAACATACAACCTTTTTTAAAAATGTTAACAAGAACACAATATTTATTATTGCACAACGATAAAATGTTAACATTTTCAAAATGAAACCAGTGTCGCCATGTCTAAATTGCACTAAAATGTTTTTATCACAGATATTTTACAAGATTTCATCTCCAAACTACAGAACAACAATCAATTACATCATTTTCATTACAGTACTATCTTACAATTCAAAATCTATTTCGAGGGGTGTACATTAAATGGCAAGGTGTTATGGCAATTTTGTTATATGAAGCCATTATAAATCAGTCTAATTTGAGATACTTTTATAAAATTGACATTAACACAATTTCAATTTTGTTAGTCACTTTATGGTCCCAATATGTTTAAAATTACAAAATAAACATATATATTCAAAACTAATAATTTATACAATAAAGCAAATAGAAAAACAAAATACTGAACGTAACTGTCTTTTTATACCGTTTTTGGAAGTATGAGCGATACTAGTAAGATTCAATAGTTAATACTGTTTGTTAATATCCCATCCCAAATTAAGTATAATGGGGTATTCTACAATATTATAAAAAATAAAGATCATCTGTGGTAGTGCGGTCAGAGAGCTCGCCCGGCAATTCAAGGTTGCTCGTGTGGGACAGCGATCGAATCCCACACGTCAGTTTTTAATAAAAATTGACACCCGTGGAAACAAGTGGATGGAAAGTTTCTGTTACAAAAAAAATAAATCGTGAACATAAAAGGCCGACGTTCAGCGCGCGATTAGTACTCGGTTCTAAATCCGAAATTCGATTACGTTGTTGGTAATAAACTTTAGGGAAACGAGATTTGTTGTCAGAAAAGGATGCGGCAAACAGTGGACTGCCCGAATATTTGAAAACATCGACGAAGGGATATCGGGCAGTTACCATCAATTCTGAGGGTGTGAGAGATCGTTCCAGAATTTTTGCCCCAGTTCTTGAAGAACTGGAGAATGTCTGGTGTGAGCAGGATAGGGCCACGGCCCACACATCACGAGCAACAATGCAGGTTTCGATAACTTGTTAATATATCTGAGAGGCGATATTCCTGGTCCGAAAATCGATTATGTTGTTGATACACAACTTTAGGGAAACAAGATCTGTTGTTAGAAAAGGACATGGACAATCATGGACTGCTCGAACACCCGAAAACATCGACGAAGGGATATCGGGCAGTTGCCATTAATTCTGACGGTGTGTGAGATTGTTCCAGAATTTTTTGTTAATATACCTGAGAGGAGATATGCCTGGTCCGAAAATCGATTACGTTGTTGGTACTAAACTTTAGGGAACAGGATCTGTTGTCAGAAAAGAACATGGACAATCATGGACTGCTCGATCATCCAAAAACATCGACAAAGGTTTATCGGGCAGTTACCATCAGTTCTGACGGTGTGTGAGCCTGTTCCAGATTTTTTATGCCCCAGTTCTTGAAGAACTTGGCCTGGAGAATGTCTGGTTTCAGCAGGATGAGGCTACGGCCCACACAGCATGAGCATCAATGCAAGTTTCGAGAAATCGTTAATATACCTGAGGCGACAGTCCTGGTCCGAAAATCGATTACGTTGTTGGTACTAAAATTTAGGGAAACAGGATCTGTTATAAGAAAAGGACATGGACCACCATGGACTGCTCGAACACCCGAAAACATCGACGAAGGGATATCGGGCAGTTACCATCAATTCTGACGGTGCGTGAGATTGTTCCAGAATTTTTTGTCCCAGTTCTTGAAGAACTGGGGAATGTCTGGTTTGAGCAAGATGGGGCCACGGCAAGAGCATCAATGCAGGTTTCGAGAAATTGTTAATATACCTAAGAGGCGATATTCCTGGCCCGAAAATCGATTACGTTGTTGATAATAAACTTTAAGGAAATAGGATCTGTTGTCAGAAAAGGACATGGACAATCATCGACGAAGGAATATCGGGCAATTGTCATCAATTCTGACGGTGTGTGAGACTGTTCCAGAATTTTATGCCCCAGTTCTTGGCCTGGAGAATGTTTAGTTTGAGCAAGATGGAACCACGGTCCACACAGCGCGAGCATCAATGCAGGTTTCGAGAAAATGTTAATATACCTGAGGCGATTTCATTGACCCGCGCGCTCGCCAAATTTAACATCGGGCGACATTTTTCTGCGAAGCCGAGGAACCTGTAAACCCTAAAGGAGATAATCCGCACAGAAATCCGCCGTATATTCCAACAAATGCTCGAAAGATGCAAAACTTCATAACTAATGCGGAAGACGTTTTATATACAAATTATTAGAAAATTTATAACTTTTCATTCACAATTTCCGTAATAAAGTTAAAATTCTAAAAAAAGATATTGTGAATTTTTTCTAGTAATTTCATTTTACGGTCCCGATAATCATACTTTAATTTCATCTTAAATAATTCAAATAAATAAATAAATTAGTAGAATACCCCGAGAAAAAAATTGTTCACTCACACTTCCAAAGCGGGCAGTCAGGAATAAAACAAGAACAAGAAGTGAGAACTAACAAATGATGCAATGATGAATGACCTGGTCATCGTTTGCATCAGTGCCTACCTGGTTCTGGTTAGCGGGGGCTCTGTTGAAGCGCGAGGGCCGGCCGAAGCCGATCTCGTGCATGCAGTTCATCCTCAGCCATTCCCGCAACCCGTGCAACGTGTGGAACTCAGAGTTCGGGATGCGGGTGTTTGGATTGCTGCCGGTTAGGTCGAGGATGGAAGCGCCGAACGCCCTACCCACCTAGGGAAACAGATTTATGTTTTCTAATAAACGATACGACTCAGAAAATATTTTTTAGGTTTTTAGTTTTATTTTATGGAATATTTTTCATACTAATAAAAAAAATTGTTGGCGCCAGAAATAGTCCTACTCCTGTGACGTCAAATTACATACAGCACATCATTTCTGGCCAATAGGAAAACATCCTAGCAACGCCACTGTTAAGGCCCATTCAGAATAAAAAAAAATAGCGGTAGTGTAAGAATTAGTGGCATCGGTAGCGTAAGAAATTTATAGTAAAAATTATTTCCGTTCACAATGAAAAATTATTGAAATTATAGTTTCTAGGAATTTTTTATTATAAATTACTAGGATGCAAGGTTGACAGTTATAGCTGTCATTTTATTTTTGCACAAAAAGCAACTGACATAGATGATGACTTAATTACACTTATCCACAAGCACTCCATTGTGTGAGATAAGCGAAGAGATTAAGGGAGTTTAAAATTATTTCAAAAAAAGAAAATGCGTGGGCACAAATTGCCTTTGAAATAGGCGAAAATGGTAAGTTACGTGTTCACTTTTAATTGTGCAAAGTTTATTAATAAGTATGTTTGTTTATATAGCGCAACGTCTGAGGCACACCACAAAATGATCCTTTTTCTATTGCTCAGTTTATCTGATGAAATCAGATGTCAATAAACATCAAAACTGTCAAAAAAATTAAGAGATTGCAAACTCCTACCGTTGCCATTGCCACTGCGCTACTAATTTTCTTAATTTTTGGATGTGAACGAATACATTTGCTATAACGCATTCAATCTTTTACCCAGGCCACTACCACTGCCACTAATTCTACCGCTACGTTAATTTTTTTGTTGTGAATGATACTTTATAAATTGTTAGTTACAAAAAAATGTATAGAATATTGTGCTTTACCTCTTCGAAGATATGCGGCGTATATTTCGGAGGAAGTGGCAGTGTATGAAGCATTTTATTATGCCCTTCTTTTACACCTTGCGGTAACACATTTACCATTCGACCAGTATTATAGTTGCACTCTAAAGTATAGCTCCGAATTAATCCTGTTAATTTTAGAACTGCTACTCGGCCTGAACCTTCCCGACTCATTCCGTCCCTTCGATCCCTAAACACACATTTTAAGTTACTATCAATCCTTACACAATCAAAAATAATATCCACAAAAATATGAACCTTGATTTTCTCATTTTTGGATTTTGATTTATAAAATTAATCAACTTAAAATGTTGGACATTCATTTTCAATTTGGGTAATAAAAATAAGCCTACTGGTGTTAGATCAGGTGAATAAGTAGGTTGTGAAATAATCCGGACAAACAACGTATCTTAATAGGCTACTTGCGTGGTACTGAAAATCTGATATCTTTCACTAAATACCTAAAGTCAAGTTGAAAACATATGTAAAAATAAAAATTATGTTTATTACCTGTCGCTAAGAGAGGTATTGAATTCATGTTAAAAATCGCATATCCGGATTTTAGTAAATAAGAACGTTTTAAGGTCCCTAGAATCCGATTATAACATTTTTACGATGATGTTCGTATGTGTGTGTGGATGTTGGATTCACCATAACTCAAATACTATAAGACTTAAGACATTTTTAACTACGGATTCCTCAATCTAACAATAATGGGAAGAGTTGATTAAGTTTTGGTAACAATTGGACAACCGGAAGTAGTAGTTACAAGAAAAAAATCATCTAAATATTATTTATCGAAAATTTATGTAAATACTTATATTAAAGAACATTAAATTCTTTATTCGATAAATATAAATTCATTATTATATCTTCTATAGATTTAGAGATAAAGAATTGCATATAAAATAATTTGATGTAAAAAAATCTCAGATCAAACTACTTCAAGACAAGAAATTCAAATGTTTGTAATTGACACATAAATGTCACTGTCAAAAATATTTGTATGCCACTGTCAAAAATATATGTACATCATTATGAAGATTATGAAAATAAAAATGAATACAAAAGGAATGTGCGAAAAAATGACGAATATAAAGAAAAATAAAAGGAAAGTAGAAAAAGAAAATTTCAGGATATATAAATATCCCATAGATTTTGCAAATATATGTAAGAATTATTTTGTAGTGAGACATGAATATATGTATTTGTATTTAAAAATATTTTTCGTTTGGCCACATCAGATTTTTAATAAATTAAGAAAGAAGATTCTGGAGAAAGGGATGCATATTTAAGAATGTAACCCGTAGATGGCGAGCTAGTACGAGTTTTAATTTGAATTTGACATTAGTTCATTTTCCTGTCACTGTCTCTCTTCTTTATTATTTACAATTTGCGTGGTTTCTGTTTCTTTTATTATGTATTTCGATTTGTTAAGCAGGATTTTAACTTAGCTTATACTCGTACAAGATTAAAATGACAAACGAAAATATTAACCTCCAAACTAATATTCAAAACAGATGATCTGTTATGTTTAAATTACCCGCACATGCCGTTGCTATTGGACGTACCGATGTTAATGCTTTACGGCCATTCATGGTTCGGCGTAATTCTACGTCATAAATGGCGGTAATTTAAATATTAAAATTTCATTAATTTTTTTCTGGCCACTTAATGAAAATTTTGCCAAAAGAAAAAATATGGGTAGCAAGTTTTTATCGTCTCTTTAAAAATATTAAATAAAAAAATGGCACGCAAGTAGCCCATTCAAAATAATAGTTATTTTTTATACAAAACATTTTATTTTAATCGCAAGTGAATTTTGCAATTCCATAATTAAATTTTATTGAAGAGATTTGAGTGAGTCTCGTATCAAATATTCATAATTTTTCTCTTACCTAAGATACATATTTCTTTCGGTGAAATTACACGCAGTAAAATGAAAATTGTAATTATTTAACGACATAATCTTGGGAAGTAACATACACTCTACGTTTTTTTCTACATCGTCAAAATGGTTTCCGTATATAAATATTCCTTTTTTTGATGCATGTCCGTGCATATCTAAATACATGAACAATCCAGATTCTGGAACTTTATCTATACATGCTGAACACATAAATTGGGTTGAGTTTCTTTGTCTTAAAATACTTATTTCATTTTCAGATAAAAGTTTGTCACAGGATTCACAATTTTGTTTCCCTAAAACGGAGAAAATTAGTGAAAACTAAACCTAACCGGGTTACGAGGCAGAGTCAAATGAAAACTTTAAAAATGGCCTAAAAATCGAACGGAATTTTGCATATCAGGTTGATAGACACAACGACCACAAATATACTAGACAATACATGCCCTATACGTCACTATTGTTTGTTATGTTCTCGGCTGGACGGAAAGAGACAACTAGAGATAGAGATATATAAGGCATTTACGAAAATTCTACCGGTAGATACCACATCTACCGATTGCGTTCGAAAACACGAGTGGATAATAGTTACCGTGTTCGAAAATTGTACCATATCTACCAGATCCATCTACCGGATCCATGATTTATGGATCGAGTAATTCAGCCGGTAAATGGAGAATCTAACCTCAAAAAAGGTAGTGATACCAAGCGAAGCGCGCGCGTTAGAAGCGAAAATGTGTTCAATGTGGAAATCGGAAGTAGGATTGTGCTTAGTTTGTTAACTATGTCAAATTTCAAATTTGTTTCGAACTTTCAAATTTTTTTCATAAGTTAGAAATCTACCCTGTTTACCACTTGCGTTCTTAAAATATCGATTCCGGTAGCTGTAACCTGGTAAACAGCTGTTTACCGATATATACCGGTAACAGTTCACCGGTAGAATTTTCGTAATTGCCTATAAAGTCTACTCTAAAGTTTGTCGAGAGATGTCTCTACGGTCCATATAATGTATTTGTAAAATTTTGCTCTTTTGTTTGGAAGTTGTGAAGTCGTTCGGGCCTCGATTTTGTAACTTTAAATTCTGTCTGATTTCAAATTCTGTCAGAATTGGGTTTACCCCACTACAAATTCTACTGCTCCAGACCAGTAGAGTTTGAAATCTATCCGGAGAAAGAATTGGGGAAAACTCAATTCTATTATTTCAAATTCTACTGGTCTGGAGTAGTAGAATTCGTTGTGGGAAAAACCAAATTCCAACAGAATTTGAAATCAGACAGAATTTAACTTATAGTTAAATCGAGGGTCGCTTGTTCAAAGTTTTCTGGTTTCATAGTTCTCTGTAAATCTACCTTTTTCAAGTTTTGAAATAAAATGTACATAATTCTAAAAACTCTTATTAATTAAAAAACAATTAATTAATACTACCATGAGAATTTACCTACGGGAATTACGATCGAACTGAATTCATAACGATATCCTAGATCACGATCCATTAAATAATCATGACAGTCAATTGCCCAATTTAATTTTAGACATTTATTTGAAAATCCGGATCCACCATGAAACAAAAATAAATTTAGAAAAAACTTCAAATAGAATAAGAAGCAAGTATATAAAAACAACATTGTTTAAAAATAAATAGAATAAAATAAATAATTATAGGGCTCTATTCTGTAACTCGGTGGTTAATTTTTAACCACTGGTTAATAATTTTATCCAATAGATATTGATTTGACAACTAAAATTCCCTTTTTTTGTTATATGTCAACATTTTTAATTAGTTAAAAAATTTAACCAATGGTTACAAATTAACCACTGAGTTATAGAATAGGCCCCATATAGGGCGCGAGCAGACACGTGACTCGAGCGTCTTTGACGTGCTAGGAATCAGCTGATTTGTGTGCGCTTGTCATTTTGACAAGAACAATGTCACTTTGACAAGACCAATGTTTTGACTTATTTTAATTTTGAACTGTTGAGAAGTAATTATTTTTAATTTCATGTGTTTTACTGCCTGAAAATCGTACATTAATAACATTTTAGCAGTTCAAAATCAAAATAAGACAAAACATTGGTCTTGTCAAAGTGACACTGTTCTTGTCAAAACGACATGCGCACACAAATCAGCTGATTCCAAGTACGTCAAGGACGTCTGAGTCACGTGTCTGCTCGCGCCCTATACAATTATTTTTACCTTTTCTTAATACTAATATATAAATAAACAAATTTCATGCATTTTATAATTGGTTTTCGTTAATAATAATTCAAATATATTACAGTTAAATAATGCCCGGTTTTATAAACATCGAATAAATTGCTGAGTTATTACTTTGAAAGTAAATTTAATTGACGAGTAAATAAAAATATCTGTTTTATAAAACAAGTTACAGAGTAAAATAACTACTTACAGAGTAAATATTTTATCCTAGTGATTTACCGACAGAGACATGACATCTGTCATTATTTTGTGATTTTTGCATATACATATTTTAATATTTTCTACAATTATATACATTTAATATTGTTTTTCACTATATTAAGAACCTATAGACCAGAGTGGTAATAAAATTTTATTTTTTTATGAATTTGCAACTACAATTTTAACTGGGGACAAGGAAAAGAGCCTCCATGAAGAGTGTGTGAATACCGTGATACACTTCTTATACCGGCTAATCTTTCCACTACTGGAGCATAAGAGAGATTGATAAAACCTGGATAAAACATTACTAGACGGTATCCCTTAAAACCACTACTGACGATAATGTTAATCTTCAACTGAAGATGATCTATTCTAAGCAATGTGCCGCAGAATGTTTTAATAATATTGTATTCTGTATGTTCCTGACATGAAATAAATCCAAAAGTCAAAATAGAAAGTAAAGTGTGTCATAAAGTGCCAGGTGCACTAACATGGAAAAAAGAGAGAACGGGGAATAAATTACACAGAAATAGACAAAGCAAATATATTGGATATAAATAAATAAATGTAAAAATAATGCAAGAGATGAAATTTATAATGAATTTAATTTAATTAATGTTGATGTGTCAAATTTATTCTACAGAATAAAATTTACTTCCTCGAAAATCGGTGGAGTAATTTATTCTGTAGATTTACTTAGCAAGTATTTTTATTCTTGCTTTATAGAACGAAAATCTCTGGAATAAACTATTTTACTTTAAGAGTAAATTTTACTTTGCTAGTAATTTACTTATCCATCTTTTATAAAACTGGGCATAAATAAAATATATCACAGCATATAACCCATTGCTGGGTGTGCCACTCTGCTTTGTACGCAGATATTTGTACCGTGCGGGCGCTTACCAGGCGTCACCTCACGGGCACTCATTGCTGGCGTGGAGAGTGCACCACAGGAGTCAATTTTGTGTGTTAAAATTCGAAATATTTGGCGTCGGTCGGGATCGAACCCGGTTCCCCAGATTCGCCACCAGACACTCAGGCACGCGGCCACGAGACCCCATATTACAGTTCATTTTAATAAAACAAGCAGTGACATCTAGCGAATACTCCGTGAGGGGATTTTACATATCTCTATCCTTAGTTGTCTCTTTCTGTCCAGCCGAAAACAAAACAAATGCTATGAAGTTATATATGTATAGTATATTTGTGATCGTTGGTCCCAACCCCGTCAAGTACGCAATATTTTTTCCCAGCCTCAGGTCAGATACTTTTTAGACAGGTCTCCGCGCTCTAATTTTGTGTTAGTTTGTTATATTTTAGCTAAAAGAAGACATTGCAACAAAATAATGTGATTTCATGGGTGGTAGGTATTCTAGAATCCAGCCAAAAACAACTATTATTTAACAACGTTTTTAAGATTTTAATTTGACTATGCCTCGTATATGAAACAGTGTAAATCATACATTTCGAGCACCAAGGTTCGGAACTCGCATGCTTCTCATCCAAACTTAACTCTTCTACTTGATGCGTCATTTTATTATTGTCACTGATATAACTTGGAAAATTTTCCACTACGGCTGCTTTATCAAATCCGCAGTGATAGTACATAATAAGGGCCCTAGCAGCATAGACAGAAGGGTGCTCCGCTAACGTGGGGTTGAGGTACACTCTGTTCAAGTTCACCCCTCGTGTGTCGGTCCTATAGTGACCCCTAACAACCCCGTCGGGGTTCAGGAAGGGGATCATTTTGAATACGTACATCCTACGTAAAATACAGGCGATGGGGTCTTCACGGCATAGTAAGAAGTTTAGTAAGCCGTTGAAAACGAAACTCGAGGGGGTTTCGCCCGGGTGGACTCGGGCGCTCACGAAAATTACCTAAAGAAAGAAAATATAAATTGTAATAAGATTAAATTGCAATGGGCCCGTCCAAGTCTTCGGCTTTTTAAAAATTACACGACGCATATGAATTTTGAATATAAATAAATGAAAACGAAATAAAAATAGCTATATATTTTGTATTTTTATACCTATAATAATAGGTACGTTCTATCAAAATCTTCCTACTTCTTCTAGTAGAACATCAACGGTCGTTCTTTTGCGTCAAAAAAATCGAAATATTCCTAAAAATCATTCCAACTTCAGAGTTGGAAGCGTTGGTAGGAAGATATATAGAGTGGAGATAAATTCAAAATTTTACTAGCCGACTGTCGCGCATACATTTCTGTCACATTTGTGAATGTTTAGAGTAGACTGTGCTCAACAAAAATAGGTACGTTCTATCGGTGTCAGAAATCTTCCTACTTCTTCAAGTAGAACATCAATAGTCGTTCTTTTGCGTCAAAAAAATCTGAATATTCCTACGAATCATTCCAACTTCAGAGCTGGAAGCGCTGGTAGGAAGATATATAGAGTGGAGATAAATTCAAAATTTTACTAGCCGACTGTCGCGCGTACATTTCTGTCACATTTGTGAATGTTTAGAGTAGACTGTGCTCAACAGTAATTAAAGTTCTTAGAGTAAAATGGTCGCCATGTTGTGACGTCAGCGTCATTGTCATTACTATAGCTACTAGATGACTCGTCCGCCATTTTGGAGCCTCTTCAATCATTCAATATCAGTGTTGCAGTATTATTAATCATAGAAATTATCCACAATGACAGGTTGTTCTGCTCCAAAGTGTGCAAATCATTTGAGAAATGGTTATAATTTTTAAAGGTACCTATGTAATACGCTTATTTTTCTCTAACGTCAAAAATCTTAACGAACCGTATTGTGTCTGTTTTATTATTTTAAATAAATACAATATGGCAAATATGCAAGTTATATTTAATTATGAAAAATAGTTACTACATAAACTAAAATTGCACTTTTATTTCATAATTTACTGCTTTCATTTTGGCTCCAATATGGCGGACGAGTCAGTTATGTATTATCCAGTAGCTGTAGTCATTACAGTAGTCCAGTTTCCCTGTGAAAATGTCACTATAAAGTGGACCATGCATATTTTGCTCATAAATTCGCGATTGGCTTTACACATACTCTAACAAACACATATTTAACACATCCGAGTAATTTTTTATTAAGATCAAATGAAAATTTACTTATTAATCAAATTTATATTATAATTTATGTTTTAATTATTGTAATCTCAATACTTGTCATTGTTGTAATCATATAGTAAATAGTAATGTAAATGTTGGATTACTTTTTATTATGAACTATGCTTTGATTATTGTAATCAATACTGTCTTTGTTGTATTTAATTATAAATAGAAAATAGTTTAAATACTATTTTAATTATAATAATGGCACTTGGTAAGTATGAAAACTTCAATATTATATTTAAGAACGTCTTTAAGTCACATTAATTAAAGAGAATAATTAACTTGATTATTAAAACGAGCAAACATTAATTCTATTTACCGGATTTTTATTTATGTATATGTACTATCGAAGTTGTACATAAATTATCATTTAACACTACTCCTATACCTATTCATGTAAGTAAATCAAACAAATATATATTTTGAAATGATATAATAACTATCTGGCTTACTTTATTACCATTAGCTCTAAAGATTTTTGATCACAGTTGTAATGGATACATATTTTTATTTATGCAACATTTATTGTACATTGCCATATTAATGGTAACGTATGTCGGTTCTCTCTACTTATGACGGAGTGACGCTAACGTCAAAACTTTCACGCCGTAACTTTAATAATCGTTTTAGGCGTTATTAAGCGTAATTTCAAGAAAACAAAAAATACGGAATTTCTATTTATAATTCTTCGTAACATAAAATATTCAAAAAAAGTTGAACGGGCCCATTCAGATAACGGGGCATTAACTTTAAATGAATTTCGGCCTGTTATTTTTGTCTCTGGTTAACCTGTCTGTTAACTTTCAGTAAAAACAAAATATGAAGTTTCGATATTATAACATAAGTTGTAAAAATTACACATGTCAATTTTTCGATTTTCGTTTTAACTTTAGACCATTTCAGAAATTTGAGCGACCACTACTAAAAAGTTAGTGCCGTTAAATGGCGGCATTTCAAATTTATACGCGACCCCGGTATTGTTTTAAATTTTAGAACTACACAGAAGTTGCTAATATGAATTTGAGTATAAGATATGATTTCAATTCTTATTGTACAAATAAAAACTTATTTTACTATGTGAAAAAAGTAAGTCCATTCATCAATCAATTATAAAAATTGTATTACTGTACCTAACCTAACTTTTTATTTTCTAAACCAGACAATACATTTCAAATGGCAATATTTTGTGGACCAGAAGTTTAGTACCCGTCATAATTATTTGTGAAACCAACAAAACAAAAACAAAACTGTAAAATTGACAGAACTGTCATATAAACAAGGACGGGTATACGGCAATCGGCACTATTTATAACTTTTTGTCGTAGTACACTTGGCGCATGCGCTTTGAATTTCTGAAATGGTCTATAGGGTGCGAGCAGACACGAGCAACCTTGAAGTGCTTAGAATCAGCTGATATGTGTGCGCGTGCCTTATTTTAATTTTAAACTGTTAAAATGTTACTATTTTTAAGTTCATGTGTTTTACTGCCTGAAATTTGTAAAATATAAACAATTTAGCAGTTAAAAATCAAAATAAGTCAAAACATTATTCTTGTCAAAGTAACACGCGCGCACAAATCAGCTGATTCCAAGCACTTCATAATTTAATACCTTGTACGCTTCTACATAGGGGGCTGTCCTTAAATTACGTAACGCAAAATTAGGAAATTTTTGATACCCCCTCCCCCCTTTGTAACGCACCCATAACGCAAACATGAACCCCCCCCCCATATATTACGTAACTCAGTACTTGACCCCCCCCCAATTTTTTTACTGGATATAAAAGTATAGGGCCTCCTTAATATTCAGTTAAAATTTGAAACAAACTATTTAAATTAATGTATATAAAGATGAAAAATAACAGAACAGAACAGAAACTATTTAAATTAATGTACATAAAGATGAAAAATAATGTACTACTCTTGCCCTACGGCTTGTCACCCCAATTTCTTTACTGGATATAAAAGTATATGGCCTCCTTAATATTCAGTTAAAATTTGAAACAGAAACTATTTAAATTAATGTACATAAAGATGAAAAATAACAGAATAGAACAGAAACTATTTAAATTAATGTACATAAAGATGAAAAAATAACAGCACAGAAATTAAAAGCATATGCATTTCCATATGCTTTTAACAAACTATTGAAAAGTTTTTCCTTATCAACACTACTTGAATTCATGTTTTAATATGAATTGCATTGCACGAATGAAAGACCACTGGCCCGAATTGGAACTGTGCCCGACATATTATGTTGACTGTTTTTGAAAAGAAACGACTGCCTGCATATACGAATTAGCACCGCGAAATTTGAATGTTTCAAAACTATTAAAGCAAGTTTAGCAATATTTTTTATATTTTATCGTTACGTAACGCACACATTAACCCTCCCCCACCCCCTCGTAACGCTGCGTAACGCTACTCTTGACTTCCCCCCCTTGAAGCGTTACGTAATTTAAGGACAGCGCCTAGACTGTAAAAGTTATTAAACTTATCGGAAGATTGGATCACAAAAGAAACTTTTTTGTGAAAAAGTAATACACCGTCTGGATAAAAAAGATCATTTCAATCATGCAAAATGCTCGTATTTATCTTCAAAAAATTAAACTGTGAATTGAAAAAGAAAACAGATTTGGTTAAAAAATAGTAAAGGGAATAGTTCTATACAAATAAAGTAACAATGTATGTTCATACAATATCGCACTTTATAGAAAATCGATTACATGAAGTATAAAACGGTTTGGACAATTCAAATTCGATTCTGGTCAAGGTTGAGCTCCTTTTATAGTTCGAAAATAAATCCTTCAAAATTTTTACGTCTAATTTTACATTGCATGCATAAAGATAGATAATAATCGTTCTATATAGATACAGAAACTACTTCCAGGTTACATGAAATGCAACTATGACATTATATGTTAAGTAATTAAATTTTATTTTAAACAAAAATATGTATATACAAGGTGAGTCTGGGAAGACGCCCCCCCCCCTTTAACTTTTTTATTATAAATAATAGAAAAAAATGGCTTATATAAAAGTTTTATTATTTTACATACAGGGTGATTCATCGGTCTGTCCTCTCTTTATATCTCTTTTATTTTAAGTCAGATAGAAAAACTCTTCAAATATAATTTCTATTATATATTATTGTCTGTCTACGTACCATATGCATTTGTATACAGGGTGCTTCATTTAAACGCAACAATATGTAACTTTATATTTCTTAATGGAACACCCTATATTTATTTATTTATTTTGATAGGAAATTAAATTCCCTTTAAAAAAGTATTAAGTAATAAGGGGTCTAAAATTATAAATTAAGAAGTTATTTATGTTCATAAAAAATAGTAGTTCAGAGTGGAAAAAACCATAATATAATACAAAATTTTGGGTCCTTTTTTATTAATAGGTACTTATTTTAAACATTACACTAATTCCAAAGAAGCTAGTAAAATTTAGTGACAGACTAAATAATACAAAATTATAATAAATGCTCGAAAACTTGTACTTCAACTTCAATAAATTTTTCTATTATAAATATTATATTAACCATCTTATCTTTACTAAAATTTGTATTATTCATTTGCACATCAACATCAACAATGATAAACTAAGAGTATTTGGACAACTTGTTTGTTTAAATTTGAAACAATTGATCAAATTATCCATAGCTTACTTTGTTAATAATAACATGATAGAAACATATCATTCAACGAATAAAGGTAAATAACTTCCTAATTTATAATTTTAGACCCCTTATTACTTAATACTTTTTTAAAAGGAATCAAATTTACTATCAAAATAAGTAAATAAATATAGGTTGTTCCATTAAGAAATATAAAGTTACATATTGTTGCACTTAAATGAAGCACCCTGTATACAAATGGATATGGTACGTAGATAGATAATAATATATCATATAAATTATATTTGAAGAGTTTTTCTATCTGACTTAAAATTAAAGAGTTATAAAGAGAGGACAGACCGATGAATCACCCTGTATACTATTTGATGGCAGATGTAGATATTTTTTATAAAGTCAGGTTTGAAAGATACGACTATCAACTTTTATTTTTCAAATGGCAACCTATAATTATTTTAATAAAATAGAAACCGCCATTTTTTTCTCTTTTCAACGATGTATTATTTTTTATTAATGTATTTGAAAAATTTCGAGAAAAATGAGATAATTTAGAAATATTAGAAATAATTTTGAAACAAATATTATAGGTGGCTATGTGAAAATAAACAAAACGTAACAATGTAAAACAATTAAATTAATGTCAAAAAAGTATACATTTGTTTGCTAAGTTGTATAGCACTGTTACGTTTTGTTTATTTTTACATAGCCACCTATAATATTTGTTTAAAAATTATTTCTAATATTTCTAAATTATCTCAGTTTTCTCGAAATTTTTCAAATACATTAATAAAAAATAATACATTGTTGAAACGAGAAAAAAATGGCGGGTTCGTTTTTATTAAAATAATTATAGGTTGCCATTTGAAAAATAAAAGTTGATAGTCGTATCTTGTAAACCTGACTTTATAAAAAATATCTACATCTGCCATCAAATAGTATATGTAAAATAATAAAACTTTTATATAAACCATTTTTTTCTATTACTTATAATAAAAAAGTTAAAGGGGGGAGGCGTCTTCCCAGACTCACCCTGTATTTTATTTTGTTTACATAAATGTATAAAAAGATTTCCACAGTTCTTTTTTCATTAAATATATTTTAACAAGTAAAGCGTGTCACGTAAATTTTCTCGATAACACCTCACAAATACTAAACACTAGTGTACTGTAAAGCGGAAGCTGCATGTACGCCATTGATGAAATAATATACCGGGTGTCTTAGGCCGACCGACACATGGGCGATTAACATGTAAAATTAGTTAATTGTGAATAGTATCTCCCCAGTGCAAGATATTAAGATGAAATTTTGCAAGCTTATCCGGGGATACTATTTCTATGGATTTCAATTCAAATCAGTCAATTTACAAGTGTAATATTAGAATAAATTAAGAAAAATTGTAGAAGTACCATGAATGTTATTCATATCTTGAAAATAATAGTATCTAAGCAACAGCTCTGATAGAGTAGGGGTAACGTGCGCGCTTCACAATTTAGAGAGTCGGGTTCGAAACCAACCGACAGCAATATATATTTTTTAATTTTTTCTTTTCAAAATAATTTTTATTATTATTAGTATGTTTTTAATCTTTTATTAATATTTAATTTAATAAAGTGGATACATTGTACGTAACAAGATTTATTTATTTAAAAAATATTAAATCGTAACTACTAATTACAACATTAAAATTTAAAAATTATAATAAATATTCAAAATGGCCGCTTTGCGCTAAGCAAACTCCGAGACGATCGTACATTGCTGTCTCACGTTGCTTAGCTGTCGATTATTTTGAAAAGAATAAATTAAAAAATAAATATTGCTGTCGGTTGGTTTCGAACCCGACTCTCTAAATTGTGAAGCGCGCACGTTACTCCTACTCTATCAGAGCTGTTGCTTAGATACTATTATTTTCAAGATATGAATAACATTCATGGTACTTCTACAATTTTTCTTAATTTATTCTAATATTACACTTGTAAATTGACTGATTTGAATTGAAATCCATAGAAATAGTATCCCCGGATAAGCATGCAAAATTTCATCTTAATATCTTGCACTGGGGAGATACTATTCACAATTAACTAATTTTACATGTTAATCGCGCATGTGTCGGTCGGCCTAAGACACCCGGTATAACAATAAATAAGGTAGGTAAATATTTTAAACTTGTTTCTCACCTTTTTGTCTTTGAACTTGAACGGCCTTTCCACATTTTCTTCACGAAACAAATGCATCAATCTAGTTTCTCTTTCCGGAAGAATATTGTAGTAAGAAGATATAGTAATAAGGTCAATTCTACGACCTTCTAAGCTCTTGCATACGCACTCCCTGGTGTAGTAAATATCATCTGGATGCGGCGATGCAAGTGTGGCCAAGAACCGATGGTCTATTGCCTGTAGATTCGTTTGGAGCTCCAAATATGTGTACGGATACGTAAACGCAAAGAACATTAAGGCTTCGATATTTTCGGGGGTTTTGAATTTGAAACTTAGGGTGAAAATGCCGTCCACCACCTAGAAAGAAGATTTTATTATTGGTATTTTTTACCTCCCGTCATACCGTAGGTAAGGGAGGTAACGTAATCGTGCCAAAAATTCGATGGTGTGTTTTCGGTAAATAAGCACGAATTAGGGTCCCCACAACACGTTTTTACTATATTTACGATGATGTGTGTGTGTGTGTGTGTGTGTGACGATTTTTTTCGTCCACGATAACTCTTATAACGAAATTCCAAATATATCTATTTTCCGTATTTAAGCTTCCTGCATTCATATAACGAGTTGATTAGATTTTGGGTAAAATTGGACAAATGGAAGTGATACTTTACTTGAAGCCCATAACAGTTTTTAATGAAAAACTATATGAAAATATAATCCAAAACTTTTCCATTTTAGTATTTAAGACTTTCATACCATGGGAAACAACATATTAGATTTTGGCTAAAATTAATCAACCAGAAGTGACACTTTACTTGAAGCTCTGAACAGATTCTCGTGAAAAATATATTAAGATATACTCCAAAACTTGTCAAATTTAGTATTTACAACTTTTATAAGAAGGGGAACAACATATTAGATTTTGGATACAATTGATAAACCGGAAGTGATACTTTATTTGAAGCTCTGAACATATTTTCGTGAAAAATAAATTGATACAATCCAAAACTTTTCAAATTTGGTATTTAAGACTTTTATATTAATGAGAACGACATATTAGATGTCTTCTAAAATTGATAAACCGGAAGTACTACTTTAAAGGAAGCTATAAACAGATTTTCTTGAAAAAATATGTTAACATGATCCAAAACTTCTCAAATTTGGTATTTAAAACACGTGTATAATTTGAAACAACATTAGATTTTGACTATACCTATATGATAAACCGGAAGTGGTACTTAATTTGGAGCTCTTAACAGATTTTCGAGGAAAAACATAATAAAATATAATCCAAAATTTGGTATTAGACTTTTCTATTGGAACAATAAATTAGATTTTGTTTACGAACGGTCAACCGGAAGTTATACTTTACTTAAAGTTCATTGCTATTTCAAACATGGAATTGTCGGGAGGTCATGTGTTGGCCACATCAAATTTTTTTTTCATTGTCATTACAAAAAACATGATTTTGAAACTCTGCAAATATACAAGTCATTCGTTACAGAATTACTAATATTCTAATTTTTCCTAATACCGTTTGGAATAAATATGTAACAATGTTCCTATTAATATGTATTTACAATAATTAATTCTGTTAAAACAGAAAATGATAGTCTATTTTTCCGTAGTGAGTGCGCAAATTAAAACTTTTCCGCTCTGAATTTTGAAATAAAAGATTTTTCCAAACGGAATTATGAAAATAACTATTAAATACACACAACAAATACAGGTTTTCTAAGAATATTTGAAAGATTATGACACTTTAAATATTTTTTTATAGATAAATAAATATAATACAGCACCACAACTTATTCATTTTAAGCACGGGAAAAAAAAATTATCGAGAACTTAATAAATTGAATATAAGGATAATTTAACTCCTTAAATTCAAATTTAGATGTGTAAATTACAGTTTATGGTCTGCTAAGTATATATAATTAGATTCTTTAGATGTTAATATTATTTTTCATGAATATTGGTTGAAACTGTGTAAAATAAACAGAAAAATAAAAATAACTAACAAGAAAATAGAATTATTAAGATGACGATAATGAACTTCCTACGATTACGTTATATAACAAAAACAATAACAAACCATTTATGTCGTACTACCTACACAAATAAATATTTAAAGAATTTGTGGGACTATTTTTTTTTCATTTAACAAATTGTTCAGATTCCAAATGGATTTAAACGAAAATATTTTCAACCGAAATTGTCATGAAAAGTTAAGTAAAAAGTTATACTTACAGTGTAAGTTGGTCGTTCCCTAATTCGGTCCCAATGTGGACGTCCTGGAACAGTCCTATAAACGGGAGCCATTCCTTGACTAAACATTTTAGCTTGACGATTTAAGTCAACCATATTTAACTTCATAAATGCGTTTGGCAAACACCCTACACAAAACAATAAATAAAATAAAAATTATTTTAATTTTTAACAGAGCTTCGAACCGTATTTTTTCCCTTTCGTTCCGGTTTAATTTAAAAAAATATCAGTTCGGTTCCGGTTTCCTTCCGGCAAAACTGAAGGTTTTTTTTGGTTTCCGGTTCAGTTCCGAGTGATTAATTATTATTAAAATAAACCCAAATTTTCTTTCGCATAAGACGAGTTGCGACTACGCTACGAGACCCCGTAATTGAAACAAAAAAACAACAATGAAGTGGAGATTAGATTTTAAGTAAATAAACCGATATTTTTTTCGGTTCAGTTCCGGTTTTCGTTCCGACAAAATAACAGTTTTTTTCTGTTTTCAGTTGAGTCTGTTAGTAGCCCTGTTTTTAGACATACCTTTGACTCCAAAATGAAACCATGTTCTGTTAGCATTTTCATATTCTGTACCCATACAATCGGGTTTTGTCCAAATGTTAAATTCTATGTCAGGAACGTCGAGAGCTTCTTTCCCATTTTTGTTTACAGAAATAACGGCTATAAATATTAAAATTTAGACGAATATTAATAGAAAAAAAACCAACTTACCACTTTCGCTTTTTGGAACCCATTCTACTCTTGCCAAATTACCAGAATCGAAATTTGAATAAAATAAAAATCCAGCGCATTCGATACTTGCCATTCCTGTTATTAATTTGTTTTAATTGAACACTGACCGAACATAATGTTAATTGTTATAAAATTCTGCAAATACAATATAAATATCACGCTATATCTACATAAAATATCATAGACTGGAATTTCGACAATTTTATCAATTCAAAAATAGACAAGAATGTGTTCCAAATTTACATTAACATTACGAAAGATTCTCCGCAAGTCAAAAATGTTACTTTTGTGAATAATTACGTAAAGAATCTTTGTTTAAATGCCAAGAATACATATTGTAACTGAATTTAAAGTCAATCAAATTTGTTTAACAAACGTCAAAAACAAAGTTTAGGGAAGTGTGTTCACTGTCTGGAGTGTCCTGGAATACACTGAGAAAATGAAGTACTGCTTTATGAAAGCAGGTTGCATTTAATAGTCCACGCATCAATTTTATTATATGAAACCAATATCGATAAAATCTATTTTAAAACTATTTGGGACAATAAGTTTTGCGAACAAAACATTTATTATTGACATTTGACATGTAATCAGCTGTTATTTTCTATTTAGGTTAATGCAAAAAATTACCTTGATACAAGAAACAATTTGATTAATTCATATTCATATCTACTCTACACTTTTATATGTAGAAAGATATTCATAATTCACTATTATTTAGATTCACTGTAAATATATATAAAACACTTTCACTATTATAAATGCTTTTGTTTTGAAATTATTAGATGTTGAAGGGAGGAGATGAATTCTTGTCTTTTTTTCGAAGACCAAATTCAGCACTTTCAAACAATTGGTGACGTTTTAATACGGTACATTTGTAAAAAAAATTCAGAAATTATTGTAAATTGTTTCGAATGACATGGTAAATGACAAAACTGGAAATTTCAACTGTTTTATTTGCGCTCTATCTTCCATGGTTTACGTATAGATTCATTATTTACTAAAAATTCCTCCCTTTGTTTGAAGAGCACTGATCAAATTTGCAGTGCATTGTGGGCTCTTAACTTAAGCGCGGTCCACACGCAAGGTTTTGCCTTTGCCCATTATTAGTGGTTTTGCCTTTGCAGGCAAAACGGTCTGGGCCTCGATTTTGCAACTTTAAATAATACTCGAATTGAGTAAGAATAATTGATACAAACATGATTATAACTCAACTTTTCAAACCGGACGTAAAGAAATGTCAAGCATGATTGATAAACGAATTCTACTGCTCAAGGCCAGTAGAATGTGAAATCTACTTAGAGAAAGATCAGTGGCGTACCTAAGTGAAATGGTGCCCAGGGCAAGGGTCGTAATTGCGCCCCCTGACAACAATGTAAAATCAAGATTACTTCTTTCTCGCTTTAGTGTAGCGAGATATGTGGCCTTAACCAAATAATCATCAATATACGGGTGTTCCGCGACTCGCTCGACAAAATTATACCATATATTCCGGGGGTCATTACGATCAAAAAATGGCATTAATAACGTGCTCGAAATGGACCTTTTACATCAAAAGAGAGAGATAGACAAAAATGACATATATGTAGTGCGCAGTAGATTGTTTGCGATTTGAGGAGGCCAGTTACATTTCAAATAAAATTACAAATGGCGGAAAGTAAAAACTCTTGCAAAAACTTAACTTTCTTGAATAAATTCGCACAAAGCATTTGTGATGAATATTTTAAAACAAGAGGAAGAGAAGATGGAATTAGAAAAAGTGGTTTTTTGTTCCACAAGATGCGAAATAAACACCACATAAAGTGACAGATAATTGCGTAGTTGCCAGGTTGATATTAGGAAAGTAATAAACAAGAATAAAATTATTGTTTTTTCTTTTAAATATATTTTTTTCATTATTAATTATTTCTTTATAGTTAAGGACAAAGTTATTTAAGTTTTTGTGTTGTTTAAATAATTTTTATCGAAAATAATTGCTTATTCTTTTAATCATTTTACTTGACAACATGGTACCTCCTCATCTCTAATTCGTAAGAATTTCACTACGTGGCGCATTGAAAAATGACGTCAGAGTGCAATAAAAATGTAAAAGGTCTATCGGTCTTTTCAGTTTCTTCTCTTTCAACGCTCATCAAAGCAAGATCACTTAATCGATCTTGACCCATATGGAGATTCTCAGATAATTTAAGATCAGTTATAATTTGTTGAAAGATCTTTCACAGCAAGCGATGGAAACTGCAATAGGCAACATTATTTGCATGGCTATTCGCCATTGGCGTTTTTCGGTTTCAACATCCCAGTTTTGATAGAGACTAAGTCCAATTTCCATAGCTTCAGTCACCAAAGTTTCTCTTTCATTGCGAAAATAATCTCTTAAACCTTTCAAATTTAAGGCGGCATCATGATAATTCATATTTATATCTTGCAGTCTTTTCTGAACTCTATCAATAGGAATGAGTACTCTCGTCCAAAATCCAAGTAGAGTCAGAAAATCAAGTGTCAACATACGGTTGTACAATTGCATCACTTCTTGTTTCACTCGTTTCATTTGCATCATCTATTATAGTCTCGAGAATTTGGAGTATGCCATCAAGGTAGTTGTTTATGAGCTTCACAGCTTCCACCTTTTGCACTCCATATTGTTTTAGACTCAGATTTAATAACTATGGTCACAGCATTTTTGAGTATTTCCCAGAGTTGAGTAGACGATGAAAAAACAGATAGAGAGCTTCAACAGTTCCGAAAAATGTCAATACGTAGAGTAATCAACAGTTTTAACATTTCAAATTCTGGCACCTAAGTTACATACGGATACCAAGAGCTCCAAGCGGCGCCCAGGGCACCTGCCCTGTTTGCCCCACCCTAGGTACGCCACTGAGAAAGATTGAAGAAAAATCTCAATTCTAATTGAATTTGAAATCTAATAAAATTTAAAGTTATAAAATCGCGGCTCAGCAACGTTTTGAACTGCACATGCAAAATTGAGGGCAAAACGTTGTACAAAACCTTGCGTGTAAACCGTATTTTAGAAGCCCCAGCGCCTCGGGCGGATGCCTACTTAAGTTGTTAAGTTGCAGTACCAACGGTACCAACATATGAAAATTTATTTTAAGTCTTATCTTTTGACATTTCTAGTGTCAAATTTGCATTGTTAAATTTTTGTTAAATACACGCAATAATGAGTAGTTATATTTTATAAACATAAACGTGTAACAATAATGGATGATTTAGATGATAAGTTTTGTTATGTATATAGTTCGTCATTAGAACATAAGATACAAATAAAAATGTATGGAAATGACATTTTAAATGACTGTCATGTTTAAACAAAATATTTTTGTGACAGTGGAACGCTTGAAGGAAAACGCCAGAAGCCTGAATATGACAAGTTGCTAGCGGATCCTATGTTAAAATATTCTGGTTTGTACCAAGAAGGTTGTGCGGATTTGATGGTAGTATGTCAAGTTTTTGCCAATAATCGTGCTCTCGTTCTTCCAACTTCAACGTCTTATAAATCGTTTACCTCACGATGGAAGTAAAATCAGTTCACATTATATCTTTAAACAATCATTTACTAATTTTTATTTTAGCTGGAACGAATGGATAACTTTGCCAATCCAATTCAGCGACCTGCCTCGAAATGCCCAACTTACATTCACAATATACGACTGTGGGGGACCAAACAAGCTAATTCCCGTTGGGGGGACAACGATCTCACTTTTTAGCAAGTATGGGGTTTTTAGACAGGTAATACTAACAACTAGACACTTTTATACATGACGACGACTTAAAATCAAAGTAGCAATTTTTGAAGTAATAATTTGATTTCAGGGTATGTTAGATTTACGAATATGGCCAAATAGAGAAGCTGATGGTATGACACCAACGACTACACCTGGTAAGGGAAGAGACCATGGAAAAGAACAAATGCATCGGCTTGCTAAATTGGCGAAAAAACATCGAAATGGACACATGACAAAGGTAAGAACATTAATAGTAAGCCGTTTCTTTCCGCCCTTAGTTATGGACTTCTACAGGATTATTTTTGATAATTTTTTTCCTAATGAAAATTGTGACTATGTAGATATTCACAAAAATCTAGTCTTTTTTTGTCCGAAGAATTATGATCGTTTTTTTCTTTTCGCCCTCTTTTGGACTTATGCTTCTAATTTGCTTATCATTGAAAAAAGTAACGTTTTTCCTAAAAAAAAATAGACCGCCTGTTTTTTATTTTTTTTATCAAATCTTTATCAAAATTTACTACGTTCGAACTTTCGTGACCTTGATACGTGGCTTTCGTACTCGGAATTTGCATGAAGTTTAATGGACCTTTTCAATTTAACGGCTATCTCTTTCTATCGCTGCAAATAGTAAGAAAATGGTTCGAACTGCCAGTTGGGCTGTCAAACGAAACGTCAAAAATATTGCAGTCATTAAAATACATGTATTCTCGGTGAAAATTTGCATCGCTAGACATTTTAACTTCAATAAAAGCTTTTGTAATTTATTTCGATAAGATTTTTTAAAGTTATCTGAGATATTCTCGTATTTTACGTCTAATTTTTTTAGAAACAAACGCCATAGATCTCAGTTGTTCTTACTATGCGCAGATCCCCATTGCGCATATATTCTATCTTTTTAAATTGAAAAGGTCCATTACGTTTTTTATAATTCTGTATGTGTTACAAATAATTTTTCTGCAATTGCCCTCAAAACTAAGAAAAATTCTAAATGTATTTTAATTAATTCTCTCCCTAGGGCAGAAATTGGCAATTTCCACTATTCATTTGGAGTTTGAGAACATTTATTTTAGAGTATTAAACTTTGACTATATACAAACAAAATTTAAAGTTTAATAACAATTAATACACCATAATATTGTCTGTTGTAAATATCAGTGGCGGCTCGTGCACCAAAACTTTGGTGAGGCAAAGTATCTAGGAAAAAGCGGTGCCGCAGGCGATATTTTTTTTTATTCAAGGTCAAATGCCTTTTAATTGAAAGTTACATTTTTTCAAGGGATGTAGAGCAGCATGTTTTAACGGATTGTTGACTTACCTGGATAAACTGTCTAAAGTCTAAACACTACACAATACGATTCGACTATTATATAGGGCCTACGTTACATTAAAATAAAAATGCTAGATAGGTATTCGCGTAGGGTCACGGTCTCTATCTTTTATCCTTTACGCGCTCATTGCATTTTGCCTTTGAAGCATGCCTCAAACAGCTCCTTGTCTAGTGTACGTATTTAATATCGGAATGAAAGCTTTATCAAACACTTTAGGCATTAAACTATTCATTACAAATTAGTTACGGTGGTGGCTTAAATTGTTCTTTTGATATTTATAAAGACAAGCATTAACGGAATAAGTTGAAATTTAATTTACATAAAATTATTAATTTGTTAAAATGACATTTTTTTTACTGCCTCACCTGCCTAACCTGATTAGCCGCCACTGTAAAAATATTAATAATGGATACAGCTAATTGTCTTATAAATTTGTCAGTATTATTGTGAATTTTTAGGTTGATTGGCTGGACAGACTGACGTTCAGGGAAATAGAAATGATTAATGAAAAAGAAAAACGAAGTTCAGATTATTTATATCTTATGGTTGAATTTCCAACAATTTATATAGATAGTAATCCACATTCCGTGGTATATTATGAACAAAATGGCGATGAAGTTTATCACTTCAGAGCGCAGGCTGATATAGTCACAGTTCCTGACCACGAAATACTTGAAGTAAGTTTAGAAATATTTTTTCTGTACTGTGTTGTTAAAACGCGACTTTACGTACTGATTTTCAAAAATAAATATGTTCAGCGATAATAGACCTTTTCAGAAATTCAAAACGCATGCGCCAAGTGTTAGATTGCAACAGAATATTAGTGCCGTTTGCAGTATACCCATCCTTGTTTATATGACAGTTCTGTCTGTTTCACACTTTTGTTTTTGTTTTGTTGGTTTCATTTTTCAAATAATTATGACGGGTACTAAACTTTTGGTCCCCAAAATACTGCCATTTGAAATATTTTATCTGGTTTGGAAAATAAAAATCTGATGTGGCCAGCACATAACCTCTCGCCAGATATTTTCTGGTTGTACGTATAAAACGAAAAATATTTTTAAATACAAATACATATATTCATGACTCACTACAAAATAATTCTCACATACGTATATTTGCAAAATCTATGGGATATTTTAATATAAATTATGTACAATACATACATTTTTTTATATTCAATATCCTGAAATTTTCTTTTTCTACTTTCCTTTTCTTTTTCTTTATATTCGTCATTTTTTCGCAAATTCCTTTTATATTCTTTTTTACGTATATTCTTTTGCCTTGTCTTTTTATTTTCATAATCTTCATAATGATATACAAATATTTTTGACAGTGGCATACAAATATTTTTGACAGTGGCATTAATGTGTCAATTACAACATTTGAATTTCTTGCCTTGTAGTAGTTTGATCTGAGATTTTTTACATCAAATTATTTTATATGCATTTCTTTATCTCTAAATCTATAGAAGATATAATAATGAATTTATATTTATCGAATAAAGAATTTAACGTTCTTTAATATAAGTATTTATATAAATTTTCGATAAATAATATTTAGATGATTTTTTTCTTGTAACTACTACTTCCGGTTGTCCAATTGTTACCAAAACTTAATCAACTCTTCCCATTATTGTTAGATTGAGGAATCCGTAGTTAAAAATATCTTAAGTCTTATAGTATTTGAGAAATCGTGAATCCAACATCCAGACACACAAACATACGGACATCATCGTAAAAATGTTATAATCGTATTCTAGGGACCTTAAAACGTGCTTATTCACTAAAATCTGGATATGTTATTTTTAGCATGAATACAATATCTCAGCGAGAAGTAAAAAGTTAGGTTAAGTTAGGTAATAAAATGTATAATTGATTGCGGAATATACTTCACTTTTTCATAAAATAAAATAAGATTTTATTTGTAAAATAAGAATTTAAACCATACCTTATACTCAAATTCATTTTAACAACTTCCTTGTAGTTCTAAAATTTGAAATAATATGCCGGGATCGTGTATAAATTTGAAATGCCCCGTTTATCGGCACTAACATTTTAGTTCAAAAAGTAAATGTACTGTCGTTCAAATTTCTGAAATGTTCTATTACAAAGCCTTTAATAATGTAAAACAAATAATCCGTTCAGTCAGTGCGCTTTAAATTTCAAAGGCTTCCCACAGTTACAATTGTGTAACTTACGCAATATTCAATGCTTGGTAACAAGCTTATTTTTATATTTTATCTATTATTTATCATTAAAATAAAGAAAACAACAAAACAAAATTCAAAGATTTATTTGAATTTGTGTAAAATGGTTCTCAAATTAATAGCTTGTTGTGTTCGCCAGGAAAACTTAGTGGAGTCCAAACATCACAAACTTGCTCGTTCTTTACGAAGCGGAATTTCCGACAAAGATGCAAAACCGAATGCTACAGTGCGCGATCGATTGAACCAAATAATTTCATACGCGCCAACAGCTTTACTTTATAACGAAGAACAGGATTTAGTGTGGACCTTCCGATTTTATTTAAGCAACCAGAAAAAAGCTTTAACAAAATTTCTAAAATGTGTCAATTGGAAACTTCAAGGAGAAGTCAGGCAGGCGTTAGCGCTTTTACAACAATGGACTCCGATGGATGTGGAAGACGCGTTAGAATTGTTAAGTCCCAATTTTACTCATTCTGCTGTTAGGAGATACGCTATTAGTCGACTAAAACAAGCTCCAGATGAAGATTTAATGTTGTATTTACTACAATTGGTTCAAGCTTTAAAATATGAAAATTTCGATGACATTAAAGAAGGGTACAGAAGAATTTCGCCCGGAAAAGAAACATTACCGGAAGATAAAGAATCATTTTTAGAAAAGAAAGACAGTAAAGAAAGCAATTCAACTATAACTAACGAATCAACATTGATGAGATCTTTTAGCTATAATCAAGCGGATCAACTCGCGGCTTCCAATGTGAATTCAGTGATTGAAATCGACGCAATGCATCAGAGTAGATCTCTGGCGGAAAATCTACTCCAAGGAGCACAAATGCCGATAAGTGATTCAACAAACACAGACACATTATTAAGTAACGGAGCAAACGATGAAGAAACCAATGATTTAGCATCGTTTCTCATTCAAAGAGCTTGTAAAAATTCAACTCTGGCAAATTATTTCTACTGGTATTTACTTATAGAGTGTGAAGACCAAGAACCAACTTTAAAACAGGATAAAAGAATCAGAGATATGTACTTAACAGTCATGAAGACTTTTTCTCAAACTCTGGCGAAAGGAAATGCAGAATGGCAACAAAGGCGAGCGTTTTTGACTAGGCAACAAACTTTTATCGACAAACTTGTTAAACTTGTTAAATTAGTTATAAAAGAAAGCGGTAATAGAAAAAAGAAAATGGAACGATTGCAGCAATTGTTGGCGGATCCAGAAACATTTAAAATGAATTTTGCAAATTTTGAACCGTTTCCATTTCCATTAGATCCAGATGTATACATCAGAGGAATTGTTCCGGAAAAAGCTAGCATCTTTAAATCAGCTTTAATGCCATCGAAATTAACTTTTATTACGGCAGACGGATCCGAATATGTCGCCATTTTTAAACATGGCGACGATTTGCGTCAAGACCAACTCATTTTACAAATGATAACACTAATGGATAAATTATTACGCCGAGAAAATCTAGATCTTAAATTAACTCCTTATAAAGTTTTAGCCACTAGTACAAAACACGGATTTTTACAGTTCATCGACTCAGTAACCGTTGCCGAAGTTTTAGCTACGGAAGGTAGCATTTTAAATTTTTTTAGAAAACATCATCCATCCGAAACGGGTCCGTATGGCATCGTTTCAGAAATTATGGACACGTATGTCAGGTCTTGTGCGGGATATTGTGTTATTACGTATTTGTTAGGGGTGGGGGATAGACATTTGGATAACTTATTGTTGACTACTTCGGGGAAGTTGTTTCACATTGATTTTGGGTATATTTTGGGGCGAGACCCTAAACCACTGCCTCCTCCCATGAAATTGAGCAAGGAAATGGTTGAAGGCATGGGAGGAATTAATTCGGAACATTATCAGGAGTTTAAGAAGCAGTGTTATACCGCCTTTTTACATTTAAGAAGGTAAGATTTTACCCACTTATCTATTTTAGCTATAACTAAACTTGTTTTTGTAAATATATTTATACCGTGTGTCTTAACAGTATCGCTCGTGGTTTTGAGATTTGATTCAGAACTAAAACAAATAGAAAATTAAAAGTGGAAAATTTTCTGATTGTCTTTCGGTATCAACTTCTTGATAATAAACAAATATTTGTTAAAAACAAATAATATTAGTAAACAAGAAATTTTACACATCTGTTGTCACAAAATGTACTCAAATAGTTTGCCTTAAGGCTCTCCCAAACCAATGCGAAATATTCGCAGCGGTAGCGAAACTTTCGCTTTTCCAAATAGGGCTGTTGCAAGAATTTTTATATGCTTTCTAAGTATTAAATTTAAAAATATATCATTATTTAAATAGCCTCAAATATCAATTAGATATTTTACAATTAATTTTTGAAATTTGGATATTTTGAAAAAGTCACGTGATCACAGAATGTGACGTCACAACACTTTGTGTTTTGTTACAAGTCTTTTGATAAATATATTGTCAAACAAGCGTCAAATTTTTGAGTTTGGTTCGTGTTAGATAATACAAAATTCAATATAAAATGAGTAATTTACAGTATCGTATTGTGCCTTCTTGCAAAAATGCGCTAGGAACAAACCTACTATTGAATTTATAAATATGCCAAAAGGTGCGAAGAAAAGAAAATTGAGGCTGGAAGCAGTAGGTCGAAGAGCTGATGGTTGGGTTCTTACATTTTATTTTACTTAACTCTTTAACACACCTTATTTCGGCAACAGTAAAACAGTCGTTTTCTGATATAAATTTAGCCATCATCCAGCTTTCTATTTTCGGTAAACTGTCCGACTTAGCTTGAGTGTATTCTGTATTAGACATTATTACTCATTTATAATGGAAAATGTCAGCGTCAAATGTCAAATTAGAAGTTTGTTTTTAACATGTGACAAACTATCGCCTACGTTTATTTATCTAAATAACAAAAATAAATGTAGGTGATGGAAAAATTGTTTTTCTATTGACTGTGAATGACGTAATGTATGTGCTTCTACGACACAGGAGTTGGGGGTTGTTTTTCATGACTATTTTTGGCGCCAATATTCGTATTTAGTTATTTACGAAAATAAGAAATTATTTAAAAAAATAATTATTAATAAGAAAAATATTGCATAAACTTTCATTTTAAATACTTTTTGAAAAATGTGAAACAGGCTCATTGTCGACTTTAAATACTCATACAACTAACGCGAAGTTATCGCGCAAACGTCCGCGAAACTGCAGCGATTTATTTACTTTCGCTGCTTGCCACGATTTTTGTCGCTGTCGCTGGTTATTCGCTAGTAATTTCATAATAATATTTACATAAAAATATATGGATATAGTAATAAAATACTCAATTTGTGTCCATTTTTGTAATGTAAATATAAAACAGTTGTTTTATGTAGTCGAAATTATGGTAACAGTGTATGAAATTCTGCGAAATCCTTATTCTTTCACTTTATGAATGAATCCACTTTCTTTTATATCCTGATAAATTAATGGGGCGCGGGCGGACACGTGACTTTGACAATTGCTTGTAGGGCCCCACAAGATTGCCAAGTATATAGCTTGTGTACCTTGCGTGTGTTGCCAAATCTATTTAAGCGTAAAATTAATAAAAAAAATTATAAAACTATACTCTATCCGTTTTAACTATAGACTAGATGGCGTTTCGAGCGCGGCCGTTTATACATGTATTAAATAAAACATTCAAATTTTGGCGCCATTCCTGGATTAAAAAAATCTTTCTACTTGACATTTTTTCAGTAATTTTGTCTTGTACGTGTATATCTATCTATTTGTATCCATAATATTAACGAAGAGAACAATAACAAAATTAACGAATTACTAACTAAAAACTAAGAAAACGCACACAACGAAAACTATGTAATATGAAATTTAACGCCAAAAAACTATGAAAATTATATAAACGAAATGAACAATAATATACTTAACAAACAGAACTGAACAGAAATTAATAATATGTAATAAATCGTGTTATTGATTTTGTTGACTTTTATTTACCTATATGTCAGACGTCAAAATAATTGATACAGTCGTCAAGCAAATTTAAATTTCGCGTCAATTATTTTACTGTGTAAACTCGGTTCACATTTGAACTATACTCTATCCGTTTTAACTATAGAGCATTGGGTGAGATAGGGCTTAAGATTCTAGCTCTCTGATTGGTTCAAACGTGAACCGAGTTTACACAGGAAAATAATTGACTCGAAATTTAAATTTACTTGACAACTGAATCAATTATTATTTTGACGTCTGACATAAAATAAATAAAAGTCAACAAAGTCAATAGTACACGATTTATTACATATTATTAATTTCTGTTCAGTTCTGTTTGTTAAGTATATTATTGTTGTTTTCGTTTATATAATTTTCATAGTGTTTTGGCGTTATATTTCATATTACATAGTTTTCGTTGTGCGCGTTTTCTTAGTTTTTCGTTAGTTTTGTTATTGTTCTCTTCGTTAATATTATGGATAAAAATCCTGAACCTGGCTCTGGCAATGTTTTACAACATCTAAAAGGAAAGGCCCTCCGAAGCGGGCAAAAAATGGCGTATAATTTATACTGCACATATCGTGCCACGAATCCATATTCCAAATCAGAATGTGTCCAAATTCTGGCATCAGAACTGGGCATAGGACGATGTAGTATTTGGAAAGCTATAAAAGAACATGAGGATAAAGGGTCATTCGGATCACCCCCAGGAACAAAGAAATTTGTTTAGAACATTATTTTGTTCATATTTAACGGTGTATATAGTTTATACATGTAATGTATGTATTTTAGAGTGTAAATATTTACATTTGAAAGGTGAATTATATTTTTATTTTACGTTGTTTTCTTTAAAATTTATTTGAATAATATGGTTTTCATTTATGCATGCACCTTTCGCCGAAATGTAGAGAGAGGTACGGATATTATAAGTAAGTATATGCATAAAAACACAAAATAGATTAGCACATGTACGTACAAGACAAAATTACTGAAAAAATGTCAATTAGAAAGAATTTTTTTAAATCCAGGAATGGCGCCAAAATTTGAATTATTTATTTAATACATGTAAAAACGGCCGCGCTCCAAACGCCATCTAGTCTATAGTTAAAACGGATAGAGTATAGAATCTTAGGCTCTATCTCACCCAATGCTCTATAGTTAAAACGGATAGAGTATAGTTATTATTAATGAATATCATGTTGTTTTATTTTCCGATATACAAACTTAATTTTTTTTTTAATAGAGCGATTAGTGCTGCCATCTACTATACAAAGATTTCTTGGCGCTCTAAATTTGAGGAAACCATCAGTTCATGTTTAACGCTCTATTTTTTTTTTTTTTTTTTACTTGGGCTTATTTTATCGATAAAGCGCTACACGTCATATTTTAGCTAATTGGTCTTTTAGATTGGTGCGTGCACTTGTGACAAAATTTAGGGCGTGCTCTGCACTTTCTGTGCCGTTAATTAATAAAATACCTAACATCAATCATTTTTCTATTCTAGGCACGCCAATCTAATCCTAAATTTATTCTCGTTGATGGTGGACGCAAGCGTCCCCGACATCGCCCTGGAGCCGGACAAGGCAGTTCGCAAAGTCCAAGACAAGTTACGATTGGACCTCGGCGACGAAGAAGCCGTGCACTATATGCAGAATTTAATCGATCTGTCCGTTACTGCTGTGATGGCGGCCCTCGTCGAACAGCTGCATAAGTTTGCGCAGTATTGGAGGAAGTAGCAGAGGCAGCAACCACAGTGTATATGTTCATGCTGTATATATCCATTTGTACCAAGTGATATTCGGATAAGATAATAAATTTATTTGCTTACGTTAAATTGTTTGTGTATTTATTTTTAATTGTTATATTTTAATTCGAATCAAACAGAAGTTTTGGGGTACTTCTTTTACTGATTTTATTTAGTTCATCCAGTTTCTTTGTGGATTGCTGCAAGATGCGTAGATGATGTTGTGATCGACGAGAGAAATAATACAATGCGATGGGTCGCCTTTCTTTTTCTTCATATAGCCAACATAGTTCCCTTTAGGTTTACGGCTTTTTTTAAATTTACCCCGCTCATACAAACTTTTGTTTAGAATTTGATTTCCTTTAATATGATATTAGTATAACCATACAGTTTTAGGACTTCTAGTCCATTCACGGCGTTCTGGAATACTAAAACTGGAATGCTGTTCAATACCTTTGTTACGATGGTTTAAGCGTGTTACGTCGCAACTGTTATCTACTGCCCGAGACCAGCCGATTACAATCTACAGAGACAGATTTTGAACGTCGCTCGCTTCTTGTGTTTTCTTGTTTGCAAACTTTTAAAATAAATTGTATAAAAAAAATCTATGCATTATTTTAACTTCTACGACACGTCCTGAAGCTGAAAGAACATTTGGCATCGATATGTAGGGTACGTTCCACTTGGCGACCACAACGCTCACGACCACGACCGCGAATTTTCCCGTTCCACTTGCTTGCAAACGCCGCGGTCGGGAACGCAAGTGGAACGGCTTGTGGTCGTTGGTGAACAACAAGATGGCTGCTGCTACCATTGGCGCGTTGATGTTGCGTAGAAATAGATAAAAAATCTGATATAACCAACGTCATTACCTTCCGCCAATTCTATATAATTTATTCTGTCTTTTATAAAATATCTTTATAATATTTTATCTCTAAATACATTAAATATAAAGAAAAAATGCAGGCAAATCGTATAGAGAATAACATATTCTTTGATAATTATAATAACGTAAAGTATTAAAAAATATTTAACTTCCGCGGATGACCAAAATCTAATCAAATCTTCATAATATGAAATAATAGAAATATGAAAAAACTGTAATTTTTGGAATTGTAGTACTGGAATTATCGAATCCGAAAGAATCGTCACACACACATGAAGGTAAAATTGAAAGTTTTTATGTGAACATTTTTATATTTTTAAAAATTGCGCGCAAAATGCCAAACGACCGCACCGACCCATGCTGTTGGGATGAGCGTGGCGGTCGCCGTACGGTCGTTGTTAATGACGTCATCTGTGACGTTTTGAGAGCGTTACGAGCGTTGTGGTTCGCCAAGTGGAACGTACCCGTAGAACGGTGTACACTCTATCCGTTTTAACTATAGAGCATTGGGTGAGATAGGGCCTAAGAATCAAGCTCTCTGATTGGTTCAAACGTGAACCAAGTTTACACAGCAAAACAATTGACGCGAAATTTAAATTTGCTTCACAACTGTATCAATAGGCTACTTGCGTGGAATTGAAAATCTGATATCTATCACTAAATACTTAAAGTTGAAAACGTATGTAAAAATATAAATATTTTTAAAAAATAAATGTTTTTTTAATAAATTAAGAAAACTGGAGAAAGGGATGCATGTACAGAGGTATATTTTCAGGCTGCCATCTATTGACATTTTCCTTGAACTACACTTGTAACTCTGTTCGCTCCATTGCTATTTTACAAACAAATCGGAGTCATGGTTCATGGTGACAGTTGCACGATGCTGCCAAATATGAAGTGAGTGTATGGTCTTTGCAACAGTTACTTTCGCTATAATTATAAAGAATACATGACAAATAATGTGAAATTCTTAAGTTTCCACAGCCATCCGAAGACATTGAAATATGTAAAACTCAAATATCAAAACACAAGTGACAGAAGACATAACTTTAAAAATGGCGATGGTTTGTTTGTAATCTGATCTTCCATCGTCGCATTCTTTATTGCATATGACGTCAAAATCATAACCCTCTATTAGTCGCACATGTTTTTATTGCTTTACGGCCATTCATTGGTTCGGTGTAATTCTACGTCATACATGGCAGAAATTTAAATATTAAAATTTCATTAATTTTTTCTGGCCAATTAATGAAAATTTTGCCAAAAGAAAAAATATGGGTAGCAAGTTTTTATCGTCTCTTCAAAAAAATTAAATAAAAAAATGGCACGCAAGTAGCCCATTATTTTGATTTATATTATGCCGTCTGACATAAAATAAATAAAAGTTAAAACGGATAGAGTATAGAATAGCATTGGCATTAGTTTCGAAAGCGGCCTTTCCGACAAAGTCAAAATGTCAAAACCACACTTTTCTGCTGTCAATCAAATATTTTAATTAAAAACTCAACATTCTCAAATTTAAAAAATCGCTTTAACAGAGTAGATTTCGACAGCGTGGGAGAAAAGTGGAGGGGGAAATTTCAAAGTTACAAAATTAGACCCCTGAACTTAAGGGGAGTGTTAGTTAATCAAAAATAGTTTGGGTGCCTATTCACAGATGGCGCTATTTGGCGCTACAGACATTGACAAATTGACCGTAATTTTCACCCCCAACTTGACTGGTCAAAAAAAATGAGAAAAACTTTAAACGGGAATAGACCTTTTCAATTTAAAGAGATAGAAGATATGCGCAATGGGGATCTGCGCATAGTAAGAACAAATGAGATCTATGGCGTTTGTTTCTAAAAAAATAACGTAAAATGTGAGAATATCTCAGATAAAAAATCTTATCGAAATAAGTAACAAAAGCTTTTATTTAAGTAACGATGTAAATTTTCACTGAGAATACAAGTATTTTAGTGACTGCAATATTTTTGACGTTTCGTTTGACAGCCCAACTGGCAGTTGTTCGCGCCATTTTCTTACTATTTGCAGCGATAGAGATAGCCGTTAAACTGAAAAGGTCCATAACTCGAAAACGGCTGAGTTTACGAGGTTTTTATCTTAAATATATAATTCTAAAAACATGTTATTTTTTGAGGACAATATTTTATTTTAATGAGTTACGCTGAAAAAACATAGGTGATAAAATTTTATCCCGTACTGTATTATATACTAATATTTGTGTAAGAAATCAGAGCAAAACACGTTATCTAATATTTGTATTCTTAAGTCCATATTATGTTAAGAATTCTGGAATTAAATATAATAATACTCTTAGGAAAAAATCACAGCAATATTTGAACATCTTATCTTAAGTACTTACGTATACTTTTTAAATTTAAAATGCTTCCAGATTGGATAAATGATAAGATAAAGTTAATTGAAAACAAAAAACAATATAATATTTAGAGAGGGAACACTGAATATTTAAATTAATAAATTATTTATTTCTTGTAAAAATTGTTGAGAAAAATTAAAAATATATTTTATATTATAATATGCATACAATGCTAGTACAATATTTCTTAAAGTAACTTACCGTATAACAATAAAAATAATCTCATATTTTGAGCTTACGAATTCTTCTTTGGAATTTTAACAATACATGTCTTCACTTCTGTGTATTGTTGGAGACCGTATTCGCCTAATTCTCTGCCGTGTCCGGAATCTTTGTATCCACCGAACGGTGCTTGAACACCGAAAGCGTTGTAGCAATTTACCCAAACTGTACCCGCTTTAAGTCCCTGAATTAAGTAATTGGCTTTATCCAGATCTTTGGTGAATACAGCGGCTGCTAAGCCGTAGTTTGTGTCGTTTGCGCGATCGATAATTTCGTCTAAGTTTGAGAATTTGATTAATTGTTGGACTGGACCGAAAATCTGCAAAGAAATATTAATTTGTATTATTTATATCACGCACACGGTATATAAAGTTTGATTTAAGAATAAAAATAGTCGTTTCAGGATTAATTTATTATAATTACGTTAGACATTTTTCTTATTATTATTATTTTTTTTATTATAACGGACAAGTTCAGGAATTATTTATTATTTTGTTGATCACATACAAATGATTAACATCTTATCCGCGTTAAAAATCGTGTAAATGTTTAAAGTTTGAAAGACTCATTCATATAAGTGTTTACAATGATTTAATTAAAACTAGATAAAATCAATAGTATTGTCATGCTTACGAACAACAATAAAATCTCAAACAATACATGAAAAAAATAAAGATATTTTTACCTCTTCCTGTGCGATTGTCATATTTTCGTTGACGTCAGCAAAAACAGTTGGTTGGACAAAATATCCTTTGTCGCCAAGTCTTGCTCCACCTTGGACGAGTTTAGCTCCATCACGTTTGCCGATTTCAATAAAGCCTAAGATCTTCTCCATTTGCTCTTTATCGATCTAGAAGAATTAAGTTACAATAAAAAATTGATTAAATTGATACATGTATTATTATAGCTATTTGTGTATTATGAGCGCAAAAAAGGACATTGTCGATTGAGAGGTTGTTGCCGCGCGATGGCAATTTGCGCTCGAAACACACACACACACACAAGATTTTTTCTACAGTTGCCACAAAAATGTATTTGTTTCAAGTACATTAAACTTTAGCAGGTGGCAACACAACTGTTCACATAATTTATTTTATATTTAATTTTTAATTTATCGTTGACCTTTTCAATTTAAAGAGATAGAAGATATGCGCAAGGGAGATCTGCGCATAATAAGAACAAATGAGATCTATGGCGTTTGTTTCTAAAAAATTTGGACATAAAACGTGAGAATATCTCAGATAACTTAAAAATATTCTAGCGAATTAAGTTACAAAGGCTTTAATTGAAGTTAAAATGTCTAATGATGCAAATTTTCTCTGCGAATACAGGTATTTTAATGACTGCAATATTTTTGACGTTTCGTTTAACAGCCCAACTGGCAGTTGTTCGCGCCATTTTCTTACTATTTGCAGCGATAGAAAGAGATAGCCGTTAAATTGAAAAGGTCCATTACTTCAATCTAATCTAAGCATTCTATACTTCCGTTTGTAAATGAATGCCCTATTTTATTTTCACAGAAGTGCGGTATTTTGTTTGGTTATGCAATATACCGACAGAGCAGTTATGTCAGATTGACTTGTGAAGGTGGTAAATGTGTAACTACAGTGCCATTAATTACTGACTAAACATTTCCATTACGAATGTAAACAAGTAACATTTCTCAACATTGTATAGTTAAAAATTTAGACAGCGAGCGTTTTTGTACTTTGTCGCGCATGAGCGGCAAAGTGATATATTGCTTTAACGAAAGAGAGCGCAAATGGCTATTTTATATATAGACTGTAGAAAAAATAATAAATAAACTATAAGCTAAAAACAAGTATTGAATTATCTGTTACAACCAAAATGGGGGAGTTTAGTCGTGTTGAAATGTAATGATTTTTCCACATTACTGTAATACTATACATGCAATATTACTATTAATGCAATAAAAGTAATACAATATAGCGTATTTTTTTTTAACAAACGATATTAAATTTATCGTTAGTTAAATTGCCCGCAAAACGATGACGTATGCAGCATCTTTGGTTCGCCGTAGTTGTCCGCTACGAGCGCAAGTTTAGAATGAAAACATGAACGTATGTCTTCTACATTTTATATTGAAACGTCAAATTCAATGTCAAATTATTTGATTTTACATATGTAAATGTAAAACCTACAAAATACGATAAACACAAAAATTAAAATGTCAAATATAAATATAAATAGGTGGTGATGTTTTACTGCTGTCTCTTTCTATGAAGCACGCTTTGAGTACGTATGTCGAGACCTAATTCACACATAGTGTGTTCAAAAAAATTCCTAACTCGGAGTAGGCTTCGAGCAAAGAAACGTATGTTAATTTTAAAATATTTAATTAAATGTCAATTTGACGAGATATTCTCGAAAATTTTATCGAAAAGAAATCAAAGTTTTTCTTCTTGAATCTTATTTTAGAAATGGAAACAAATTAGAAAACGGCGAATGTCGATATACTGTATCCTTCTTTATTGTCTTTTCTCCCTAAAATTACATTTTAAGATCATTTTTGATAACTTGATTTTTGAATTAAATAATGATCAGATATACGTTTCACTGTTCATAGCCTACTCCGAGTTAGGAATATTTTTGAACCCACTGTAGTTGATGTTATGTACGCCGTAATGGTGGGAAGAAAATATTGTAAAAGTTTATATTTTTTTTTCCGTTATATTTTAAAATTTTACAAAATATAAAAGGAAAAACGCTTTAGATTTAAAAATATTTTAACATAAAAAAACAAAAATTCGCAAACTCCCCTAATGGAAATTTATGCTCCATAAATTTCACTTGAACATTTTTTTTGTAAAATAATTTGGGGAACAACGGGCAAGGGAAAACTATTTTCCTATTCGCATATATAACGGATTTCGGACGCCACCCGGTATAAGATAAATATGATTGATAAGGTCAGGAGAAGCATTAGAAATGACAGTAAGAGAAATGTGCAATTAGATATGAAATATGCCTACTCATCATTAATTTACAAAACTATTAAGTCAATATCATTGAAATTTAAATATTTATATCACATAAAAACAAAATAATTGTGTTTGAAAAATATTGAAATGACCTTACACCTCACATGTTATCACAATTTTTTTCACAGAATTCTTAAAATAACTAAAAACCGCGCTACAAGGTCAAACTGTTATCAATAAAAGAAATTCAAATTCATAAATAAATGTTGACACATACCTGCGGTCCTTGTTCTGTGTTAAAATCAAAAGGATCCCCAACAACCCTTCTTTGGGCCCTTGCTGCGCTCCTTTCCACAAATTCATCATAAATCTTTTCTTCAACATAAGTCCTAGATCCCGCGCAACAAACTTGTCCTTGATTAAAGAACAATCCTTGATGTGCATTCTCAACTGCAAATTCCATATCAACATCAGCGAGAATAATATTAGGACTCTTTCCTCCCAATTCAAGAGTAGTTCTCTTCAATTTTCCAGTTCCCGCTGCTTGTTGGATCTTCAATCCAACTTCCGTCGAACCAGTAAACGCAATCTTATCAACATTGGGGTGACCGGAAAGAGCAGCACCAGCATCTCCGTATCCCGGGACGACATTCACGACTCCTGGTGGGAACCCGGCTTCTTTTACCAGTTGAGCGGCGTATAAAGCAGTGAGAGGTGTTTGCTCTGCAGGTTTCAACACGACGGTGTTGCCCATGGCCAAAGCAGGCGCGATTTTCCAAGCGAACATCATCAGAGGGAAGTTCCAGGGGATGATCTGGCCACAAACTCCGACGGGTTCGTGGCGGGTGTAAGCGAAATATTCGCCGTCCATTGGGAGGGTTTTGCCGTGGTTTTTGTCCGCCCAACCTGCCATGTAGCGAATGGTTTTGATGGTACTAGCTACATCCACAGATAGGGAATGGGTGTATGGTTTGCCATTGTCTAAAGTTTCCAAACTCTAGAGAATAAATAAAATGTAGAATAATTTATGATTTAATAGGGGTTCCAAGTCTACGGCTTTTAAAAAAAATACTTATTGCATATGAATGTTCATCATGTATAAGTAATATTAAAGTTTTTTATTGCACTAATATCAAAATGAAACTTTAATGAAATTCAATCGAACGCATAAAATTCAGTTTTAGCCACGTTTGTGACATGTCGGGCAGTCAAGCCGTGTATCGCCTCCGCCATGTTCGAGATGATTTTGACGTTTCGGCGGGTTCTGGCCTATTAAAAACTTTTCGACGAAAATACAAAATACAGATCTAATATTTTTAAATATAGATTAACATAATAAAAAATCTGATAATCTCTCGCCAGATATTTTACCCGGTTGTAAGCATAAAACAAAAAAAATATTTTTAAATACAAATACATATATTCACGTCTCACTACAAAATAATTCTCACATATATTTGCAAAATCTTTGGGATATTTTAATATAAATTATGTACAATACATACATTTTTTTTATATTCAATATCCTGAAATTTTGTTTTTCTACTTTCCTTTTCTTCTTTTTTATATTCGTCATTTTTTCGCAAATTCCTTTTATATTCTTTTTTACGTATATTCTTTTGCGTTGTTGACTTTTTTTTATTTTCATAATCTTCATAATGATGTACAAATATTTTTGACAGTGGCATACAAATATTTTTGACAGTGGCATTTATGTGTCAATTACAAACATTTGAGTTTCTTGCCTTGAAGTAGTTTGATCTGAGAATTTTTACATCAAATTATTTTATATGCATTTCTTTATCTCTAAATCTATAGAAGGTATAATAATGAGTTTATATTTATCGAATAAAAAATTTAACGTTCTTTAATATAAGTATTTACATAAATTTTCGATAAATAATATTTAGATGATTTTTTTCTTGTAACTACTACTTCCGGTTGTCCAATTGTTACCAAAACTTAATCAATTCTTCCCATTATTGTTAGATTGAGGAATCCGTAGTTAAATGTCTTTAGTCTTATAGTATTTGAGAAATCGTGGATCCAACATCCACACACACATACGGACATCATCGTAAAAATGTTATAATCGGATTCTAGGGACCTTAAAACGTGCTTATTCACTAAAATCTGGATATGCGATTTTTAGCATGAATTCAATACCTCTCTTAGCCAGAGGTAAAAATGAAAAAACTTAGAAACCCCTATTCCGAAATTTTATAACGAAATATATGGAGAAATCTGAAATAAACGCAAATCTAAAGTTTATACTAACTGCGAGATAGACGGCATCGCGTTCCATCAGATCTGCAAGTCGGAATAAAAGCCTTCCGCGTTCCGAAGCATCCATGGTACGCCATGGTGAATGTAATCTGAAAGCTTCATTTGCAGCTGCAACAGCTAAATCGATATCGGTCTTGCCACCCTGCTGGACTTCAGCAATTACTTCACCAGTTGTTGGGTTGATAGTTGGGAAAGTTTTCCCTGATTTTGATTTGTACCATTCATTGTTGATGAAGATCTGTTAACATTTTAAAGAAATTAAGGTTATTTTGGGCGAACTATGCCCGATTGGTTGATGTTTAAAAAATTGTAGCATGTGTTCAGAATACTAATCAAACCACGAAGGCAGAATGCATGTTATCCTCCATTGCTGTTAAAATTTCGATTTGTATTTTTTTGTGTAAGCCTAGCTTAAAATTTAAGCGTCAGCGGTGCAAATGGCCACTAATGACTTTAAAGAAATGTGTTGTATAGAAAAAATGAATAGGAATAACAAATTAATAATAACAAACCGAAAATTGATCCAGTGATCCTCAAATCGCAACCCGTAATACAAAATTCTATTTTTTAAATGGTTGAGAACCACTGGTTAAATTTTTTGTATGTTATTACTGATCCCCTTCTTAAAAAAGTTTTGGTATTTAACTTTTTGTCTGGTCATTAGTCGATCCAAAAAGCAATGCTTGTTTGTAAAACATTTAAACAAAGACCGTAATTTCCAAAATTTTAATTCCATTTTTTCAAAAATGAAACTAAAAATTCACAGGGCCTGTTTTTATAATGGACCTTTTCAATTTAAAGAGATAGAAGATATGCGCATAGTAAGAACAACTGAAAACTATGGCGTTTGTTTCTAAAAAAAATTAGACGTAAAATGTGAGAATATCTCAGATATCTTTAAAAAAATCTTATCGAAATAAGTTAAAAAAGCTTTTATTAAAGTAAAATGTCTAACGATGCAAATTTTCACTGAGAATACAGGTATTTTAATGACTGCAATATTTTTGACGTTTCGTTTGACAGCCCAACTGGCAGTTGTTCGCGCCATTTTCTTACTATTTGCAGCGATAGAAAGAGATAGCCGTTAAATTGAAAAGGTCCATTATTATTTGAGTAGCCAAATTTTTTGTATATACGTAACTCGAGCAGTAGATTTCAAAAAACTAATGTCAAGGTTTTATTTCCATCCATTTTATACCCAAAATTGGGTATACGTGCGAAGTTCAAAGTCTTACTTTTTGGAATCTACGGGTCGAATTACGTATATACCCAAAATTTGGTTGAAAAGCTTTACATCTACAACCTACGCGATTTGCTTAAAAAATTGAGAACATAAAATTTGTTTGATTTTAAAAATTCATAATTTGAAAATAAAATAAGATATTTCAAGCATGTTATTATTAGTTGATAGTTTGGAGTATATTTGAGCTAAATTGTAGCCCTTTCAAAGAAGGGATAAAAATTAGGCAAATTATCAAATAATAAAAAGTAAAAAATGCACTAATTTTATCATCAATAAATTACTTTCAAACAAATAATAAACAAAGAACAACTGTAACTAATTTTCAAGGTTGATGTTTAAAAAATTGTAGCATGTGTTCAGAATACTAATCAAACCACGAAGGCAGAATGCATATTATCCTCCATTTAATTAATTCTTTCAAAGCCGGCATGACAACGCAGCAACAAGTAATTCAATCGCGTCATGTTAAAAATATCTTAAGCTAACCAAACAATACTTACGCCAGAATAAAGAATATTTGGACTTTTTTCTGGTTGTGGAATAGCTGAATACTGACACTTCTGTAATTTTAAAACTGAGGATCGAATTGTACGCAGCATCTTGTTGTTTTCGACTCGGCGGATTGCAAACGAATGTCGGTTGGTGGTCGGTTGTCAGTCAGCGCATTGACTGATACTGAAGTTGCGACACACACAGGCGAAGAAACTTTATCAGCAGGATATTTGAATTGAAATGAGATAATTACATAAAATTATTGATAAAAAGGATGACATGCACTTGTATATTAATAATTTGTTTATATTTGGATCACATGTTTGTTTGCATAAATTAACTCATAGTGCCAACTGTTGTTTGTTTGGCATTTTCAAAATTAATTTCTGTGTACTTACCTTTGATAATTGTACAAAATTACATGACTGAATAATTTAAATCAATGTTTAAACATACAATTATGTATACAGATAAAGTATTAATGCATTTTTCTCAATAAAATTGTATGTAAATGTTGGCAGTGTTAAATGTTTTATTTATTTTTTAAAAACAATAAAAAATCAAATCGTTAGACAAATGACATAAAAATAAACTCTTATTAAGTAATTAACAGCTTTATTTAAACAATAAATATAAAAATTGTAGTAACTACTAACTAGGCACAATTAAAGCGTATTTTTGGCTAACTAGTATAATATTAAATAAGTTATTAAAGGTAGAATCACATTATCTATTTGGTCCGTCTTTGCTTCTACTAGGGAAGTTACAAGAATTGCTACCACTGATTTTAAAATATTTGTTTCATTGTTGATTATATAACCTATAAAACCCAAAACATTAAGATTGTGCTAATTACATTTCAATGTTTGTTTCATTCACCTGAATAAATTAGAACATATATGAAGGCCAACTGACCCACAATGCATGCAATAGTTCCCTCAACAGTTTTTTTACTTCCTAAAACATGACTCATTAGCAAAAAATACATAACGCGATAAAATAAAAATACTTGGCCATCGGTGTTTTCCTATCCATGTGCCGACGGCGCTAGCACATGTATCACCGAGACCTGTACTTAGTATTCCACTAATCAGTGGTAATAAATTAAATCCAGCACTATCGGTGATGTCGCAGCTGTCTGGATGAATCCACATTGGCAAGGCGCACCCAACCAGCAAGTAAATAGGTGTTAGGGCTATAGAACCGGCATCTTTTTCATCGCACATTATTACAAATCCGTCTTGTAAATAATGGCCCAGGGGAGGAAGGTTCAAATTTCGCAACATCTGGTTAAGAGAGAAAATTATCATAGATTACACCATTTCAATAGGGTATTCCGGAATTTTTTAATTTATTTTTTATCTGTGGTTTGTGTAGGACTATGAAATTTAATTTTGAGGAAGAAAAAATATATGCGATATTTTTTTAAAAATTTAATCGAAATTCAAATTTTTCATCTTGGCGCGTTTATGACGCTAATTCACTGTTGACATCTGCACCGAACTTCAGCGCTTAAACCCACATGATCATAGATACCCATTTGCCTATTTAAAACTTTTGAACAAGAAAACATAGATAAACAAACTAATATCAAAGAAACATGTAATAATTACAGCAAATAAAATGAGTAAAATATCAAATACTTGCTAAACTATTATTGTGAGCCGTCTGATATAATATTACTTGCAAATAACTTCATTGCATTTCGTATGCATAGGTGTGCAACATGAAATATTTATGGACACATTTTAACTAAAAAAATAAGAGTAATTTATTTGAAAATTATGTTTCTTTCTAAACAATGCCTTTCTGAAAGATTTATGTTCTTCACATGTTTTTGCAAAATTCAAAAACATAGTAACTATAAACCAAATAATAATAATTTGATTAAACGGCAACGCCACTGGGTAAATATTAGCACAGAGGGCAGTGTAGTAGATAATTAGGTATATGTAATTCTACAACATACGTCATTATTATTTATAATGTGTTAGAAAGTAATGACACTATTTACGTTAATCTGTCACAGCACATAAATTAAATAGACATAGGTCAAATAATCTTTCTCTTTCTAATACAAAATGTTGCTAAATTACTGCTATAAAATGATGTGTATTCTTTCTTCGAACAAACGACCTTGAATAGTCATCTTTCGTGAATAATAGTATAGCGACATCTGTGTTTCTAACCGTATATATTTAACCTGAAATGAGCAACATATCGAATCTACGTCACAATTTTCAAGGAGGTTTCTAGATCATATAAAGAATTTCAATTTTCTATCATCAAATTACGAATGAAAAGTTTTTAATAAACATGTTTTATTATATTTTCCTAATATACGAAGATGTAAAAAAGTTACTATTTTGCATAAATTCCATATCACCGGAATACTGTGACCTTGATCAAATTTAGAAAAAATATTAATTGTGATATAAAGTTAAAAATACCACACCCATATATTTCTAATTTGTTAAAGATTAATAGAAATCGAAAAAGAGGCATTGAAAAAACAAATACACATCCAACTTTTTCGCTATGTTTGTATTAGTCACGTCCCAGAAGTTTTAATGCCGTATTTCTCAAATTCTGTTAATATTTAACAAATTTACGGCTTATTACCCATTTCTGGGTGTGCCAATCCGCATTAATTTTTATGATATCGTGGATAGAGTTCCCTATTCAGAGTATTCAATTTTACTCCCGAAAGCGTTAAAGCAATCCAGAATAGATTTTCTATTAGTTTTGAATAAATCGAGGCCAAATACCAATAAATTATATTTAATTTTTTATCAATTCATAACAAACTATAATTCGAAATATTTCTATTCTGATTCGTAAAATAATATGTAATTAAGATACCAATAAAAATACAGTTGTCTTGATATGACCTCGAAACTTCTTGAAACTTATAAATTAAATAGTTTGTATGAAAAAATATACAGATGTCTTTGAATTGACCTTCTTCAATATCTCCCTTGCCGTCGGAAATACAACATAAATTTATTCACAGATTTTAGTCGTCTACTGAAGGAGTATAACGTAAAATTATTTTTACATATACAGGTTGTTCCATTATGGTTCATATATTTTGAATTGTATTTTATTCATCTATACGCACATATAAAGTTTTTTTTTTTTGGTTTTCCGCGGTATTGTCCAAAAAAAACTTAATACACGCATTGCTTTATAAAGACGTACTAAAGTTATTTTAATAATAAAAATAAAGAAATTTTTTCTATACTCTATATCAGTGATGCAAAAACTCCGGCCCGCGGGCCAATGCGGCCCGTTTACTAATTCTATCTGGCCCGCGTAGAAATCAATTGATTATGATTCATATATATAATGAAAATAAACATAAATCAAATTCATAAATTTATATGACACTTTAATTTTATTGATTTCATTTATTTATTCTGTTAATACATGATATAAATATTTTTGTCTTCGAAATGCTTGCGAGCACCATCTATTCCGATCCACCCGTAAGCAACAGCGGCCGGGTATTCGTTCTTATGCTTTACGAATCTTGCACGGTGATAAAGAACAATATGGCTGTATTTTCAAATACTTTCCTAGTTACAATGGATAAATGTGACACAAAAATGCAGTTAGAGCTAATTGATATTCAAAATTCGGATTTGTTGCGAGCAAAATTGAACCAGAAAATTTACTTTCGTTTTATAAAAACCTTCCATACAAGTCATATCCAAATGTTTTTGATAAAGCTCTTTTTTACGCAAGTATGTTCGGTTGTTGATAATGAACTTAAATAAAAATAAATCCAGAAATCGTATTAATGACGAAAATTTAAATGATATCTTGCAGTTGGCTACAACCTCCTTAGCACCTGATATTGGCCAAATAGTTACTGGTATTCAATGTTATCCTTTGCATTCTTCAACGAACCAAAGTTAATCAACATCTCTTCAATCATTTGTTTTTATTATATCTAAGAAATTGTAAGTAATTTATATAGTTAAAATTTTATTTGCTGTTTGTTATATTTATAGGAAAATCTATAATATTTATTTTTATTCAGTTATTGTATGATACACATACACAGTCAACAAAAAAAAATATAAAGTAATTCATTTTTATTCCATCCAAACCTAAATTATGTTTTGAATTCTTACTGGCCCGCGGCAACTCAATGTTTTTTTTATTTGGCCCATTGTCAAAAAAGTTTGTGCATCCCTGCGTCTATATTCTCATATAATTTATTTTAAATATAATTATACGGGGTGTTGAATAAGAAACAATTGCAATAATGAACAGTAGTTTGCATTAGTCAATGAATAAAACTGTTTATTATTAATATTAGTGCGATTAGATAATAATAATTTATTCATATGAAACTTTTCAAAGAACAATGTATTCAAAACATTTCTTTTTTGAATGTATAACGAGTAAATTTATTATTATTAGTTTGTTTTCAGTATACTATTCACATAAAAACAACACATGTTATTATCAGTGAGTCAATAAATAACATCTGGTAATTATTTTTTATTATTCCGCAACTGTAAATAAAAATAGGACATATGGGCAAGATAAAAATAATAATGTGCCTACCTCAAGAGCGAAAAAGATGACCAATATAATTCCACTGGCCAAATATAAAATTGAGCATTGATCAATTAGGCCTGTTAGAAAAACTGTGAACGCTAAAAGATGAAACGTTTTTCGGAGTACAGTGTTGGCTTTACGCCCTTTGGCAATTTGGTTGTGCAGTGCAATTCCAGCACAAATTGTGCAAAATATCCAAAATGAAATTACGGTAATCTAAAAGAAAATTTGTCTTTTATTTTAAAACGTTTGCAGATTTTATTTTGGAAATTATCACTCACCGTTCTATGTGAATTAGTCAGTAATTCAATGATAAATGAGATCGCATTTTGTTTTAGTAAAAATTGTAGAGGTAACACAATACAAAATATAAAAACCATTAATGTTAATCCATAAAATGGAATGGTTTTTTGGAAAAATTGTCTTTTATATACTGTATATGAAATAATTCCTAATCCTATTATTCCTACCTAAAAAAAACAAATTTTATTATTTATAGTTTATAATGGAGTGCGTGCTTTAATTTATGTGTCATGGATGAAAAAACATAAAATGAGAGAGGAGTATGTGCGACAGCTGAAACTTCTTTTATTAATATTATTTTACGCTTTCGTTTTGTTTAAATATATGTTAAACACTTATGACTCTTCGACGTATGAGTCAAAATATTTAAATACTTGTATTTGCTTAATTTAATTTTATGACACACCATTTTTTTGGTTTTTAGATTCTTTTGAGGTGATAATGCTGTCCAGGTTGAATAATTTTATAATATACATATTTAATAAAAATTGAAGTTCTTTCCTCTGTTTGCTGTAAAAGTATTATTTTATAAATTTTTGCTGTTAAAGTGCTACTTGATTCAGTTTTGAGAAAACAAAAGCACATTTTAAAATATGTTATAGAAAAAGAAAAATTACTTGTTTTAGAGCCGATTTCATAATCTTCATTTAAAATTTAGTTGTAAATTAAATTTAATGAAATCAGTTTCTCTGTTCTTGACATTTGTATCCTTGCTGCCAAAGAAACTCATTGCATTTTTTTATTTCATTAAATTTATTGTGGAAGTAAATTTTAGGTAAAGATTAAATTTATAAAACCGGACCCTAGATGTGGGAAAATATGAACTACCAACAGGTTATGGGCCCAAGCTCAGAATATGATGGTCTTCAAATATTTGAAGGAGAAAATTTTAGTAGTTGTAAAGGTTGTAAGTTTAGGCTTGTCTGTCATTTTGAAATAAAAATCTGGTGTGGCCAACACAATATCTTCCGCCATTTACAGCCCGAGTCACAAAAAAGATTAAGTTTTTTGGATTAGCGAATTTTACTCTAATTTTGACAGTTTATTTCTTAAAATATAGTCTAATCTAATCCAAGTAACTACCTTTTTTTAAACCCAATTACAAAGTGGGGGTTCACATTCACACACATCCATGCCTTAGTGGGATTCGAACCCAGAGCCCCGAGGGCACTCATGACATGAGACGTTGCTCTAACTATTGAGCCACCGGAACTATAATAAAATGAAGATTAAATTTTAAATACCGGGATAGAATAGAATTCATTAATCCAAAAATGAGGATTAGCTTAAATAGTTTTGTGAATCGTTAATTTTTATTAATCTAAATACATACCTACATATTTACTTATGGTGGAAACTGTATTGAATTCCTTTTCTATTGTTCTATTTACCTTTTCCTTTTTAAAACGTTACTAATATTATTATGAAATGATTAGTTCTTTGATAGTGACATTTACCTGTCAGTTACATACATTTGAATAACTGCATTTTGTTTGTTTAAAGCGTATCCATAAAATATATAGAAAAAGCATTAATGCAAATCTATAGAAAATTTAATAATCTTTAATTTTTATAATAACATTAATCTCAAAAAAATAACATTTAAAGGTATTTTTCGAAGAAAAACTATTTTGAGCTTCTAGTAAAGTGCCATTTCCGCTTATCCGATTTTCATAAAATCTAATGGGCTCTTTTCAATACAGAAAAAGTTCGAAATACAAGATTTCAAAATTTTCTGAATGATAGTATTTGAGTTAGATTGGAGGATCCACACACACATACATACACACAAACGTGGTCATTTACCAAAATCTCGATATGTAATTTTTAGCACGATCCCTATACCTCCCTTACCAAGGGTAGCGGGAGGTAAAAAGAAGTATTTTTTTTGCGGTAGAAACTGATCCAATGAGGCAATGAAAAAAGAATAATTTAAGGCATAATATATTTTAATTTTTGCTATGATTGAAAATTTACAAGAAAATGTGATGTTACTTACTTGTAAGATTAAAGTTGAGATCTGATTTACTTTAGTAGGTGTCTGAAATATTGATTTGTAAATATTTACTGAAGCTCCAAAAGCAAAAAGAGTTAATCCTTGTGCTGCTAAAGCTGCTTCTCCAAAGGTAAAACTTTTAGGAAAAGTTCTAATTATAAAAAGATGGTTTTTACAATATACTATTGTAGAAAAAATTCCACTGTATATGCTGAATAGAATACCTAAATCAATACAACGTTTATAAGTTTTTACTTACGATTAATAGTGATATAGTTACTTACTCCTATGTAGACAAACATAGAATAAAAAGGATATAAATATGGTTGTGATATAATGACCAAAACCAATATTAAAGCGTTTGTTCTTAACGCATTGCGATATTAATAAAATGTTTGATAGAAGTATTCCAAATGCAGATATTGTAGCTAGTTTATAATTAGGGGACAATATATCAGGACTTTTAATTAATGTAATTAAAATCGCACATGGTAGAAGAAATGACGCTCCCCAAGAAGGGCTCGCATTAGGTCTAAAACACCATAAATTACATCATTCTTACAAAACCAAATATTTTAACAATACCTGACTTTTACTCCAGTTTTGCTTAAAGTTTCTTGTATTTTTACGTTAATGGTAAACATTTTAATTGAATATTTTGGAAACTACCAAATAAATGATTGACCTTTAAACTTTTTTATCAGTAAGTTTACACGTATTATTACACATTGCAACAATCACATAAATACTTTATTAAACAATTGTTAAAATATATACTAAGGAATAAACGTAAAATATGAATCATTAAAATTCGTATTCAACGTATTTGACATTTTTGCATGTTTTTGAAAACAGCTGATTTTGATCGTTACATTTTGGGAGCAAATAGAGTAAAAATTTTACTCTAGCGCCAATGTAAACAAATGGATACAAGCACTTTCTCGAATGAATCATTCAAAAAATGACCTTCAAACTTAATTATCAGTATATTTCGACGTATTATTACAGAGTATAACAATATCTTACAAATACTTTATTAAACAAGTGTTAAAATATATACAATTTTTTTTTTGGGAGCAAATAGAGTAAAGGTTATTAGTTTTTGTGACTAGATGTCGTTTGTCAGCAAAAACAAATAAGCGAGGTTAGAAGTTTATTGTTCCATAAGCCGAAATTATTCTTAATGATTAATTTATTTACTTATTCAATTAAAGATGTCCAGAACAAAGTCCATCAAATATATTCTACGCAAAAGAATTAAAATATTCGCTGCAGTAGTTGTGATATTATCTTGTGTGTTTATATGTTACCAGCTGTTCTATTTTAAACAATTAGACAATCAATTAAGAATTGTTGCCACTCCTTTGTTGTTAATCCGTGGAATTCATCAACATCAAATCAATTTTTATATGCCAAAGGACTCAAACAAATTTACCTGCATTCATAGTGCTGAAGAAATCGAGTTTTCACAAGTTAACGACGATTACTGTGATTGTAAAGACGGTAGTGATGAACCAGGCACAAGTGCGTGTCCAAATAGTTTGTTCTTCTGCCTATATCAAGACCCTGCAGGGAGACACAAAAAAGTAATACCTTCTACAATGGTTAATGATGGTATTTGCGACTGCTGTGATGGTTCTGATGAATATGGTGCAGAACCCCTTCCGGTTAGACTAAGTGGTAAGTGAAAATAAACTGAAATTTTATGTTTGTTTAATAAAAATATGTTACAGCTTTATTACAGAAGAAGATTGGACGTTACCAGACTCCATGTACAAATTTTTGTTCCACTTAGATGCTCAGCTGTTTTTGAAGATTTTTATTCTAACAGGGCGCGAACAAACATCGTTTTGCTGTCCTTCAAATTATAAGTTATGTTTTAATAATTTCTATTCCTTTTCAACTTCAATTTCAGAAAAAATAATTGATTTCAGAAAAAGTAAATTCAGTTTCTAAAAAGTAAATTGATATTTTATATTATTTTTCTGAAATTGAAGTTACTTTTTCAGAAATTGAATATAATTTTTCTGAAATGGCATTGACTTTTTTGCCGATTAAAAGTGCGAGTTTTGACAGTCTGTAAAATATCACTTTTACTGCCTATTGTTGCTATTTACATAGCAACCGTTCAACAAATGCATAGCAATAGATATTAAAAATAATCATTAAATTAATATTAATGAAACGGCAGCCTCTGCTGTATATTTGGTATTTTAGTGCCTAGTTAAACAAATAACTATTTTCTGAAATGGACGTTGAAAAGATATAGAAAGCCAAAGATTTTAAATTTTTTGGTTCTTTTAAATTATAAAAGAGCTCAATATTTTAAGGACAACAAAGTGAAATGAGTGGTCGTTCCCTATTGTTTATAATATATATGAAAAGTAGTCTATGTTTTTGTTGGTTAGCTTCCAATGATCTCTTCAATATTTTTGGAAGAATTTATATTTATGTGCAACCATTACACAATGTAAATAGTACATTCAATTTGTATTAAATAAAATAAATCGTTAAAATATATTTTTATATGCACATTAAATTTAGAATTTTGATATTTACTTTGATATAACAATGATTTATCTATAAATAAATATCTTCATATATTAATTAAGTTGTACTGGAACGTTTACAAATACTTTTAATTTAAAAGTATTTTTTAAGTAAGGTTTTTAAACATCAATAATATTTACAAATGTTCGTTGTAATGATAAAAACTAACCTTAACAACAAATGAACACAAACGAATAAATAGTTTTGTAATTGTAACCAATTAAAGCTTATGAAGGTAATAAAATAATGAAATTTGTCACGAATCACGAATTAGAACAGTGAGATCACTTTATAGAAGTGGCTGCGTTCTGCTTGAAGACGGTCAGCACATCGAAGTGGGTGTACAAATTCGCGACTTGGTTCTCAAAGTGAAGGGTTCGGTGCACAGTCGCCCCCAAACGGCGGAGCAGCTCCGTGAATACCTTTTCTTCTTTTCGGATCCAGGGTCTTCTCTCGTCTTGCACTTGGTACGGGGTCACATGGATGTGAATGCCAATTCCTTCATTTAAAGCAGTTTATTGTGACTTCCGACTTTTTATATCATTACTACGTCTACTAATTATTGTTATTTCTATTTTTTTTTCTAACACCTACTTTTAAACATTTTATCTATAGGGCGCGAGCAGACACGTGACTCGAGCGTCCTTGACGTGCTAGGAATCAGCTGATTTGTGTGCGCTTATCATTTTGACAGGAACAATGTCACTTTGACGAGACCAATGTTTTGACTTATTTTAATTTTGAGCTGCTGAGAAGTTATTTTTAATTTCATGTGTTTTACTGCCTGAAAATTGTACATTAATAACATTTTAGCAGTTCAAAATCAAAATAAGTCAAAACATTGATCTTGTCAAAGTGACACTGATCTTGTCAAAACAACATGCGCACACATCAGCTGATTCCAAGTACGTCAAGGACGCCCGAATCACGTGTCTGCTCGCGCCCTATTGAAATAAGGGCCGTTTACATAATGAATTTTATCTGCACTTTAACACTTTAAATTAATGTTGTTTTCGTTTTCATAATATAACTTTAGCAAGCACTGTAATATTACAATAAAGATAAAGCATTAAAATAATTTTAATTAGTCTTAAAGTGAGCCTGATTATGAAAACGGCCTTAAGTAAAACTTTAATAACTAGTGTGTTTATAAAAATCAAATATAAAAGTCAAATGTCAAAGTTAATTTAATTATTTAATGAGTTTAAAGGTAGGTTGTCAGAAAAAAATGTAAGCCATTCGAGAGTAGACATTTTATCCACTTGTGCATAAAGTATATCTTTATTCACTTGTGCCATAAAATAACTATTAAACTTATAGCTTAAATTTATATTCTAAAATTTCTACGTCTCTTTTGTGTATTTTTGAAATTAAAGGTATGTACTTCGTTTGGAACTGAAAATAGAAACATCGTCATTCTGGCCAGCCTGTATTTTATATTTATTATATCTGTACATTTTTAGTAGTCTCAAAATATCCGCATCAAGAGTAGGGCTGCGAAAAAGATCGATCGAGCGATCTTTTTTAAAAAAATCGGATTGATCTTTTATTTTGAAAAGATCGATCAATCGGAAAAATCAGTTAATCGAAAAGATCGATTAACTGAAAAATCTATTTTTTTCCAAAAGATCGATCAATTAAAAAAACATTTTTTTTCAAATGTCGTAGAAACGGCATTTTCTGTGACTTGATTCACAAGGTAGAAGTTTAGAAATAAAATAAATAAATATCCATAGAAACTACATAGAATTAGCGAATAAAAAGAAAAGTAGTGCCTTTGAAAAAAAAAATTAATGTGTCATTCGAAATAAAAGTGTATTTGTGTGCCTCGCATGCAACTGTCCGACTCGCTTCGCTCGTCGTGCAAACTTCCATGCTCGCCACACAAAGTGTCACTTTTACTCCTAATAACACAATATACTATTATCCGAATTTCGGAAAATCGAATTTTCTAAAAAATATCGATTTTCCAGAGAAATCAGTTTTTTAATCATATTTGTTTCAAGATGAAAAAATCTGATTTCAAAAGCATTTGGCGTTTCACGCGCGTCATTTCTTATTCGTGAATTATTGTTTCATAATTTGATGTGCGTATGCGTAGTAGAAATTTCATATCAATAAAAATCTCTTTTAATAAAATTGATCTTTCGATTTTTTTTTATTAAAATCGATTATTGCTCTATTATTGAAATCGATGGTTTGATTCTTTATTAAAATAGATTTTTGATCATTTATTAAAATCGATTTTTTGACAGAGTATTTCGATTTCATATTAAAAATATTGATTTTTTGCTATTGATCGATCAATCGCAACAAATCGATTTTAGCAAAAGATTGAAAATAAATTTCAAATTTCTAAGATCACACAGCCCTAATCACGAGATGCTCGGTTATGTGTATATAATGGAGATCTTGTGCCTATGTTGACCAGTAGTATTTCACTATTTTGAGGCAGTTATATCACAGGTAATTTTCAACAATTTTATTATTTTTTTCTGCGTTACATTAATTTGTGAAAAACTAAAAAAAAGGGGTCTAATATTTTTATCACGATTAACATATTAAAAAATCGTAAATACCATCTAGTTTTTTCTAAGTTTACGTGGATAAATGAAATAATACATATTTAAATAGGTAAAGCTGTTTCAATTTGGAATAATAAAAACCTAAAATAGACTTACCTAATCTGGTGAGCGTCTCCAGTAGACTCCTGGACGTGATCCACGTGTTCTTGCCTCCAGCGTGTCCGCCATCCAGCCAGTACATGTCCTGGATTCTGGAAACCAGCCGCATCATGGTCTCGTCGTCAGGAGTTAGCGTCTTCAGGTAGTGAAACTCGTAGATGAACTGGTTGAGCACCACACAGCCTTTGCTGAACCCAATCAGCACCAGGTTGGCTTTATCCAAGTTCAAATTATCGCGCCACCAGAGATTATTAACGGTGAGGGTTTCCGGCCGAGTGGATATAGCCAAATCAGCCGTTTTCTCAATGCCATCCTACAAGAAGATAATTTTATAAATTATTAAGTGGTTCTTATATTAAACAAATATACAGAGTGTCCCATTTAAGGTACGAATGCATTGGGATCTCGAGAACCGTAAGAGCTACGAGGTTGGTTAAATTAGACAAAAGTTGCCCCATTAGGAGACCATTTTAATGGTATTTTGTTATTTGCGAAAAAATGCATAGGTCACTAGATATAGGCGAAAATGTAAATTTTGCAGTTTTTTATTTTTGCAAATAACTTCGAAGTGTGAAATTTTACTGGATTTTGGTTTGCACATCTTTAGGGCACTTTTTTATGTTCTTTCGACTGGCGATGCTCATTTTTTTTATCAATGTTGGTTTTCGAGGATTGATGTCAAAGTTTTTATTTTTATATGGACGCCATATTGGAAAGTTACGCCATTGAAAAGAGAATTTTTTTAGCAATAAACAACAATAAACTTACTTCAACAGAGTCGCTCTGCTCGACTGCTCCTGCCTGCCTGGCAATAGCTGCCAGGATCTCCGAGTCGGGCATGGACCGCAGCCTCTGTGAAACGCCTTGCAACAGGCGCTCCAGATGCTGTAGCGCATAATGCGTTGGTGTGTGGTCCGGTGCCCCACAGTTGTTACACGGGACAAAGTTGTCGAAACAGCTGAACGTCTTGAATTCCATTCTGTGGAGAGAGGAGGGGTTACGTGATGAAACACAGATGAGGATGACTGTTAGAATGTTAAGTGCATGTCAGTATTTTAAATGGATTTGAGAGACTACGTTTATCTCGACGTTTGAAGCCGCTTGAATTTAGTAAATCTCTTTTCAATCTTCGAAATAAACCATCGAGATTAATATTTCAAGCCGCTTGAAAATGTCAAGCCACGCCTTTAAAATAACAGGCTTGGACTTATGAAGACTTCTGTCGAAATAAATAGTGATCAGTGAAGCTTCAAATAATGTAACTACGCATGCGCACATTCACAATATGTTGAAGTATAGGGCGCGAGCAGACACGTGACTCGAGCATCTTTGACGTGCATGGAATCAGCTGATTTGTGTGCGAATGTCATTTTGACAACTACAATGTCACTTTGACAGGATCAATATTTTGACTTATTTTAATTTTAAACTGGTAAAATATTACTATTTTTAAGTTTATGTGTTTTACTGTCCGAAATTTGTAAAATACTAACAATTTAATACTTCAAAATCAAAATAAGTCAAAACATTGGTTCCGTCAAATTGACAATGTTCTTGTCAAAATGACACGCGCACATACATCAGCTGATTCTAAACACGTCAAGGTTGCTCGAGTCACGTGTCTGCTCGCACCCTATTACTAAATTCATATCTTATGTTGGTTATTTGCATTTTACCTTATTTATAAAAGTCTCAACATAAAACTTAGTAAATTGTCCAAGCGCGAAATATTTGGAGTGATGAAGGAACAAATATTTTTTTAATGTTTTTGAAAGAGAAGATAAGACAATTTTTAGATTTTGAGGTTATATATCCAGCATGAAATTAGATCATATACTTCTCTCTGTCACCATAATCTAATATTTAACTATACTGTATTTCAGATAAGAATAGACTTAGGAGTAAGATAGGGCTTACGATTCCAACTTTCTGATTGGTCTAAACGCAAACCAAGTTTTACAATTGCGATATGTAAGCAGGTATATTATTTACTCCATTTTGACTTTATAATCTATTTAATAACTTTAAATAACTGTTTATTTACCAAAGAATTAAAAATAATCAAATTTTGAAGTTTCGAGTTGTCTAGTATGTCATGCACGAAACAAAACTAATTCATAAGTTTTATATGTGTGTAAAATAGGCTGGCTCCGCAGCGCCATCAAGTCTATTCTTAGTTGAAATACAGTATATCTTATCTAAGTCGATACGAATTTAAAGAAGATTGAAAATAACTCAATTCTATTTTCCATCCACTGAGATAAACCAATAGAATTTTTCAAGTCGTAATATACTTGAACCCGCTTGAATTGTCGAGATAAACGTAGTCAAAATTAAAGCGTGTTTCACAACTTCGGGTACAAACTTTGAGGGTACTGACCAAAATGAGTAAAAATTGAGCTTAATCAATAGCTTACCTCTGCTATCTTGAAAACTATAAGAGTTACGACTAAAGGAGACTTTTTGTTTACCTTTGAGAGGTGCTTTTGTTTGTTTTTTTTAAAAGAATTATATGCATAATAATAGGATAAATGTTGTGGTGACCTTGGCCAATAATTAATTTTCGAATAACATTTTAATTATTAGAAATACAGAAAAATATTTCATATAAAATTTTATTGTATTTTTTCTATATCAGTTTTTCATCGATACAAAATGGTCTGTTTCTCGGAAACAATTGAAGATCAAACCTACGTTCATAAATTTTTTTTTACTCATTTTGGTCAGTATTATATGCCCTAAAACTGTTGTACCCGAAGTTACGAAACAACCTGTATAGTGTTGTATCGAATTAAAAAGATGCAGCCAAAAACTTAATTTAATTACAGTAACATCAAAAATACATATGTTGCATATGCCCAGTTGCACAAGTAACACTTAAATTTTAATTAACGTGCAAATCGAAATTTTGGCATCAATATTTAATTACAAATTTGAAATTTCGGTTCGGATATTGTCAATTTAAAAAACATTTATAAATTAAGTATCAGCAGTGCATCAGGCATAAAATTAACAGCATAATTTTTGTGATGCAAGACTTTTATGGCCCGTATTCTCACCTCTTAAATTAACGCTGTTTCAAGTTTTTAATTTTTTTTTTTAAATTTAATCAGTAGTATTCGATATAATTGGTATATATGTCTCTGGTACACCAAACCTAGATATCCAAAGCCTTTAGTACATATATTTACAATTTAATTTATCTATATTTCTAAGGAAATTAAATTAATATTTTGAAAATTAAAATTGTCACTAACAGTTGAAGTAGTGATTTTAGCGCCAATTCATGCGCTGAGAATACGGCCAATATATTTTAATAAATAAAATTTTCAGATAAGTTCTCTATTTTTAATTTAATACTGTATGTGGTCGTTTTCAAAGTAAAGTTTTTTATTTTTTTAAATGCGTTGGTTTTTAATTAAATATAAAGAATTTAACAAAAAATATTTTTATTTGTTTACTTTGTCGATTACCAATTTATTTTTTTTGTATTATGTATAGAATTTAATTTACTACTATTCAGTAAATTTAATAATAATAATAATAACTGGAAAAATTTCTGTTTTAAATATATGTAAAAATATAAAATATTTAGTTGAAATTATTTTGTCATATTAACTATGAAATGCATGGAAAATTATAAATTAGAAAAGTAATAAACGTTAATGCGTTTCTTGTAAATCCGTGGATAATGTGTTTATATGTTTCGAGTTGTTAGCCGTTTTAAAATAGTAACATGAACAACCATACAACATGGCATGCACGGTAATCCATAAATTAAACTAATTGTTACAGATAAAATAAAGAATCCTGGAGACACAGATAGTAATTTATGGATAACCCCATGTACTGATACTGATTAGTTTGTTAGAAATACTTGCCTTATGTACTCCATTTCGGCTGTCACATAATCCATAAATGTAGCTAGTTTAGGTGCAGAAAATCTGAGTAAAGAAAATTTAATTTTAAACTCATTTACTATGGGGGTATCCATATAGCAATAGCAAGAATTTAAGCAGGAAATCATAAAAAGAATTGAAGCAAATCAATACTTACATTTATGATTTTAATTGTGGGTGTTTTAAACATTGAAATTAAAATGCACCAGCAAAACAGATAACAAAGAAATAAAAAGTGAATTTTTCTTACCTTGCTGGTCGGACGATGACTATATGACAGTCAGGGAAATAAGAGTGCAGCACTCCTGCAGTATTTTCTAAATTCCATTTTAAATAATTTTTGTTGTCTCGATGTGATTCCATATTTTCGGTGAAATCCTACAAAAAAAAAATATATATATTTTTGTGCCTCTGTTTGGGATACTATACTCTATCCGTTTTAATTATAGAGTGGTGTGAAAATAGAAGCAGTTTGATCTTGTTTGATTGGATACTATCCAATCAGAAAACAGGATCAAACTGTTCCTATCTTCGCACCACTCTATAGTTAAAACTGAGGGTTTACTTTTGTATATCACTAATCGTACTATAAGACCGGTAAAATATAGGGACTTTTTATGGTTATAAGTTGGCAACGCTGTTCTACAAACTGTCAATTTGTTAGTGTTTTCAACAGAAAAATTAGCAAAATGTTTACTAATTTTAGGACTAAAATTTATTTGCAATCGAAATTAACGATAGAGGCGCTGATTTTCGAAACAAGATGGCCGCCATACGATGGGTTTGACATATAACAGTTCACATTATTCACTTAGTTTCGTTGACTGTGTATACAAACCAAGTTTAAAAACTTATTTATATGAAAGCGATAAGTTTAAATATTTAATTATTAATTACTACACTACTCACTCAGCTGTCACTTATTCAATATTGCACTTGTTCGATTGCTTTCCGTAGTACCGATTTGGGCCACTAGAGGGAAAATTTTATCTACGATTGGCGAATAGCTTTCTATATTCCGCTGAAACGAAAATATGTGGAACGAATTCTTGAACTCGAGCGTCTTTGACGTGCTTGGAACCAGCTGATTTGTGTGCGTATGTCACTTTGACTTATTTAATTTTGAACTGTTTAGAAGTTATTATTTTCAATTTCATGTGTTTTACTGCCAGGAAATTGTACAATAATAACATTTTAGCAGTTCAAAATCAAAATAAATCAAAACATTTGTCTTGTCAAAGTGACATTGTTCTTGTCGAAATGACACGAGCACACAAATCAGCTGATTCCAAGCACGTCAAGGACGCCTGAGTCACGTGTCTGTTCGCGCCCTATTATAGAATGACTTGTTCAAGAATTAGTTCTACTTTCTTTCGTCTTTTTGAAACCATTCCCAAAATTACGAAATGTTGACATTGGTTGTTCTTTCATTCAGCTACAGTTTTATTTGAACTAATAACCAATGTTGTATAAAAAAAAACGTTTAAACATTCTATGAGTTTAAGTATATTTCCATTAAATAAATATACATTTTAAGTTTAAATGTAAGTAATACAATTCTCGGTTTTATTATTAATGAGTTTCTTTAAATTTTAATCGCTCATACCCAAAATTACAAAATGAGACATAGGTTGTTCTTACATTAAGCCACAGATTTATTTGGACTAATAAACGAAACTTCATAAAAAATAATTTATTTAAAAATTCTATTCATACATATATTTACACCTTTAGGAAATATAATTATTTTTTTTGTCGCTTGATGGCATTACCAACCTTCTTTCATAATTTTTATAAATAAAATTCATTGAAATTAAATATCAGTAAAATCGTGCATTTGTGCTCTTCAACGCGCATTAATATTAGGGTGTAACAAACTTGTACAAACCAAAGTTCTATTTTTAGAATGTTGCTTTGCTTGTTGTTTCAAATCGAAGTAAATTTGCTTTATTTGGCTATTTTTATAGCATAAGCTAGGAAACGAGACCCTACGGGAATTTCAACCAATTTTTAAATATAAAATAAAAAATGTAAGATGGATATATTAATTCAGAAATCATCACTAGATGGTACCAGAAGTTTCGTTTTGATTTTGTTGAGAGTATTTGTACAATTTTTGCAATGAAAAAATATAAATTAGTTGAATTATTTATTCCTAAAATTACGAAATGTTGACTTTGGAAATTTTTGCATTAATCATAATGCATGAATTTTGGCTATTTTGTTATATCATATTTATATAAAAAAACTTTCGCGTTATTTGAAAATTATTTATTGAAAAACGCCTATTAATTTTGTCAACAAAAAATGACTGTAATTAAATACAGATACAAAAAAGTGATGAAAAATTACATTACAAGGTGAATGATTAATAACTTATTTTGAGAAGCGGTTCTAATAATTGTCTGGGTTATTATAGAAATAGGTACAACGAACAATTTAAATAGATCTGCGTAATGCGTAATCCAAATTACTTCAAATAATGTTAAAACTATATACTAACAAGCTTTCATTATTTACTTCGTAAGATTAAATTCTTATAAAAACATATAAATTAATTTCCTAAAATAAACCAGATTATAGAAATAATAAACTTGGTTCAATTTAATTGATTGTGATGCATGAAATACATTATATTTATTTTTATAACTAAATTTAATATTATATTTGTTAGAAAATAATTTTTTCTACAATCGTGCGGGAAATAAGTGTTCTTAAACTCAAAATGAGTGCGGGAAAGCCGATTCCCGTACTGGCGCGGGAAATATACTGTCATAGAAACAATTATTATGACAATGGGGTTTTCGATTTTTTTATGTTATAATATTTTTAAATCGAAAGTGTTTTTACTTTTATATTTTGTAAAAATTTAAAAAATGCCGGAGAATAAAATGATAAACTTTTACAATATGTTCTTCCCGCCATTACGGCGTACATAACATCATCTATGTGCGAATTAAGTATCGACATACGTGCTCAAAACGTGCTTCATAGAATGAGACAGAAGCAAAACACGTCCACCTGTTCATGTTTACATTTGACAATTTAATTAGTGTTTATTGTATTTTTAACATATACATATGTAAAATCAAATAATTAGCTTTTTGCAATTTGACATTGAATTTGACGTTTTAATATCAAATATATTTGCTTTCATTGTAAACTAACGTTCGTAGCGGACAACTACGGCGAACCAAAGATGCTGCATACGTCATCGTATTGCGGGCGATTTAACTAACGATAAATTTAATATCGTTTGTACAAAAAAAAAAAACGTTATATTTTATTACTTTTATTGCATTCTTAGTAATATTGCATGTATAGGGCGCGAGCAGACGCGTGACTCGAGCGACCTTGACGTGCTTGGAATCAGCTGTGCTGATATGTGTGCGCATGTCATTTTGACAAGAACAATGTCACGTTGACAGTACCAATGTTTTGACTTATTTTGATTTTGAACTGCTTTAATGTTATTATTTTACAATTTTTAGGCAGTAAAATATATGAAATTAAAAATAATGACATTTTAGCAGTTCAAAATCAAAATAAGTCAAAACATTAGTCTTGTCAACATGACATTGTTCTTGTCAAAATGACATGCGCACACAAATCAGCTGATTCCAAGCACGTAAAAGTCGCTCGAGTCACGTGTCTGCTCGCGCCCTATAGTATTGCAATAATGTGGAAAAATCACTACATTAGCAGATATATCAAGAATTTAGAATACACTTAGTAATTTTTATTTTTATGAAAAAAAAGGTAAGTAATAACTGCAACAAATAAATCATGTATTTTTGACCATTCCGAAAAAAGAAAAGTGAACTTTTACAAATTAGTAATAGAAATCCAGTTTTTGAACAAAAAAAGTTTTAAAAACTACATTCTCTATTTCGGTTAACCGTTAGTTTTTCGATTTCTTGTCCTGATTGACTTGTATTTATATAAATCAAAGCCTGCCAAATCTAATAAGAGATAAATATGTAATACTGAGACTTAATGCATACCTGGACATCTCCGCCAAAGAAAACAACGGCAGTCTGATGATCAGCTCTAATAGTGGGGTAACAATACACGGTGTCGTTGATGCGTCCATCATACCCGGTAATGCCGCACAACCTCAGCGGGCAGGCGGGGGGCGGAAGCCCCAACATGCCTCCCGAGACGCTCGTCGCCACCCGTGCTTCACTCCAGCGACATCTACCAACAACACAACACTCAGAAAACAACACCACTTAGATTGGACTTAATCCAGTTCCTCTATGATTAAAACTGTTATTGTTTTTTTAAATAAATTGTGGACACGGTTATTATAGTTTTATTTTGGGAAGCACTAATCAAAATTGATGAGAAGCTAAACCGTTGGCACGGAACGTGTACGGCGGCGTTTTCTCCCACAACAATTCACAAACCGAAGGCGGACATCTTCCAAGCATTGGCCTAGATCTTCTTTCAATTCTTTTACTTTAACTTTGATTTCTTCTCGCATTAAATTATAACACATAGCAACCAAACCCATTCCTAGTAACATATAAATAAAGTTTATAACTAATTTGGTTTGGTTTCCTCCTTTGGATTCGCGAATATTTGCTCCGGGCACCAAATCTCCTAAACCAATCTTGCAGAGAGATGTTACACAAAAATATGTACTGTCTAAATAGTTCCAATCTTCCCAGTTCGCAAACATTATTGCTCCTGTTAAAATATATCCGCTTATAACCCATAAACAAGCAGTACTAGGTACAATAACCCGCTTTGGAGGTTGTGGTATATCGTCATCGATATCGGATTCATCTCGTGGTTCAGAAGTACAACGATAACACCAAGTATACAGCCATCGAAATGTCTGCGCCAAAACTTTACCCATATTCATAAAATATAGAACATAAAGAGGTATTCCAAACACGGCGTAAATAACTGTTGCTCCTTTGCCCCATTCTGTTCGGGGAACCATATTTCCGTAGCCAATCATAGTAATAATAGATAAAGAAAACATCAAGGCGGCTGGAAAAGTCCACATTTCTTCAACCGTCCTTCCTTTATAGCCTTTTTTCACTAATGTCGTAAAATTATCTTGAAAATCTATTAATTTTGTATCAATACGATCTTTTAAAATAGTTTCATTGAAAATATTACAATTTAAAGCTATTTTCCATAACTGCTCAGCACAAGAATTTCGTTTTTGCTCAACAATAAACAATTCTTTATACTCATGTTGAGTCTCAATTGCTATAAACCCAAAAGCACCAATTATCGTGTAACCGACAACCAAACCACCAACTCCAACTTGTGTGCACATAAAAGCCACAAGCTTCCGGCAACAATCTTTCACTTTTTCCTTCGGATCGCTCGATCGAGTTGAGGAAGATGATCTACTTCTCAACGAACTCCGAAACGGAGGCACAGACCGAGATCGTTCCATGATAGAGCGAGCTTAACAACTGAAGAAGATAATAATGTTTGTAGGCGCCTCTTGTGTATCATGAGAATGCGGTCTGGCTATTTTCAGATGAGTAGTGATCTGTAAGACGTTGGCATATTGCCACGGTCTGACAAGAACTTTCATCTCATGTTATAAACACAAATGAATGGAACTGACATACTTTTAAGTTAACCGCCTGGATATAAATAGCATATTGTGATTAGGCGGTAGAATAATTGTTTGAGTGACACAAACTTGTTTATCTTACCTAAAGATTATTTACCTGGCGAAGACAAATTCTGGGTAAAAATTTCGATTTACGCGAACACCTGAACAACAATAATCTCAAATTAGATATAAAAAAACAACAACAAATAAGTGAAGATATATTAATAATCGTTGCTAAGGTGAATGTAGATTCAAATGTTATTAATATCCTTAAAAATACTTAAAAATTACAGGTTATATAAATTTTTTACAAGGTCTTACCTAAAAAATTGTAAAAATCACAGCGACACGATTTGAAGTATCAAATACACAATAAAAATTAACTAAATATCATCTATAATCACATGATTTTCTCAAATTACCTATGTATAACTTGTTTTAGAAAATTAGATACTATCATCTGTCAAACTGATTGTTATTGACTGTTGAACCGTTTCCCTAGCGACATCCTGTGAACGGTAAATGTACTACACATTCAAATATTTTTAAATCATTTTAATCGAATACTTGATACACTGAAACTGTTTATAATATAAAAATTCAGATCATATTAAATAACACTCATACAAAATGCAATTCACAAATTCTTATATAAATTCAATGAATCTTTTATCATGTAATCCCGGAGCGTCCAAAGGGCATTCAGAATCGAACCATGATTCCCAGCTCCGTTAGCTAACCACGTTGTAACACCCGCTAACTTTTCAGAATCGGGCTGCGGAGTCGTATTTTCAACAGTAGATGTTAAAGTTTTCTCCCAAGGAGTGATAAACTTGTTATCTGTCTGCAAACCTTCGATGTACCTTAAAATAGATTCATGATGATTATTTATGTTTATGATATGAAAATAAATTGAATACGAACTTGATATAAGCTTCGGAATGCAAAACTCTTTGAGGCCGTGGAGGAACAGATATAAATAAAGGTTCTTGTGGCTTTGCTTGAACTGCTGGAGCTGCCGCTAAATTTAATCAAAAACAGATTATGTTATTTTAAAACTTATAATAAAACACTAAAGATTTATACTGTTATTTCAGCCGAACATTAACTATAGAGTGAATTATGGAGCCTAACAGTTTTTAAAGTATAATGAAACCTACAATTTTTTTGGAAATTTCAATTTAATAACAAGTTCAGTAGTATTTGTAAATCTCAAAAACTATTATGTACTCATGAGTCACTCTGTACATAGTAACTAACGAAATAAATTGAAGCATTTAAGCTCAAAGAGATCTAAATATTTAAAGTTTTAAAAATGCAGTGTTATCAAATTTCGGACGTAGTTAAAATGCAAAGCTAAAGATGGAACTAGTTTTATATGAGGTGACGTCTGGTAAGCGTCCTCTACGTCTACGATACAGATATATTGACCCGTACTTTTATACAATACAATGACCAGCACGGAAAACAAGTCAGTTTTGAAGTGATAACTTCTTATATGGACATGGACGAGTGTACCCATAGTGTACCGCTAAGAAATTCAGACCTGGCATTTAGACTTTTCCCCACTCCGCTGAGGCACAACACGTGCGACAAACTTGACAAACATAACCTTTCGTTTTCGTTATGTCTGATTCTAGTTTCCTTATAAGTTGTTAGTGTCATATTTATTAGTGATAATTTTTTAAAATATAGTATTTTTAGTAACAAAAATATGGAGGACAGTGACAGTGAATCTACGGATACACCAATTACAAGGTAAGTGCAAGAATATTATTATCCAAAATTATTATTTGTCGGGCGTCCCGGGACGCACTTTTTTAAAAGAATTTAATCTCTACGTTGTTTTATACAATTATGGGTTATTTTTAATTAAGGTATAGAAAAAAATAATTCGCAGTATTTCGTGATATTAGTTGAAGTAAGACGTCTTCAATTTTCAAGTAATGCGGCCATACAAGCTAGTTTCTGCGCTTGTACTCCATTCGCTGAGACGAGAAAATGTGGACCTAATAGGGGAGTATCACTAATTGAAATTTAAATGTTTTCATCATGTATACTAAAAGTATATCATGTAAGTAGCCTAATAATAAATATAAAGGTCAAATTTATTAAAAATCGAAATTAAAGTACTACATGTTCAAAACCACTTCAAAACGGTCGCCACATAAATATCCGGTTATGACGTATTCGGCCCTGGGAATATTATATTTTAACGTAAGAAAATTTACCATAAATAAACTCAAATTTTATATATACGTAAAGCTTACACACCGGCAAAGTGACAAACAAAAATGTCGAAGAGAGAATCTTACGTTTAATGATTCACTATAAACTAGAATGTTAAATACAATAAACTGACAGTTTGAATGACATATACAGATACCAATATGATATTTTACTTCAATTATATTTTGTCTCTGCGCCATAGAAACATAATCTAGCGCCGCATACATACTTCCGGTGGTGTTTAATATTTAATAACTTTTTTTCCATTTCGCCGTAAATGTAACTTTATAGGAAAAAAGTACGTATCTCTTATTTTTTCATGGAGATTAACATATAAAATTTTCAAAAATTATAATACTCCCCTATTATATTTTGGCCAATAACTTATCTCTGTTCAAGAATTAGTTCCACGCATTCAAATTATTAACATGAAATATAAATACTCAAATATAAATATTATACTGGCACATTTTCCTTAAAAAAATGACCAGTTTTCCATGTCGGTAGTCAGTGTAATTTGCTTTTGTTAAAAGTGATGTTTAACCTTGAATGAATTTAATGTAAAAGCGCACTTCATAATAGCGCTTTTATTATAATCGTGGGTTCGAATACGAGCCAATATTATTAGCGAAATCTGCGACTAAAAAAAGCAGATTGGCACCCAACAATGGTAATATTTATAAAGAAAATTCATTATTAAATTCTTATTTAACTATAAAACATAAAAATTGTACTTAGATTTTCTGTATTTAAATGCTTCAATTATTGTAACAATCGCATGTAAACATTGTCAAGTCAATAAACTAAACATATATTCCGTGAATACTATAATTAAAATTGCAATCTTCTACTTTGGCTTCGTTTATGCCTTACATACGCAATTTGAACTAAAAATACAATTTAAAACATGCATGAAACAAAAGTAGCAGCAATAAATAAAAGAATTACGTCAACTGGGAAATATTCTACAAATGTGAAACTATTTTTTGAATTGGAAATACGTGAACATTTTATTACGGACGTAAAACTAAAATAAAATAAAAACAAAATAAAACTTACGCGTACCACTAACGGGCATAGTTCCGACAGTTGGCTTTACAGTTGCCGTATACTGGTGGCGACTGGATGCTACGAAGTTCCTAATTCAACATCAACAATGCATTACGCTACACTACCACAAGACTAAAATAAAACTTAAAAACTAACATTTCGCGCCTAACTTCCAACATTTTCTTCAATAACTTTCATTTTATACCTATTATATTTGCATATGATACTAAAAATCCTTGAATCTTAATATTTCTTACAAATTTATTCTCTATTAACAAAATTCGTAACAAATTTGGCTGATGATTCGTTAATTTTTGCCCGAAACGTCCAATGTACGCAAAATAATGACGGTAGGGGGACACCTTCACGCGCATGCCTGAATTTTCGTTTTGCCATCGGGTGCGTCATTCGCTGCTTGGTAGCTGTTGTGTGAGGTGTTGTTCCAGTATTCGTCGGATTTCCGATTCGAAATGATTGAACGTGTTGAGCAAAGATGCTGCATCAAGTTTTGACAAAAGCTTGGGGACTGGAGGTACAACCCAGAAACAAAAGCACAGTCATCGCAATGGAAGCATCCCTTGCCCCCCAAGGTCAAAAAAAAAAACGCAACAGATGCGAAAAAAAAACAAGCTGATGCTAACTGTCTTTTTTGATAGCCGTGGAATTGTGCATCAGGAATATGCTGCAGAGTTACAAACAGTAACGAAAGAGTACTATCAAGATGTTCTCCGCCGTCTCCGTGAACCAGTTCGATGCAAAAGTCCAGACCTCTGGACGGCGAAAAACTTACAGTTGCATCATGACAATGTTACAGCTCATTCATCGCTCCTGATTCAGACTCTCTTGGCGAAAAATGAAATTTCAGTCGTTCGCCCAGCTCCCTACTTTCCAGACATGGCTCCTTGCGACTTCTGGATTTTTCCGAAATTAAAGAGGACACTGAAAGGATCCCGTTTTGAGAATAGAGAAGAGAAATGAACCTTTTACATCAAAAGAGAGAGAAAGACAAAAATGACATATATGTAGTGCGCATTGAGAAGGCCAGTTACATTTCAAATAAAATTACAAATGGCGGGAAGAAAAAACTGGCAAAAATTAACTTTATTAAATAAATTCACAGAAAGCGTTTGTGATGAATATTTTAAAACAAGAGGAAGAGGAGATGTGAATCAGAAAGTGGTTTTTTGTTCTACAAGATGCGAAATAAATACCACATAAAGTGACAGATAATTGCGTAGTTGCCAGTTTGATATTAGAAAAGTAATAAACAAGAATAAAATTGTTGTTTTTTCCTTTAAATATATATTTTTCATTATTAATTATTTCTTTATAATCAAAGACAAAATTATTTAAGTTTTTGTGTTGTTTAAATAATTTTTGATCGAAAATAAATGCATCTTTTTAATAATTTTACTTGACAACATGGTGGCTCCTCATCTCTAGTTCTTAAGAATTTCACTACGTGGCGCATTGAAAAATGACGTCAGGGTGCAATAAAAATGTAAAAGGTCCATGCGGAACGCGACGACGGGGTTGCAAACCATTCCAAAAGAAGGCTTCCAGAGGTGTTTCCAGCAGTGGAAGAATCGGTGGGTTAAATGTGTGGAGGTGCAAGGGCCCTACTTAGAAGAGGATAAGGAGTCCAACTCCGTCAGATACACAATATTTTTTTCCTAGCCGAAGGTGAGAGGCCTCGTATTATTGTTAAAAAATAAATAAAACCAGGAACTTTAAGACCTTGTTATTGCTTCAAAAATTTCATAAAGGTCATATTTTCTTCAAAATCTTATCTATATTCGTACGTAATATAACAAGTGATATGATTATCATTGAAGATATTTTCAAGTGAAACCGAGTTGCAGATGTGAAATGTGCTGCTTCGGTTTCACGAGCAATATCTTCGATTATTAATCATATCACGAGCTTATATTTAATGAGAGAATTTAATGAATTTTTTGTGACACATTGTGTGTGCTAACCTAACTTTTAATATATTGTATTACAACATGGTTAATTTGACAATTGCCTTATTATTTTCAACGTTGTTGATATCAACCCAACGATTATTGCATATTTTTATACTCAAAATTAACAGTCAATGTCAAATAAAGAAAACAAATCCCTTAGTAACGAATATAAATAACGTGATAATTTCATTGTTTTTTATCATCACTATGATAGACATGTAACTTATGGAGATTATGAATGTTGATTGGCGGAAAACATGTCACGTGGCTCCTGAATTATATTCTCAAACTTATAAAAGGAAACCACCACTAGTAAAATAATTTAAACCTCAATTTATTTATTTATTTATGTTGATCGGATTACTGTCATAAATTTAATTGTAAATTTGAATCTGAATGAAGTGTTTTTGGATTGAAATTTGTGGCAAAACAACCAATTTTTATTGAAAATGTGGAAGTTACGCGCGATTATTAGAACAACAAATTAAAATAACAAGAGAAGGTCGTCACCAGCTGCTACACCAACGAACCACACTGCAAAAAAATCACAAACTGGCAGGCAGCATGCACGGAGGCAAATATCTGAAAAAGTCAAAACAAACCAGTAGTGGTTGTAGTTGATGTTACAGTCGTTTCCGAAGTTATCGACACGCTCGGCTGTAGAACTGGCATCGTACGTCCGGGTACAAAATTCCTATGTTTGCATTTTTACGAAAATAGTATTACATCTTAATTTACAATTATTATTAATACTTACTTGCTGCGATCGCCCGCCGGGACAATCTTTCCGTTGCCTTTGTTAATGTGAACTTCCCGGACGTGACGGGTAAGTCTCACCAGAGATGGGAAAGGAGGCATGGACTTCTTAAGACGTCCGCAGCCTTTCCAATGGCACTGGTATTCTGCTTCATTCGATGGAATGTTCTGGAAATGTGCCTGGACGTGGCCAGTTCCTTCTTGAATGCAGTGATCGATGCAGTCGGTTATTTCTTCGAATTGGTAGTCGCAGTCGCTCCACAGACATTCGTAAATCTATAAAAATATAGTTTAAGATCTTTAGGTAAAATATGTGGGTAAATTTTTCGACTGTTGTGTAGATTAGATTTTAACAAATACTGGTAATCTCATTCATACAACGGCCTGTCTAAAAAGAATCCGACTTTCAATTTTCCCGCACAAAATAATAACGGTAGGGCGGCGCCACTTTCCACAATGGAGAACGACACAACGACCACAAATATACTAGACAAAACATGCCCTATACGTCACTACTGTTTGTTATGTTCTCGGCTGGACGGAAAGAGACAACTAGAGATAGAGATATATAAAGTCAACTCTAAAGTTTGGCGAGAGATGTCTCTACGGTTCATATAATGTATTTGACATTTTGCTCCTTTGTTTGGAAGTTGTGAATTCGTTCGGGCTTCGATTTTGTAACTTCAAATTCTGTCTGATTTCAAATTCTGTCAGAATTGGGTTTAACCTACTACAAATTCTACTGCTCCAGACCAGCAGAATTTAAAATCTATCTGGCGAAAGAATTGGGGAAATCTCAATTCTGTCATTTCAAATTCTACTGGTCTGGAGTAGTAGAATTCGTTGTGGGGAAAACCCAATTCCAGCAGTTTTTGAAATCAGACAGAATTTTACTTAATTTACTTAAAGTTATAAAATCAAAGTTTTTTGGTTTCATTGTTCTCTATAACTCTCCAAACAGTGCCCCTTTTTGGGTCTATAGCCCCCGGCGGTAGATACGTAAAGGACGGTACACCGAGCAGAGCACGTTCTTAATTTTTTTTAAATAAAAAATTTAATTAAAGCAAATTTAAGAGCCAGGGGAAAAAGGATGAATGTCCATATTCTAGCAAAATGAGATGATTGGTACTTAAAGATTGAAGGTGGGCGCTTTTAAATGGTATGTGTAAAGGAGGCAAAACGGTAACAATCCTAAGATACAGGCCTCAGAAATTGTAAGACAAGATCTAAAAAGGATGACGGTCCAAGCGTCAGGGTATAAAAGATGAATGAATGTTCGACAGCGATTATAACTTGGTCAGCCGATTTCTGTTCAGTACTCGTAGTAAACAGAAATTTGTTAAGCTAAAAGCGGTGTCAGTGGCTATCTGATGAGATTCCGTAATCAGTTGCTAAAAATTAACCACTAAATTACGCAATTAATAAAACCGCCAAACGACGCAAAAAGTTTAGACGAGTGACTGATGTAGCGAAAAAGTTCCGACTGCAAAGTCGTGAAACTGGTGAAGATTTTTTCTGTGAACATTTGAAATGTTCTATTGACCAACGTTTCAGAACCAATTCGAAAATAACTTGTCATTGATTTTCAAAAATATGGGAGTTCATGGACTTTCAAAATTTCTACCTATAATCTATTTCACGAGACCTTTCTTATTAAACCAAGACTTCGAAACGGAGCTGAATCGAAAACCGTAGACCGGCAAAAATAACGGAGAAATTCTGTTAGGTCCCACATAAGTTGAAACTTGACCCATCTGTGGGTATAATAATTTTAAGAAATGGCCAATCTGAGTTTAGAAATAAGATTAATATACTTTGTCATTCCAAAAACATTAGAACTTTAAAATTCGCGTAATGAAAAAACAAAATTTGCAACATTTATCATTTTCCCCTGTTGCTGTTGGCAGTGATTTTGGAAAAACGATTTTTTCTTTGTTGAGAATGGCGGTTTTTGAAAGTTAGCCCCGGGCGGCAAAATGTCTCCAGTCACGACTCCTTGCGATTTCTAGTTGTTTCCTAAATTAAAGAGGCCACTCAAAGGATTCCGTTTTGAGAGTAGAGAAGAGATAATGCGGAACGCGACTAAGGAGCTGCAGACCATTCCAAAAGAAGGCTTCCAGAGGTGTTTCCAGCAGTGGAAGGATCGGTAGGCTAAATGTGGAGGCGCATGGGGCCTACTTTGAAGGTACGCAATATTTTTCCCTGCCGAAGGTTGGATTCTTTTTAGAAGGCTCATAACTTCGGCGGGTTTACATTTTCAAAAAATTTGCTAACCTGATCTGGCAGGGGAGCCAACTGTAGAATCGGCGCTGGACTAGGGCACTGTTCAGTTTCATTTCCCGCCTTGGCCGCATTTTCTTCATTGCACTTCTGCGCTCTTTCTTCCCAAGCTTGCTTCTCGCCAGCAGGCAAAGACCTCCATTCATTGCCTACTATGCGACTAATTTCTCCAAATGTTGATTCGGGGTTATTCTGGGCAACTTGCTTACGAACTTCGCTCGAGTAGAGAATGTAACCAGTTACTAGATTCCTCTTGTTTGATTTCTAGAGGGACAGAAATTCAAACGAGGCAACATTGTTTAAATTTATACAAAAGGGAAAGTGTAACAGCACAAGGTGTTTGGTAAAATTGTTGAGTTGCTTATTGAATAGCCTTAAAAAATTACGTCATAATTTGCCAGTTCGTGATCTGGCACCTTGTGACTATTACATTTTCCGTTTACAAAAAATACGATGATTTTCGTTTTCAAAACTTAAATGATGCCAAAAGAGGAAGGTTAGGCATATGCTATTATACTTCAATTCACGTAAGAAAATAGTGTTCAAAAAAATTCCCAACTCGGAGTAGGCTTTGAACAAAGAAACGTATGTCAATTTAAAAATGTTTAATTAAATGTCAATTTGACATGAGATATAAGAAATCAAAACTTTTCTTCTTGAATCATATTTTAGCAATGAAAACAAATTAAAAAACAGCGAATGCCAATATACTGTATCCTTCTTTATTGTCTTTTCTCTTTAAAATTACATTTTAAGATCAATTTTGACAACTTGACTTTTGAATTAAATAATGATATACGTTTCATTATTCATAGCCTACTCCGAGTTAGGATTTTTTTTGAACACACGGTAGTAGATGGTGCTTAAGAACTGACAGGCATTAAATAAATAATTTAAATTCGTGAAACCACATTTTGTCAATAATAAATATTTTTATCTGTAAAAATGTACAAGACAAGACCTTAATATTAAAAATTACAACAAAATACTATAGTTAAACATCACAAAATTATATAAATTTTATTTGATAACTGACAACAGGTGATATTTTTTTCGTTTTTGTGAATTAGGTTTTCATTCTGACCAATGAAAGGGCAGAATTTATATCCCTACCTAAACCAACGCTATTTTCTTATGTGAAATGAAGTATAATCCTAATCAATCGGTACGATAATCTCCCATATTATCAATACAGTCAAGTCACCTTACTATATGTTGAAACAGGCCATATCAGATCCGGAAAGTATCATATTACACTATTAAGATGAGGAAAATAGCTTCCGAATTAGGTAAAATAACTTTCCGGGCGTGATATTTTACCCGCTACAATATATTGAAGCATTTAAATTAAAAGGAATGACACTAAAAAATATTACAGAAGATTTTTACATGAAAAGGTTTTAGAAATAGTATGTTACAATATTCCATACATATACATATACTACATAATTTTAACTCGAAGTCAAATGGTCGTAAGTATTTAGCATATATTTAAACAAAATGGATAAGAATATTAATTCAAGAAAAAGTTTCAGCGATCATTAATATTTTGTATGAAACACTTTTTGTTAAATAATTTAAAAATATTCCTTTGAATTTAAATCTTTAGATAAATTATAAATAAATAAATTTTACGAGAACTACACCTTCACCAATAATTGTAAAATTGTAATTCTGAAAGTCAATTTTAATTCGGAAATCATCATATATAATTCAAAATGACCAATTTAATTTCAGCAGGCGTTAAATATAATTCAGAATATTCATGTTAATTTCAAAACCCGTCAATGCTAATGTATTCGGAAAGTATAAATTGTAATTCTGAAGTCAATTTTAAATCAGAAATCATCAAATGTAGTTCAGAATGTACAATTGTACAATTTAATTTCAGAAAGCGTTAAATGTAATGGAGTCCTCCACTATTTTAATTATTTTTGTTATGAAATTTTGATCTAAACTGATTTGTAGTTTTAGTCAGGGGTGTGGAGTCGGAATCATGGAGTCAAGTAATTTTCAGTGGAGTCGAAATCGGAGTTGGAGTCGGCATTAAATCTCCCGACTCCGACTCCAAATTTTACAAAATATAAATTGCTTTCTTTACAACTACGTAAATTATTGTACAATGAAACAACAAATAAATTGCTCTCATGAAAAAAAAAACAGTATCAGTGCCAATGGAACGAACACACGTGACGTCACGAATTCATCGTACGACTTTAAAGAAAACGTATATTGTTTAATATATGGAATTTTCACGTAGAGATTTTATTAATCGTCGAGGGGTAAATATGTACGTGTAATTGTTGTACACTTGAAATGTAATCATATGTAATCTGTAATGTTCAAGAGTAATCACTGATTTCGATTACATGAACTTGTAATCAGTTGTAATCACTCGTATTCTGTAAAAAACTGTGTAATACTTCGAACTTTTAAATTTAGCGCGCTTTCTTCTCTCTTTGATTGGTTAACATTTGTAAATACATGTTCATGCGCGGTAATTATTTTTATGTTGTATTGCTATAGAAAACACAAACTAACCTCGAAACTAACGTGTATTGCATTCTTGACGACCTGTCTAGACTTATAGAGCTATTTTGGCTATTATCCTGGTGTTTATAATAAAATTAAAAGTAAGTTTAAACAATACGCATCTAAGAAATTATACTTAAATATTATTAACACGATAATTGTAGAAATGGACGACAAGAGAAGTAATATATGGAAAGAGTTTGAAGCAACACATAATGTAACATTTCCTAATTATTTATCAAATATTATGGAAATCCAAGGATTCAATAATGGTCTAAGTATTTCTAAAATGAGTGAGATTAGTATTAACGAAATGGAAAAATTTGCAAGAGAAGATCTCATAGATATATTAGATAATGAAGAGGATTTAAATAAATACTTCGGCGTTTATGGAAAAAATAAAGATTTAGTTAAAAAGTTTAAAATATTACCAGGTGATTTAATGTTACTGGAATCATTAATCGAATTTTGTAAAGATTTATAATTGTTATGTATCAATAAAACAAAATAAATTTTTAAAATAAGAATTGCAAAATTATTTCTTCCAATGAATGAATTTAAATAATATCTTGAATTATATAGACGCAGTATGTGTAATACTTGGTATTCAACTTCGTATTCAACATAATATTCATTAATAGTTTTATAATTTTATTTATTAAATTTAAGATCAAATTGATTTAGCGACACAGGCAAGGTACACAAGCTGTGTACTTGGCAACCATGATGGCCCTACAAACGACCACGTGTCTGCCCACGCCTCATTGTCAACCAATCAAAGAGGGAAGAAAGCGCGCTAAATTTAAAAGTTCAAAGTATTACACTGTTTTTTACAGAATACGAGTGATTACAACTGATTACAAGTTCACGTAATCAGTTGTGAGAAGAAGTAATCGTTGAATTCAGGTATTATAAACGTGTAATCATTATGAATTCCACATTCATATTCATATTTAATGTATTCTTACGTAATCTGTGGTAATCTGTAAAAATTGTAATGATTACAAAAAAAGTGTAATTGTTGTACGTTTTTAGGCGACATATTTACCCCTCGTTAATCGTCATATTTTTTTACAAAGTTTCATAAAAAGCAATAAAAAAAGAGTCGGAGTCGAATATTTAAAATTTCTGGAGTTTGAGTCGGTTTTAGTTTTAGAAAGTCGTTATTTTTTTTCGTCAAGCCATATATTTTTTTTAAATATGAGGCGCGGGCAGACACGTGACTTTGACAAGTGCTTGTAGGGCCCCACAAGGTTGCCAAGTATACAGCTTGTGTACCTTGCCTGTGTTGCCAAATCAATTTAATCGTAAAATTAATAAATAAAATTGAAAAACTAAACGTTAATGAATATCATGTTGTTTAATTTCTAACACATAAACTTAATTTTTAGAATATTTTATATATAAAAGGAACGATTAGTGCTGCCATCTACGATACAAAGATTTCTTGGCGCGCTAAATTTGAGGAAACCATCAGTTCATGTTGAATGCTCTATTTTTTTAAAAATTAAGTTTAATGTGTCAGAAAATAAAACAACATGATATTCATTAATAATTAGTTTTACAATTTTATTTATTAATTTTACGCTTAAATTGATTTGGTAACACAGGCAAGTTACACAAGCTGTATACTTGGCACCCTTGTGGGGCCCTACAAGCACTTGTCAAAGTCACGTGTCTGCCCGCGCCTCATTCTCTGACGTAAATATAGAGATATTTTAGTTCTCAAACAGTGGACTTCGTTAATAATTAGGTCACATGAACTATTTTTTTAGCACTTATAAAAATATATAAATATGCGAAAAACTTTTGTGGGCAATATTTGAAAATACGTTGGATAATAAACAATTTAATAAAAAAAATACGTATATAAACAGTCCAAGTTTTGATTACCACTGGTAGCCTATGCCATTCAACAAATCTTTAACTTTAATACAAACGCAACAAAAAAATAACTAACGTGGTATCATAAATTCGATCAAGTGCTATTTGGTTTATTTCCGTTATTTCGTTATTTTCTGAATTTATAAACTTAAAAATGGATTCCAGATTTCAAAAAGGTGATAGCAGAGGGCTTGAAAGTAGTGAGAATTTGGAATAGAGTAAATGTGTGGCGCAGATTTAGAAACAAGGAAATGGTATTAAAAATTCGATTATTTTAAAGATAAATACCTTTTTTAAACTTTAATAATCCTTAACATACAGTTTTCAGGTCATTTTAATATAATTTGTGACGACGGTGGAGGACCCCATTGTTATACTTTTGGGAAAAGAATCCGAAAAGTAGAACATTATAATATGTTATTTTCTCATTAAGAATTGCCTGGAAAATGTTTATTTTCCAGTCAATGTAGATAAATTTAAATAACTATTAAAAAAGAAAATAAAATTGTCCAAACCTTTACCTTCTTGGAGGAGACTGGGGTCGAGGTGCTGGGCCCAACTGTGATCCCATTAGGAGCTGGAATATCTCCCGAACCAACAGACGGGGGCCCACCATCTAACGAATCCTCCATTAGTATATCAACGTCTGTTATCTTCGTTAGTAATGGTGACGCCTCCTATAAACGATAAACAATAAAATAATCAGCATTCATACTCAGTCAGATGTTTACTTTTAACTGAAGTTATTATTTAATGAAATTATTTTTAATTAATATAATAGTGTTGTTAATAAACAATTTCGTATTAAAAGTTTTTAAAACTAAACAAACCATTGCGAAAATGTGAAGAACAAACAAAACATCTGGTCATGACAAAGAGTTATAATTCAGATTCATTTCATTTTGACGTTTAAGGTCATTGACACCTGACCGCCAGGTAAACGTCCTTCGATCTCGATTACATCCGGTTATGCGTTGAACACAACCCAGAGAGTTACCAAAATGCGCGTCAGACGATCAGCTGATTTAAAATGAAAACAAATACTTACTACTTCGATTAGAGGTGCCGGCTGGGGTTTAATAATTTCCGGTTGCAACTGTGCAATTTCGCTTCCGATCTGTAACACAGCCATGCATAATTGTGCAGCGTTAGTACGTTATGCTACACAATCTAATATTTTGTTAGTTAGTTATTTAAATAATCAAATCTTACACAGTTTAATTAAAATTTAAACTATTGATAAATTCATAAAAAAATGTTAAACATTTTTATCAGTAACTGATAAAAAATATCAGTAAAAATTTTACCAGTTAGTTTGAAATATTTACTTACCTTCGGAGGATTTATCAATCGTCTGAAATAATAAATTTCATCTTCGGTAACTGCATTACTATGCGCGTATTTTTTCAACCCGTCTGGCGATAATTTTCGAATCTGACGCGTTACTTCGTCGTAAACTGATTCGCAAATGTAGATGTCCACTTCGGGAACTTCGGTTGGTCGACCTAACACAACAATTATCAAAATTTTGCCGTAATGTTTTTATTGCATTTTTGTGTCGTGGAACTTTTGTTATCAAATGTTATTTTTTATTAATTTGACTCAATAAATTGCGTCGGTAAACAATTCCATAAATGCCAAACGAAAATAAACTATTTACATTTTATTTAACTTAAAAACATTATTAAAATGTGAATGAACCGGTTTCACATTTTTAAAAAGTATTTTAAATGACATTTTATGAAATATTTTTCATAGTAATAACAAAATAATAATTTATTATATAATATAATTGATTTTTTCTAACACAAGATTTCTTGTAATTTATTTTTGCGCTAAAAAGTTGTGACGTACGAGTGACTGATGACATTTCTAACAAATTAAAAAGGAAGCAGTTTTTCTACCGTTGACGCGATGTCAACTGTCTTGTCATGTTAATTTTATTACATTTTGTGTGTTAAACTATTATTCACGAAAGATGACTATTCAAGGTCATTTGTAAGCCGTCTGATATAATATTGCTTGCAGATAACTTCATTGCATTTCGTATACATAGGCGTACAACCTGAAATATCTGTGGACACATTTTAACTGAAAAAATAAGAATAATTCATTTGAAAATTATGTTTATTTCTAAATAATGCCTTTCTGAAAGATTTATGTTCTTCACTTATGTTTTTGCAAAATACAAAAACATAGATTTAACTTATAAACCAACGAATAATAATTTGATTTAAACGTCAACGCCACTGGGTAAAATTAGCACAGAGAGCAGTGTAGTAGATAAGTAGGTATCTGTAATTCTACGACATATGTCCTTATTATTTATAGTGTGTTAGAAAGTAATGCCACTATTTACGTACAACTGTCACACCACATAAATTAAAAAGACGTAGGACAAATAATCTTTCTCTTTCTAGTACAATATTTTGCTAAGCTACTACTATAAAATGATGTGTATTCTGTCTTCGAATAAATGACCTTGAATAGTCATCTTTCGTGAATAATAGTTTACAAGATTTCTATTTTTATATATTTCTTAAATGTCAACAGCTCCTCCTACGTCACATCCGGTAAAATTCAAATTTTAAACTAATATTTTAACATTCATATTTCGTTCAAATAAAATAAAATAGAAAAAATATTAATTTAAGCATTTACAATAGTTTTTAAATAAATGTAAGTACTCGTATGTTATTTTTAATGAGTTTTTACCGTATGCAAATTTTTAAAAGGGTTTACCAGCCGTGCGCTGAGGTATTTGAAACCAAAATAAAGCGAAAATACATTGGCAATATAGGAATAGTTGCTCACAAGAAAGGTTTTTTCGTAACTCACATAATAAACGACAGATTTGTACAAAAAAAAAAACACCTAGCGACAGTTCAAGGGACAGTTTATACATGAGTGTAAAAAAAAGTCGTTACCAACTACTTTTATAGTTATTCTCTTCGAAAGACGGAAAATATGCGCCTCGGTGTACGCTTTTCCAAATGAACGAAAAGAGGCTCTAAATTTTTGCTAATTATGAAAAATCTGTTACGAATTTGTAACTTATTTTTATCATGTTATTAAAAAACTTAAAATATAGAAAACACGACTCACGTTTTTACTAATAATGACTGTATTTGTCATTCATTTGTAATAAAATTTAAACCCTCGCACTTAGAAAAAATGAATTACGTACGTAACTTTTTAAAATATTTATTCTTTATTCGAAAAATTAACTTCAAAATTAACCAAACATCAACAATTTTAGAGCTTTGCCACAAATATAAGAACAATGATATTGCAAAAATAAAAAGTTACAGACATAATATCAAGTTTTCTTAATAAATATGGTAAAAATAAGTAACAAATTCCTAACAGATTTTGCATAATAAGCCGGTTTCACATTTTTTAAAAAGTATTTTAAATGAAAGTTTATGCAATATTTTTTACAATATAAAAAATAATAATTTATTGCTATTTTCGTAAATAATTAAATAAAAAGATTGGCGCCAGAAACAGTCATGAAAAACAAATCCTCACTGCTGTGGGGGTTATAGCCAATAGAAAAACAGTTTACGTTATTTATATAAATAAAAGTAGGCGATAGTTTGTCACATATTAAACTGTATGTGCTCTGACGTCACATTCTGTTTCAGATCACGAGAATTTTTCAAAATATCACACAATTTTCAATAATTAATTGTAAAGTATCTAATGCATATTTCGTAATATTTTCAAATTCGAGGCTCTTTAAAGAACAATGGCCCGTATTCTCACCTCATGAAGTATCGCTACTTCCGAAAAATCGCTACTTGAAGTGTCAAATGTCAACTTAAATCTTACAAATTCAATAAAAATAAATTAAATTGTAAATACCACTTATTTCAAATATTATAGATTCAATTTATAAAAATATGGAATCTATTCTTGTCTATTCATAAAATAAAATTTAAAAATTCGAAAAATCGCTACTTTGAAGTAGCGCTAATTCAAGAGGTAAGAATACGGGCCTATATCTTTTAAAATTTAGTACTTAGAAGTCATACAAAAATTCTTGCAACAGCCTTATCGGTAAAAATGTAAGCCTCTTTTTGTTCATTTGGAAGAGCTTAGACGATCCTCTTAAATATATTTTTATTTTTTTTTTTTAAATATTTATAATAATTTAATTTTCTTAATAACCCTAAGCTATTAAAAATTTAGAATATCCATTATTTTTTATAAATTCTTTTCCTTCTCAAAACTTTTGTATAAGGCTGTCACGATAAAACCACTTTAAAATGTACATTAATTAATATTATTTGAATCAGTGAAGAACTTACTTGAAATGTAGTCATTATAATCCAATACGGCACATTTACCAACGATTCCTACTAAAGGATTAGTATCTTCTAAAGTAGACAAGAACACTTCTTGTTTGTAAAAGAGACGATTAGGCGAATGAGGTATTTCTGGTGGAGTGACAAGCCACGGACCTCGAAAATATGCTTTACCGCTATAAAATATAAAAATGTTCATTTAATTCCGTTATTTCCTTTTTTATTACTTCAATTCCGTTACGTTCTTAACTAACAAATAATGAATGTTAGAATACGAACTCAAACCCATAATATTTTGGCCGATCCACATTTTCAACAAATTATAAAACCTATGCAAATGGTGAGAAATTTCTACAAATTTATTTCGACTAGCTTGAAATATAGATTTTAAACTTACTAAAACTGAATATGTTATTCAAATATTCTGCCATTTATATTGGATTACATAGCCTTTATTATTAATACCAGCTTTAATTCTATTAGTCATTGTATCCCTAAGCCCTGCAAATTTATTTGTGAGTATTGTCCCATATGTCTTGCAACTTGCAAGGCAGGTTTTATGTCAAAAAAGTTATAAGTTTATATGTAAAATAACCAAAAGAATTTTCCAGAAATTTCTAACCATTTGTGTAGCTTTTTATAAATTGTTAAAAATGTAAATCACCCTAATTATTATGAGTTTGAGTCGTCAATAAAATAGTAAATTCCTCACTCTTTCGTATCCCAAATGGTGTCGATTTGAGCAATAAGTTGCCTCCCGCCGTCCGTAGCAACATAAACACAATCTCCAGTTTTTACAACACCGCTACAGATTGTATTATATTGTTCGTAGAATGTGTTGCCTTCGTCTGTATTTGGATCCACATTGGTAGTGAATACTACTATATTCTGAGAAAGAATATTATAAAGATAAGTCACGGACTCATTCAAAATGTTAATGATAATTAAAAGTACAAAACAAACAGGAACGTAAACATTAGAAATGAATCATCAAGTATTTATCGCAATAGTGATTATTTTTAATGGGAAATAATTTTGCATAGGAAGCTATATAACGGAAATAGATTTTGATTAATATACAACTTTTTCAAATCGTGAAATGATATAAATGAGCTAAAATGAGTACGCTCTTCACTTTAACAGAAACAAGAAAAGTATTAATGTAATCTATTCTTACATTTATCAATTCAAAATCAAAATTGTTCAAAACATTGTTCTTGTTGAATGGCAAACGCACTTATTTCAGTTTATTTTAAACGTTTCAAGGTCGCTAGAGTAACTTGTCTGCTCGCGCCTTGAAGTAAATGAATGAAAAAATAACGAAACATCGAAAGTAAACCAAATAACAGTTGTTTGAATTTATGATACCACATCAGATAGAAATTACGTGCATTTTATGAAAATGAGAGATATATTGAATGACACATTGACAATCAAAACTTGGCCTATAATCCATGAATATTTCCAATTATTCACCACAAAAGTTATTTGTTAGATATTTATATATTTTTATAAGTGTTGAAATAGATCGAATGTGCCTGAAATTATTAACGAACTCCACTTTTTGAATACAAAATGAGATTAACATCTACGTCCAAGAATATTTAAAAAATATTACGGTTGATAATAACAATTAAGATTTAGGAATTTTCAAGTCTGCGGTTTTAAAAAAAATACTTATTGGATATTTCATCATGTGTAAGTAATATTAAGATTATTATTTTTTGACGTTTCTCAAAACCAATGAAATGCTTCGTTGTATGCTACGTGTCTGCGTTTTAACCAATCCTGTCATTATTATACTGAGAATAAAGCTCTAGGGATTATTCCCGGGAATAATCTCTGTCGCTTTTGTTTTTGTTTATATATATCAGATAGTTATCAACATATAAGTAAATTATAGAAACCACGTTAGAAGTACCATAATTAGTAACTATAGGGCGCGAGCAGACACGTGACTCGAGGGACCTTGACGTGCTTAGAATCAGCTGATTTGTGTGCGCATGTCATTTTGACAAGAACAATATCATGTTGACAAGAACAATGTCATGTTGACAAGACCAATGTTTTAACTTATTTTAATTTTTAACTGCTAAAATATTATTTTTAATTACATGTGTTTTACTGCCTAAAAATAATTGCAAAATATTAACATTTTTGCAATTCAAAATCAAAATGTCAAAACATTGGTCTTGTCAAAGTGACATGCGCACACAAATCAGCTGATCCCAAGCAAGTCAAGGTCGCTCGAGTCACGTGTCTGCTCGCGCCCTATAATAATGATTTCCGTCAAAGTTGTTTTAGTTGTTAAAACAGACTTTCCAACTGGGCCATGTAAATGAATGAAGCTAGTAAATTATGACAATAGATGCCATTACAATCAAGTCTGATTCCGATATTTGAAACAAATTTGTTGATCAAAAAATAATCTAATTAAATATAATTCGAGAGTTCGAGAATATATATATATATATATATATATATATATATATATATATATATATATATATATATATATATATATATATATTTCTCCAGTTTCTTTCTCAAACTTATTGCCACATGGCAATAGCCACTCAAACCCTACGGGCCAAAACGGCAACAAGTTTACGAAAGATCTGTCAAATTATTTTCAATTTATTCCCACTCTCTTGTTATATTATTACTTAATATAATCGTTAATTATCAGATTTTTACTACCATAATATCAAAATGAAACTTCAATGCATAAAATTCAGTAACAGCCATATTTGTGACGTGCTGGGCATTGGCAAATGCTATTAGCTAATAGCTGTTCGAATATTCACGCTGGTTTTGACGACGTACTTTGCGCGTTTTGTCATATATCCGTCTCACTCAGCTCTACAAACGTATGTTTTCGTTATAGGTCACACGCGCCATCGAATTTCTCGGGCTTAATTTCTTTAAACTATTCGCAATCGTAGTTAAAAAATTCCCTCTAGTGGCGCAAATCAGTACTACGAAAAGCAATCGTACAAGCGCCATATTGAATAAGTGGCAGTTGAATGAGTAGTGTAGTAATTAATAATTAAATATTTTAACTTATCGCCTGTATATAAATAAGTTTTTTAAACTCGGTTTATATACACAATCAATGAAACACAGTAAACAATGTGAACTGTCATATGTCAAACCAATCGTATGGCGGCCATCTTGCTTCGAAAATCAGCGCCTCTATCGTTAATTTCGATTAGTAATTTTTTTTTTGCGTATTAGAAACTTTTCGGCGAACACACAAAATACGAGTCTAATATTTTTATGTATAGATTAGCATGTTAAAAAATTGGAAACTCCTATTAGTAGCAAACTTCACTTTTTGAGAACAAAATGAAATTAACGTCTACGTTTTAAAAAATATTACGGTTTAACGAATAATAAAAAGGTTTTCTAGAATTACAAATCGATTTCAAGTTAGAAGTTTCATAAAAAAAATAGTGGAGGACCCCATTGAAATAAATTTATGAACACGCAATAGATCTAATCAAACCGCGTTATTTATCTCATTTCTACTTACAGGCTTTTCCTTTTCGATAATCTTTTCCTGCTCTTCAAGTTCCGCCAACTCATCTTTATGTTTCTCAACCCTTTCTCTAAATACAGACATAACCCTCTTCAATTCCAATTGTTGATCTCTCGGAATAAAAACTTGTTCTGGATCTTGTGGCCAGATTTTGAGAATTTTCTTAAACGATCGGGACCTTGTCGAATACCGAGATTCACAAACATAAACATCTTCTTCTATGTAGCCTTCGGGTCGTAATTTAATATAATCTTTAACGTTCATAACAGAACATCTCTTTTTAATTTCATCTAAAGGTGCAGCAATATGCGTATCTGACATAAAGACTTCTTTTTCTAAAAATTTTCTAGTAGCAACGTGGAAAGTTTCGCCTGGGCGCAGAAAGTATTTCCCGTATAACATTTGTTGTCCGCTGTTAGTCCATAATCTTTCTATTCTGACAATACTAGGTTCAACTCCCTTTTCTTTTGGTTCCAAATAAACAAACTCTCCTACTCTGAAAGTTTGTTGATTGCAAATCATAGATTCGCCAGGATTCGGATTAGATTCTTTCATTGAATCATCTGAATTTCTGCTGGTTTCATTATCGTCTTCCAATGATTCTTGTAAGAGTTTTTGTTGTTTTATGGCTTGCACAGCAGCGGTGAGATGCATTAAAGTGTAGCTCAAGGCCGGAGATGAAAACCAATCACCGTTTCGACAAATTTCGTCGCGCTGTTGAATGAAATATGTTTGTAATTCTACCGAATCTTCGAAAACTTGGGAGTCGGTACGGGATAAACGGCGGGCGCGTTCTAAACAGGTAAAGAAATCTTCTTGAAATGAATCAAGTCGGCGGTAGAGACTGCGGTCTAAGCGGCGTTTAATTAAGTCCAGGGATAGTGCGCGCACTCTGAAAAAAAGATGCAAAATAGCATCGGGTCATTAAAAAAAAGTGTATATTTTTTTATAATATTTAGAAATTCATGTCATTTTTTTTTAAAATATGCGAATTTTCATTCATAAATTTGCTAATAAACTTTCGCAGCTGTAAACACAGACTAAATTTATGACGTCACAGCTTCATACACAAACATATTTCTCTCTCTCACATATATATATATATATATATATATATATATATATATATATATATATATATATATATATATATATATATATATAAATACGCTCCACGTGATTTCCGTTTTAGCTGTTGTAAATAACAATCTAACCTAAAATTGTGGCAGGTGAAAGCAGAGTATAGGGCGCGTGCAAACATGTGCCTCGAGCAGCCTTGAAGTGCTTATACTCTATCCGTTTTAACTATAGACTAGCGCGGCCGTTTTTACATGTATTAAATAAATATAATCAAATTTTGGCACCATTCCTGGATTTAAAAATTCTTTCTAATTGACATTTTTTCAGTAATTTTGTCTTGTACCTACATATCTATCTGTTTTTATCCATAATATTAACGAAGAGAACAATAACAAAATTAACGAACTACTAACTAAAAACTAAGAAAACGCGCAAAACGAAAACTATGTAATATGAAATATAACGCCAAAACATTATGAAAATTATATAAACGAAAAAAACAATAATATACTTAAACAGAACTGAACAGAAATTAATAATATGTAATAAATCGTGTATTGGGCGCGAGCAGACACGTGACTCGAGCGACCTTAAAGTGCTTGAAATAAGCTGATTTGTGTGCGCTTGTCATTTTGACAAGAATGTCACTTTGACAAGACCAATGTTTTAGGGGGGTGAATCTGTATTGAGAAACGTGATAACAAGTTTTCAATCAAGTAGCGTTGGAAATACTTTCTGACCCGTTCATAGATGTCGTTAATAGTACAGATTTTACAGTGATTCTCAAACTTTAATGTCAAAATCCTATAAAAATGTGATAAATGTTTGAAGACGGCTGTAAATTTCCCACAATTCTCCATTATTGCTTTGTTCGAAAAATTTTGACATTTCAAATTCAAACTGGTGAATTTGTATCTTTATTGCAATATAGTGCTTTATCATTCAATATATTTTCGGTAAGTATATTATCCTTTACATTATCATTATTACATGAGGTTGATATAAAAAAAAAACAAATTATTCATATTTCAGAAAAAGATCACTTGAAATATTTGTAACTTCTACGCAGTAAAGAGACATTCTTGCAGAAGTTGAGAGTGCTCAGTAGAAGAAATAGTGTGTGCAAGTGGTCCACAAGAATAATCATCGCGGTGCTCTTAGATGTCTGCACCATAGGAGGGCAGCAAGATATCCCATTCTTTGACGAAAGGACGTGGAAGCTTCATAAAATTCATTAAAGAATGTTGGAATAGTATGGTGTTGTCAAGGAGTATAAAGGAGTGTATATTTGTTAAAAAGTGGACGAATATCGATGACGAAGTCAAAGAAGCAGTGTATTTCTGGCTGACATTTAAAGTAACATCCTTTTTTTGAAATAAAATTACTTCTTGTTATAATAATAATTCAAATTTTTGTTTTATTGAGTAGTATGTGCTTAAATTTTATTGTCGCTGTGTAGTTTGAGATTTGTAGTTATTTATTTATTTGATTTAAATAAAGTAATGTAATACCTACATGTTTAAATAAAAACAATTAATATATTAAGTACTTTTATTGTTTATCTGCATTGCAACATATATTTCACATTTCTTAATAATGTCTTTAATAAATGATCTATTTTCAATAGATTATTTATTAATTACATTATCAAGAAATGAAATTTAATTTTCAGAATAATTCAAAATTTCATATTTCCCGCCACCTCTCAGCTGTCAAAATTAGTTCTCTGACCTTTTCATAGATGTCACTAAAACTTGTTATCACAGTTTATAAGGGAGATAGCCAATCTTCTACTATATATTTTCCTTAATCTATGGTTTTGACTTATTTGAACTGTTGAAAAGTTAAATGGCCTGTATTCCGAGCGCACTTTTATAATAAAAGCGCTTTTATATAATATTCTTATGAGAAGTTTGCTCCATAAAAGCGCTTTTATTATAAAAGTGCGCTCGGAATACGGGCCATTTTTAATTTCATGTGTTTTACTGCCTGAAAATTGTATAATATTTTAGCAGTTCAGTGTCACTTTGACAAGACCAATGTTTTAACTTATTTTGGTTTTAACTGCTAAAATGTTATTAATGTACAATTTTCAGGCAGTAAAACACATGAAATTAAAAATAACTTGTCAACAGTTCAAAATTAAAATAAGTCAAAACATTAGTCTTGTCAAAGTGACACTGTTCTTGTCAAAATGACAAGCGCACACAAATCAGCTGATTCCTAGCAAGTCAAGGACGCTCGAGTCACGTGTCTGCTCGCGCCCTATTGACTTTGTTGACTTTTATTTATTTTATCAGACGTCAAAATAATTGATACAGTTGTCAAGCAAATTTAAATTTCGCGTCAATTATTATATTGTGTAAACTCGGTTCACGTTTGCAGAAATCAGAGAGCTAGAATCTTAGGCCATATCTCACCCAACGCTCTTTAGTTAAAACGGATAGAGTATAGAATCAGCTGATATGTGTGTGCGTGTCATTTTGACAAGACCAGTGTTTTGACTTATTTTAATTTTGAACTGTTAAAATGTTACTATTTTTAAAGTCATATGTTTTATTCCCTGAAATTTGTAAAATATTAACAATTTAGCAGTTCAAAATCAAAATAAGTCAAAGCATTTGTCTTGTCAAATTGACGTTGTTCTTGTCAAAGTGACACGCGCACAGAAATCAGCTGATTCCAAGCATTTCAAGGTTGCTCGAGTTACGTGTCTGCTCGCGCCCTATACAAGAGAGATTATTATTAGATTTATTAAAATAAATACCAAACCAATCATAGTTCCAAACTAAACCGATAGAGTTCGACTGCCGTATCCGTAAAGCTGTGACGTAAGCGTTGAAATATTTGAAATTAAAGACTACTATTAAAAAATCATATCTCTGAATCTAAAAACATTCTTTCAAGAAAAAAATAAATCAATAAATGTGAAATAATCCGATTTGAATACTTCTTTAATAGTTATTTTTGTAACAAGCTGAGAAAATACCGATTCTGAAATGAACGCAACTTCCCAAAACGAGCACAGCGAGTCATATTTTTTAACTTACTTTTTGCCGTCAATTTCGTCATGTTCGGGTAACTCCGCCATCGAATCAGAATAACACCTCCCTTCTTCATCTTGATGGTTGTAAACACTTGTGAACAAAGACGACAACATGTCTTGTACAGCTGCTTGAACATCTGGAACTGATTCTTCGTCTTCGCAAAGTTGCAATTTTGTTTGAAGACAAACTCTTTGCAAAATCAAAGCGTCTTTGTAAATCTGCGAATCTGGAGAAGATGCCATAATATTATTATGTTTCAAAAACGAGACAGGGGTAACTACCTGGCTCGTTGTATTTGCACGCGTTGTCGAACATTAAAATAAAATCGGAGACTAGTTCTTCCAAAGTGGTGTATATAAAGTTTTTGAGTTTGTGGGATATTTTTTCCATGTCGATTGGATTTTTGATAACTTCGTAATAATCCGGATAATCCTAAAATTAAATATAGTTTTCTACTACCGCTTTGAATTAGTTAAACACAATACAACAAACTATTATATAAGAGCAAAAACTTACGTTTTAAATATTATTAATTGGTTTGTTAGCTAATACAAGAGTACAATTTCAGAAGAACGCGTCAAAACATTTTAGTCGATTTCTGGTTTTTGTGGTGTGTAAAAGATGTCTCATTTTCGATGTTTTTTTAAGGTATCTCGGGTAATATTAACGATAGATCAAAACTGTTTGCACATTGCAGGGTTTAATAGTCACCACAGGAATTTTCGATCTTCTTTTTTTTCTGAGCTACAGGCAAAAACTCGTTTTTCGCTCATTTTCAAAATGTATCATATCTTATTTATTATGATAGTTGGAGAAAAATTCTTTTTACAAAATATTTACCGTTTTTTAGACAGAACAAAATGGCGTAATTAGATTTTTTGAAAACTTAATAATTCTCGAGATATAACACAAACTTATGATTTTTAAATGGGAACCTATGTTGAAAGTAGTCTCGTCTTTTTGCTTAATTTATAAGCTTTTGAATGATATATAACAAGTCTACATTCTTTTGTTTTAAACATTAACAAAAGACGTATTGTTAATTTATTGGGGTGAAAATATTGGAAATTATTAACAAATGAAAAATTCTCTTACAGATCATTTGCATATTTCTATTAGTATTTGTTTTAGTTTTACTAATTTTTTCAATTTATTTACTTCAAAGGCATATTAAACCGTTTTTTTCGGATTGTGTCAAAGCCAACTATAACGTAGATAAATAGTAATTTAACTAACCCGAAAATAATTAGTTAAGAATAATTTTGAGAACACAATTAATAGATATAGAACCAAATAAACAAATGATGATCTGTAATAAGTTTTTTTCATTTGTTTCTTAATAATTTCCATTATTTTTAACCCAATAAATTAATAATTCGTCTTTTATTAATGTTTAAAGCAAAAGAATGTAGAATTGTTATATATCACTGAAAAGCTCATAAATTAAGCAAAAAGACGAGACTATTTTCAACATAGGTTCCCATTTAAAAAATCATAAGTTTGTGTTATATCTCGAGAATTATGAAGTTTTCAAAAAATCTAATTACGCCATTTTATTCTATCTACAAAACAGTAAAAATCTTGTAAAAACAATTTTTCTCTATCATAATAAAGAAGATATGATATATTTTCAAAATGAACGAAAAACGAGTTTTTGCCTGTAGCTCAGAAACAAAAGAAGATCGAAAATTCCTGTGGTGACTATTAAACTTTTCTCAAAAAGTTGCAAACGGTTTTGATCTATCGTTAATATTACCCGAGATACCTTAAAAAAACTTCGAAAATGAGACAACCTGTACATATTGCAAAATATTAACAAAAAAAGTAAATAGTTATTTATCTACAGTCTACAATCGTGCGGGACATAAATGTTCTCAAACTCAAAATGAATGCGGGAATATAGAGCTAAAGTCTAGAATACCTACCACTCAAGAATTTTATTCTGATGATTATATATAGTTGCAAAACCATTAAAAACACTGAATTCCACAAAAATTAGGGCGCGGAAAGCAATATTTATAGTAATTTTAGAATTTTTTTTGAACAAAAAATAGGATTAAATCCTATAAAATGAATGTAACTGCCCGAGTTTCGTCACATCTGTATTTTTGTTAAATTTACAAGCGAAGAAGTCATATTTCTCACAAGTGCAGCCTTTAGAATATGTAAAATTTGACTTTATTTTTGCAAAAATATATAAATACCTGTTTCCGCGCTCTAATTTTGTGTTTCTTTGTTATATTTTAGCTAAAAGAAGACATTGCAACAAAAAAGTTGAAATTTCAAGGGTGGTAGATATTCTAGAATCTAACCGAAAATAGACACAAACTCGAAATCATGCACACACTTTCACAAATATATAAGCCTTGCGCAACAACACTTTTATGTACAAATTAAACAACCACGTTTATAATTTAATAAAATGGTGAAATAATAATTGAATTACATTTTTCGATGGCAGTTTCATGAAAATTAGAGCAAGTTGTCGATTGTTCTTCGGTTCTCTGTAATCCCGAATAGCATCATACAAAGTCCTACATTTCTGTTCATGAACTGTTAAAACTCTCTTTGGCTTTACACTAAAATCAAAATATATTACAACATAATATTAAAAATTGAATGCAAAACACTTACATTTTGTAAATGTTTCTTTCTTTCACCACAGGAGTCATATCCTTTACTTTATCCTTAAGAACTTTCTCCAAAATATTGGCATCTTCATATATTGTCGAATTTTCTTCATTATATTGACGGCAGTTTGCAAACATGAGTTTGAAATCAGAAATTAATTCTTCTTCGGAGGTATATTCTTCGTTTTTAATTTTGGCTTCGATTGATAACAAATCTATAGGATCTCGAATGACTTGATAGTAGTCGGGATATAGTTTTTTGGATGGCCTTTCCATAAAAACTAGCATTGGTTTACGGCCATCTTCACACTAAAAAAATTAATAATAATAATTCCTATTTCTTAATTTTTAGATACTTCAAATTGCTGATTGCAAATTTTAAAACCGTCGTTTTCTTATTCGGCCCAGAGATTAAAAAACCTATAAATGGACCGTGATACAGACTACACTATTCGATTCTACGGAATGAATTAGGTAAGTGTACAAATTTTCATAATTTTTAAACGGATAAAATTGGTAAAAACTATTGACAACCTTAGTCCATTCTTTTGAATAATTAAAGAAAAAACTTTTTAGCGTGATACTGTTAAAGATTTCTGTAGCTTAATTTAACTCAGGATCATGTTCAAATATGAGAAAAAAATTTAATGATTAATTTTTGGCATTTCTTACAACCAATGAAATGTTCCGTTTTGTGTCACGTGTCTGCGTTTTAACCAATCCTGTATAATCGGGTATAATCTCTGTAGTTCTTGTTTTTGTTGGCATGTCAGATAGTAATCAATACATAAGTAAAATGAGCGAAAAATACCAATTTTGTGCCATTTCTGATCATGAAATAAACTAAAAAATTATAGAAACCTCTTCTAGAAATACCATAATTAGTAATTATCTTTTGATTATTTATTTTACATTGCCAAAGTGTGTTCTAGTTATCAATACAGAGATTGCAACTGAGCCATGTAAATGAATGAAGCTAGTTAATTACGACGGTAGATGGCGTTACAACAATAGCATGACAGCCTGATTCCGTTGTTTGAACTTGTGGATCAAAAAATAATCTAATCTTGTTACATTATTACTGAATATTTAAGTAAACATTGATGAGCAATTACATAATAATCATTTTTCTATTTTTCGTCTACATCAAATCGGTACTACGGAAAGCAATCGTACAAGCGCCATATTGTATAAGTGACAGCTGAGTGAGAATTGTAGTAATTAATAAGTTTTTCATATAAATAAGTTTTTAAACTCGGTTTGTATACACAGACAACGAATTATAGTGATCAATGTGAACTGTCATATGTCAAACCGATCGTATGGCGGCCATTTTGTTTGAAAATCAGCGCCTCTATCGTTAATTTAGATTGCGAATTACAAAAAGAGTTCATTTACTGGCGGCTGAAATATCCTATAGAGGCGCTGCGTTCATTTAAGATGGCCGACTTAAACTATTATTCACGAAAGATGACTATTCAAGGTCATTTGTTGAAGAAATAATACACATCACTTTACAGCTGTAGCTTAGCAACATTTTGTATTAGAAAGAGAAAGATTATTTGATCTATGTCTATTTAATTTATGTGGAGTAACAGATATACGTAAATAGTGGCATTACTTTCTAACCCACTATAAAATAATAATGACATATGTCGTAAAATTACAGATTCCTAATTATCTAGTACACTGCTCTCTGTGCTAATATTTACCCAGTGGCGTTGCCGTTTAAATCAAATTATTATTACTTGGTTTATAGTTAAGACTATGTTTTTGAATTTTGAAAAACATAAGTAAAGAACAAATCTTTCAGAAAGGCATTATTTAGAAAGAAACATTATTTTCAAATAAATTACTCTTATATTTTTAGTTAAAATGTGTCCATAAATATTTCATGTTGCACGCCTATGCATGCGAAATGCAATGAAGTTATCTGAAAGTAATATTATATCAGACGGCTCACAAATGACCTTGAATAGTCATCTTTCGTGAATAATAGTTTAGTTGGTAATTTTGGTAATTTTCATGAGGTGTGATTGGCTGCCATTACCAATTCGGAGGGTTCGCAAGTTTACCGCAAGGTGGCTACGGTTAAATTTCAGTCGCGAATAGTTCATTCGAGTGCTGTAATAGATTAGTACAATTTATCTTTTTAAAGTTGGTGGCTATAGAAATGTCAAAAAATATCAAATATCAAATCTCGCTAAATAAACGAACAATAACGATTGTTAAGAATATTATTTTTATATAATTATGAATTTAAAAGTAATAATATTAAGAGAAGAAATAGAGTAGTAAAGTTATAAAGAAATAGAAAATATCGTAGATATTTGATTTTACAAAAATAAGGTTACGTTATTGAAAGACAAACTTCATATTAATCACTAACTAACAAAATTCCATAAAATTTGAAACTGCGATTTTTAATTTAAAAAGCTTATAAAAGGCGTAAAATAAAAAAAAATCAAATTCTGCTGTAGGAAAAATTTAAAAATCTATAAAATGCATCAAAAAGTTATAAATTTTCAAACTTACGGTATATTCAATTAAACACTTGCATATAGTATGCAATCTCTTCTTCAGAGGAATAACTTCTTTGGGCGGGCGTCCTGGACGTCCCGGAGTACCAGATAGTCGTCCTTTAGGACGACTTTTCCTCCTAGAGTCTTCTGAATCTGCATCGCTATCAGTATCCTGAAACCAACAAGATTACAAACTACCAATCCTTCAAAAAATTAAATCCACTCAAACAAAAAGAAAAAAAAAAGTTAAATTGAAAATTATTAAGCTTCAGCAAAAAAGCATTCAAGAAAAATATTAGCATAATGACTGTAACATTTAAGATAAGTAAGGTTATTATAGCGATAATAAAGATGAATTAATAAAGTTAATGAGTGGCTCGTAGTGAAAATGTAAGCGGCGCAAGCATACCTTGACCCTGTGTGCTCTGTTAGTGGCTGTGTGTGTTACCTGATCTATGTCAAGTAGCTCTTGCACTTTGCTCTGCATCACTTTTTGGAGTTTCACTGCGTCCTGCAATCAACAATATGCGTCAAGCCAAGCTTTGCATCAAAACTCACACACAAACACAATAATGGACCTTTCCAATTTAAGGGCTATCTCTTTCTATCGCTGCAAATAGTAAGAAAATGGCGCGAACAACTGCCAGTTGGGCTGTCAAACGAAACGTCAAAAATATTGCAGTCATTAAAATACCTGTATTCTCAGTGAAAATTTGCATCGTTAGACATTTTACCTTCAATAAAAGCTTTTGTAACTTATTTCGATAAGATTTTTTAAAGTTATCTTACATTTTACGTCTAATTTTTTTTAGAATCAAACGTCATAGATCTCAGTTGTTCTTACTATGCGCAGATCCCCATTGCGCATATCTTCTATCTCTTTAAATTGGAAAGGTCCATTATAATTGTATTTCAACCCTTACATGTTATGCGAGGGTAACACCAAATAAATATAACCAAGCTGGCTACGAAAAATAAATGCAAGACAAAACAAAAGTACGTCCTTTCTTGTTACAATGGGCTACTTGCGTGCCATTTTTTTATTTAATATTTTTTAAGAGACGACAAAAGGCGATTTCGGGCGACATACCCGTTCACTTCTTAGGATCAGTTACGGTCACTTGCGGTATGCTATGGTCAGTGGTGGCGCTAAAAATCAATGGTTCACTTGTTGTCACCGTGCTTGGAGGTTATGTACATTCTGCGACATTTAAAACTGTCAAAAATAGTGTCTGACAATTAAAATGCATTAACGGAGAAAGATAGTTTTTTCCATATTTGTCCAAAAAAAGAGTCAACGAAAATAATGTCACCCTGTTTGACATAAGACCACGACTCTGACTGTTTTGACTTTTGACATTTCAAAAAAGACATGATAAAAAGAGACAGAAATAGTGAACAGAGAGCTGACCCGACTCGCAAACCCGTTCAGCTGTGAGCACTGATCCAAGCATACCGGGTATGTTGTTCCTAGCGCCCGAATGTGTGAACGCACCTGAACGCAACATACCGCAAGTGTACGGTTGTCGCCCGAAATCGTCTAAAAACTTGCTACCTATATTTTTTCTTTTGGCAAAATTTTCATTAATTGACCAGAAAAAAATTAATGAAATTTTAATATTTAAATTACCGCCATGTATGACGTAGAATTACGCCAAACCAATGAATGGCCGTAAAGTAATAACATCGGTACGTACAATAGCAACGGCATGTGCGGGTAATTTAAACATGACAGATCATCTGTTTGACGTTTAAATAATAGTTTGGAGGTTAATATTTTCGTTTGTCATTTTAATCTTGTACGAGTAAAAGCTAAGTTAAAATCCTTCAAAATCCTGCTTAACAAATCAAAATACGTAATAAAAGTAGCAGAAACCACGCAAATTGTAAATAATAATGAAGAGAGACAGTGACAGAAAAATGAACTAATGTCAAAATCAAATTAACACTCGCTCGCCACCTACAGGTTTCATATATAAATATGCATCCCTTTTTCCAGTTCAAAATAATGACGTCAAAGAAAATCTTTCTTAATTTATTAAAAACCAAATAATTTTTTAAAAATAAAATTTATATTTTTACATACATTAAAAGAATCTCAAAGAAATATGAAATTTCTCCTTACCTTATACAGTTTCGAAGTATGAACATTATACTTCTTTGCATTTTCAAACATAATATTCATATCGCCTGCCACTTCGCTCACTGTCCCATAATCCCCTTTCTTAATCTTCTTCTTGATTTGCGACAAAGAAATCGGATTTTTGATTTCTTTGTAATAATCTGGATAGTATCTTTTGGATGGTAGCTTCCAAAATGGTTCACTTATCGGCATCCCGGTGTTGTTAGTCATGTTCTTCACCGTTTCAAACAGTTGCCACTGAGGATTCTCAGCGTCTTCGACTTCTTCTTCGACGTCCATGGTCTCATCAGCGTCGGCATCTGTGTCGGTTTCTTCGTCCTTCAAAGCGGCGGTTACAGCAGAGAGGGATTGGACGCCGCGAAGACGTTTGTTGCGAATGCGTTCGCTGCTTTTTCCAGAGACGAATTTGCCGTGTTCCACTTCTATTTTCTTGCTTGTTATTACCTAAAGAGAATGATTTCCTATTTGAATCCGAGTGGACTTAGTTGTCCTTGTTTTGCATTATTAAAAAGAAAAAAATCTGGTGTGGCAACACAATACCCCCCGCCATTTACCGACCGAGACACAAAAAAAAATTAGGCTAATCCTTATTTTTGGATTAGCAAATTTTACTCTAATTTTGACAGTTTATTTCTTAAAATATAGTCCAATCTAATCCAAGTAACTACCTTTTCTTTAAACCCCTCAACAGGATTAAATCCCAATTACAGAGTGGGTTCACATTCATACACATCCATGCCTTAGTGGGATTCGAACCCAGAGCCCCGAAGGCGCTCACGACATGAGGCGTTGCTCTAACCATTGAGCCACCGGAACTATAATAAAATAAAGATTAAATTTTAAATACCGGGATAGGATAGAATTCACTAATCTAAAAATGAGGATTAGCTTAAACATTTTTGTGAAACGTTAATTTTTATTGATCTAAATACATACCTACATATTTACTTATGCTGGGAACTGTATTGAATTCATTTTCTATTGTTCTATTTACTTTTTCCTTTTTAAAACGTTACTAATATTATTTTGAAATGATTAGTTCTTTGATAGTGATATTTATCTGTCAGTTACATACATTTGAATAACTGCGTTTTGTTTGTTTAAAGCGTAGGCTCTGGGATTTAAATTATAGATATTTTTATAAATTTATCCATAAAATATATAAAGTATTAATGCAAATCTATAGAAAATTTAATAATCTTTATGTTTTATAATAACATTAATCTCGAAAAAATAACATTTAAAGGTATTTTTCGAAGTAAAACTATTTTGAGCTTCTAGTAAAGTGCCATTTCCGGTTATCTGATTTTCACCAAAATCTAATGGGCTCTTTCCAATACAGAAAAAGTTCGAAATACAAGATATCAAAATTTTCTGAATGATAGTATTTGAGTTAGAGTGGAGGATCCACACCACATACATCATGATGAAAATGTTAAAAATGGATTCTAGGGACCTTAAAACGTGGTCATTTACCAAAATCTCGATATGCGATTTTTAGCACTCCCTTACCAAGGGTAGCGGGAGGTAAAAATATTATTTACAAATGACGATATTCAAAGTAGCGCTACTTCTAAAATGGCCGCACAATGGCAACGTAAAGATCAAAGGCGTCGCCAGCAAGAGTCGCTACTGATTTAGTTATTTACATACCAAGTTCCGGGAACCAAGTTTACGCACTTGGTTTGTACAATATTTTTCGTACGAATAGTATCAAACTAATAATTAGTACAAATAATTTTATTTAATAAAACTTTATTACATAACACTACTTTGTTGCTAATTTCAGAGATGTGTCAAATTCAAATTATTTTAACGTTTTTTTATGTAATGTAGTGTTAATTATGGTATCTAAGTAACTATTTATTACTTACCAAGTATTTCACTTGTAGTATAGCATATTTAAACTTAAAAGCGACAGAATGTTTGACAAACTATACTTTTTTTTTAGTATAAATATATTTAAGAAATGTTTTGGAAATAGGATAGTGTTTTTTTCCAAAATTTCCCGGTCGCTTATCTGATGGAGACCTGGGAAATTCACGTTTCGAACGTTACTTAGGCGACGCGAAACACCACATTTCAATGCATGAGTACAAAAAAGTATTTCTATACTGTGCTAATAACGTATGTATTTTTGTTACATACGTTCGAAACCATTAATGCATCAGTTGCAATTTCAAAAATATGCCTTACCTTTTTAAGCGCCTTAGCATCTTTGTAAATCTGCGACCCAGGTTCATTAAACAAACAAGCATTTTTCGTCATTAGCAACAAATCCTTTTCCAACTCATTCAAACCAGAATATTCCCCATTTTGTATCTTAGTCGCAATGATTTTCAAATCAATTGGATGCTCAATGACTTCGAAATACTCAGGATATTTCTTTTTAGATGGTAATAGTTGAAATGCAGTATGTATGGGTCGATTGTCAACATCAGTCGCTACCATAACTGCAGTGAATAGATCTTCAAACAAGTTGATGTCGTCGTCAGGGTTTGTGGAACTTTCAGAAGTGTCTTCTGCGAGGTCGATGTCCTGTTTCTTTGCCTCAGCGGCTGCTGCTCTACGAGCGAGTTTGCCTACTTTAAGAATGATTTTCCCCTTTGAATCGCTGTCGTCAATGTCTAACAATCTGTGGAAAAATTTACATAAACGTACAAGACAAAAAAAATATTAATGCATTTATATACTGTGATGAAATTTTCCGTATTAAATAAAAAAGAAAATGCTTGTTGTAGAAACAATGAATAACGATATACAAATTTATTTACAAATTCATCGAAGTGATAACTTCTTAATGGGAGGGTGAATAGCTAAGGAATTTAAAACTTCTCTTCACTCTAGCGCCTAAGCGGCCGCTGAGACATGGCAAGGAAATGCGCGCGCAACACGTGCGACTAACATAACCTTTTGTTTGATATATTTTACTATAAGCTGTCTTATACAACGAACTTACGCTATCTTTATTTTAAAAACTATTCAATATTATTTTATAAAATTTGGTATCTAGCAGTTTCCCGACATGCCCATTTCAACTAAAATATTTTCAAAGCAGTAGCACTTCCGGTTTAATCGGAAGTAGTCCCTAACTTTCTTATTTGAAATAGAACGCAGTATTTTTTATTTTATAGTTGAATTCAGCAGAAAATTTTACATATGAAGCAATAATAGTTATTTATTTTATTTTGGAATCATAAACTTGTTTATCCGCCCTCAAAAACGTGTGCAATTTGGCTTTTATCGCCCGAGAGCTTTTAAAGTTTCCAAGCAACAGTCAGTCAAACGTCAAAATCGTCGTTTTTAGATAAATGTCAGACAACATAATAAATTCGATAAATCACATTTTTTGAACTGCTCGTAAAACTATTCGTATCCTTTCTCATTTACGTCTTTTCACTTCTGTCAAACCAACTTGCTCTGGGCAGCGTCAAATTCATTCGACATTTCTTTTGAATAATCGATATCTTCCATTTTCATTTGACACTAAATTAAAATTTGATATAAACAAACAATATAGCTAGAAACCACAGCATACTTAAAATTCACAACGCCAGCACAACGATACCGAATATATACCCATTGAATTCTTCAATGGACCTTTCCAATTTAAAGAGATAGAAGATATGCGCAATGGGGATCTGCGCATAGTAAGAACAACTGAGATAACTTTAAAAAATCTTATCGAAATTAGTTACAAAAGCTTTTATTGAAGGAAAAATGTCTAACGATGCAAATATTCACTGAGAATACAGGTATTTTAATGACTGCAATATTTTTGACGTTTCGTTTGACAGCCCAACTGGCAGTTGTTCGCGCCATTTTCTTACTATTTGCAGCGATAGCCCTTAAATTGGAAAGGTCCATTTCGAGAACCAAAATAAAATAAAACGTTGTATGTACCACGGGCATAATCAAGATTATAGCACTCGGGAAAATTAAAGTTCTCCGCTACGCGTCGAGCTTTAAACATTCCCCCGTGCTACAATCTTTTGATTATGCCCTTAATACATAAAAACATTTTACTCATGATCAACCACTTCCGGGGTAATTCAACTTTTTTAATTTTTTCTCTAAAAACGGCTACATCTTTATCATTCTACACCTCGAGAATGAAATCGAATTTCTATAATCTACAAAAACAGTTTTATAAAGAAAGCTTTTGTTAACATTAATATAAATTAATAATCGACAGTTTTCAAAAATGTAATTTCTACGTCATCGTAAACTAAAAATTCAAAATGTAAAAAACGAAATTTTTTAAACACCCCATTTATATTGTTTAAATGAATTCGTTATAAAACAGGGGTAGCTTGTGTAGTTTTAGTAATTTTTACTCAAATGCGAATAATATGACAAAATTTTGTTTTCATTTAGAAACACTCACTTGTTTTTAGTAGAACAAAATAGATCCCAAAATTCACAAGCATCCTTATACTCTTGCGAACTTCTCTTGTAAAAAGCTTTTGCATTGCTGACCAAAAGCTCAATGTCAGTTGTGAGATCTTCCATGTCGTCATATTCATCAGTTTTTAATTTTTGTTGGACTTTCAACAAGTCAATTGGATTGCTGACTACTTCATAATACGACGGTTCTTGCCGACGTTTAGGAACACGAATAAAAGCATCGCAAAGCAATGTTCCATCATCTTTTTTGTGATTTCGGATGGTATCATAAAGTTGTTGGCACAATTCTTGCTATAAAACAAAATAAAAGTGAAAATGGAATTTGCAATGGAATGTAATTTATATACAGGATCGAGTTTTCTTCTCTTGCGTCCAGTAGGTCCTGTAGATACTGAAGGTGGGGCTTCCATGGAATCTTCGAAGTCATCTTCTTGGCCACGGCTTGCTATCGAACTCGTACGGCGTCTTTTACTCATTTTGTTTTTGTAGTTAGCGAACTAACTTTAATTTGAAGGTTACAATAACATTTTTGTTATATCACTGGGTAAAAAGTATTTCTTGCACAATATTTATAAAATATATGGTATGTATTTTATAAATTGAGCTATAAAAGCTCAAGAAAACACTTTAAAATCTTAAATTTTACATAAAATTTGATAAATGACGCCGGAGTACACCATAAATGATATCGATAAAGTAGTTCTCTTAAAGCAAAAATAAAGCGCCAAAGGAGAAAATCTATAGTTTGTTTCACAACATAAAACAAAAATTTAATTATTCTTAAATATATTTCTTAAAAATATATATATTATTCTTACTAAAAAGAGCCTAGATCAAGAAAAATATTGGTATTCTAATGTAGTAAAATTTAAGGTAAAAAATGTTATAATATTGTGGATTATGCTAAATAATAACCGGATAATGTAAAATAAATCAGAATTTATTTTTTTTAACATGAATTTTCTTATAATTGTTTTTGGCACTAAAAAGGTATCACGTGATTTGTGACGTACGAGTGACTGATGACATTTCTAAAAAAAATGTACATATAACAGGAGGCAGTATTTCTGCCGTTGACATTTTGTTCGTTTGTTTTATTACATTTTGAGTATTTACAAGTTTTCTATTTCTATAGGGCGCGAGCAGACACGTGACTCGAGCGTCCTTGACGTGCATGGAATCAGCTGATTTGTGTGCGATTGTCATTTTGATAAGAACAATGTCACTTTGACAAGACCAATGTTTTGACTTATTCAAATTTTGAACTGTTGAGAAGTTATTATTTTTAATTTTATGCCTGAAAATTGTATAATACTAACATTTTAGCAATTCAAAATCAAAATAAGTCAAAACATTGGTCTTGTCAAAATGACATGCGCACATAAATCAGCTGATTCCATGCACGTCAAGGACGCTCGAGTCACTTGTCTGCTCGCGCCCTATAAATTTCTTTACGTCATCAGCTCCTCTTATATCACATCCGGCAAAGTTCAACTTTTCAATGAATAATGGACCTTTCCAATTTAAAGAGATAGAAGATATGCGCAATGGGGATCTGCGCATAGTAAGAACAACTGAGATCTATGACGTTTGATTCTAAAAAAATTACACGTAAAATGTAAGATAACTTTAAAAAATCTTATCGAAATAAGTTACAAAAGCTTTTATTGAAGGTAAAATGTCTAACGATGCAAATTTTCACAGCATTTTAATGAGTGCAATATTTTTGACGTTTCGTTTGACAGCCCAACTGGCAGTTGTTCGCGCCATTTTCTTACTATTTGCAGCGATAGAAAGAGATAGCCCTTAAATTGGAAAGGTCCATTAAAAATGGACCTTTTCAATTTAACGGCTATCTCTTTCTATTGCTGCAAATAGTAAGAAAATGGCGCGAACAACTGCCAGTTGGGCTGTCAAACGAAACGTCAAAAATATTAAAGTCATTAAAATACCTGTATTCTCAGTGAAAATTTGCATCGTTAGACATTTATTTTTAACTTCAATAAAAGCTTTTGTAACTTATTTCGATAAGATTTTTTAAAGTTATCTGAGATATTCTCACATTTTACGTTTAAATTTTTTAGAAACAAACGCCATAGATGTCAGTTGTTCTTACTATGCGCAGATCCCCATTGCGCATATCGTCTATCTTTTTAAATTGAAAAGGTCTATTACTATATCAACTCAAAATTTTAGATTTATAATACAAATATGTGAAAGTTTCAGAAAATAAATTTTTTAGAATACCCCATTCCAGCAACAATAGGAACTGCATTTAATGTATAATAAGAAACCCTCTTCAACAAAATAATTTATTTATCTAATACAACATAAATAAAACTTCATCTAAACACTGTACAGTATCCACATGTTTATTAATATTTACAATCGTCAATCATCTTCATCAAAAATTGGATCTAAATACACTTTTTTTGATGGAGCATTCGTGAACAAACTTCCTACAAATCTTTTTGCCGACTGCCTCTCTTCCTCGTTCGTTATTATCTTACAGTCTTGGATTGAGATTATTTGAAAGTCAAGGCACCGAAATTTTTCATCAGTGGAGTACAACACTAGGTCACCGGTTGGTGGAAACAAATATGGACGACCAGAAAACGGATTGATAAAGTCAGCCCAGTAGCCGGCATTGTGAAGTTTCTTACAAATTTTGTGTGCAGCTAAAACAAACTAAAACAATTTTTCATTACAATAAGTTTATAATATAATTTAATTTTCTATAGGGCACGGAAGATCACGTGACCTATCATATGTTTTGTCCCTTTCTCACTTCAGACTCGATCTTCAGCTCTGTCCCATGCTAACTTCAGACTGTACTTTCGACGCAGTGCACATGCGTCAGTTTGAATAGCTGTCATATTTTTCTAGCGGTAAATTTTAAGAATGAGTTTGCGCAAGCGTGGAATTTGTTGCCATTTGGTATTTGGCGGTTTTTGTGCATATAGCGATTGATTGTGTTCTTGTTATTCATTGTAGTGTCTTATTATTTGTTTCTTTTTGTTATCTTTGTTCTTATTTCTTTTATTGTTATTGTCTGTCATTTATGAGTGTTGTCATTCTTTTTCAAACGATGCCAGTGCGTTGTTGGGTGCAAGTTTGTCGTCGGATTATAATATAAAACTGTTTGCTATCACATGAAGCACCGATTATCGATGTAATATTTAAAACCTAATAATATTTGAACATAAGTAACAAGTGACAATTTGTATAGGTGTGGTAGGTAGGTTACATGTGAAAAACAAGAGAGACGTCGTCTGTGGCTCGTGGCCGTTTATGTTTATAAGAATATCTCTTGCTGACATATTATCGATTACTCAGATTTGATAGTAGGTCGTTGATGAAGCCCTAAAATTTATAAATTGTCAATTACTGTTGGTAATATTTGCTTTTTAAGCAAGAATAAAGACTAAGAGCATCCTGATCGTAATACTTATGAATATACATATGATCACATTGTTATCTTCCATTATATTATACAGGGTGGGGCAGAAAAACCTATCCGATTTCAAATCCCTTTTTCCCAGAAGAGGGAGCAGGTAGAGTAGTGGGGTAAAAACCGTTAGAAAGCCGGTTTTATGCCATTTGTCAGTAGTCAACATGCCTTGGTCTGGTGAACATCGTGCTTTTGTTATTGAGCGGTTTATCGAATGCGGCGGTTCGATAATTGCTACACAACGTGCTTTTCGAATTCATTTCGGACTCGGGCGTCATGATCCTGTTCCACATCACGCTACGATTAAAGTGTGGGTGTCAAATTTTAGACAGACGAGTTCAGCATTGAAAAAGAAGTCGCCTGGACGTCCCAGGACAGCAACAGGACCTGAAAACGTGGCCAATGTGAGAGCCGCGATTGAACGTTCCCCGCGTCGTTCGGCGCGAAAACATTCGCTCGCTTTGGCGATTTCCAACCGCAGTATTCGGCGTATTTTGCACCGGGACCTCAAAATGCATCCCTACAAAATGGTTGTTGCACAGGAATTAAGTGAAAGGGATTTTGAAACCCGTACGAACCTGTGTCGCGATCTCCGAGAACTCCCAAACGACGATGTTGTGCTCTTCACGGACGAAGCCCATTTTCACCTTTGTGGTGCCGTTAACAGGCAGAATTTTCGATATTGGAGTGACGAAAATCCTCGAGAAATCCATCAGGAACCCCTCCATAGCCCAAAAGTGACTGTGTGGTGTGCTCTTTCCCGCCTAGGCGTCTGGGGGCCTTACTTTTTTGAAGGAAATGGGCAAACCGTAACGGTCAACAGCGAGCGCTATTGTTTCATGCTGGAAAATTTTCTTAGACCCAAAATGGAAGAAAATGGCGTGGAAAATGTGTGGTTTCAACAGGATGGTGCAACCGCCCACACATCGCGACGATCAATGGACATTCTCAGGGAACTGTTTCCCGGTCGCCTCATTTCCCTGAGAGGTGATCTTGGCTGGCCGCCGCGCTCACCGGATCTCACTCCATGTGACTTCTTCCTTTGGGGTTACCTCAAATCGAAGGTTTACCAGCATCGACCAAGGACCCTTCTTGCTTTACGAAGGGAAATTGCTCGGGCAATTGAAGAAATTCCTGTGGAAATGACGGTGAAAGTCATGGAAAGCTACCGCGAGCGCCTAAATCAGTGTATCCGCTCCCAAGGACGACATTTGAGTGATGTGCTTTTCAAAACTTAAATTTAAAAATGGCATAAAATTTGCGATATGTTAATAAAAAATTTTTTTGACAAGTTGAGTGGTTTTAATTTTATAACGTTTTGAAATCGGATAGGTTTTTCTGCCCCACCCTGTATTATTGAAGAATTCAATAAAAACCTATTTGATTCTTATTGTCTTCAATTTATTCTCATTTGATATCTTGTTAGAAATGTGACAGCTATTCAAAATGACGCATGCGCACTGCGTCGGAAGTACAGTCTGAAGTTAGCATGGGACAGAGCTGAAGATCGAGTCTGAAGTGAGAAAGGGACAAAACATATGATAGGTCACATGATCTTCCGTGCCCTATTTCTCGCAACCGTGCAAGAATTAGCCATTCCTGTACTCTTTTTGAGTTTGAGAACATTTATTTCTCGTACGATTGTAGAAAAATACATTCTATTATTTTTAAACATTTATTTAATAATCATTGAAGCATTTGTTAGAAAAAAATATGTTTTAAATAAAAAAAATACATGATATTGTTATATAAGCCAAGACAAATATTTTAGAAATACGTCATAAAATTGAAATGAGTAAAGATAGTTAATTTTTTTACATGTCATAATTTTTTAATAAATTTCGACTTACTGCTTGTGCCATTTTTTCAGTTTCTGTCTCTTTGTTCATTCTCATATTTTTAATATCCGTTCTCATTGTCAAAGTTACTACCGATAAATCCGTATGTTCTAAGTTTCTATTTGGAAACAGATCAGAAACTGTTTGTCGTAAAACTCTAGGGCAGGCCTGCACTTGACATTCCACATTTTCATCATAAGTTGCCTAAAAAATATTTAGAAGCACTTAATGGTAAAATATTGTAGAAATATGTAAAATATTACAGCTAATTCCTGTAACGAATTGTAGTTTAGATGCAGAGTGGAGTACAAATCGTGCCAAGCTGGCCCCACATTTCCTGGCATAAAAAATGGGGTACCTTTTGTCAGTGCGAGAAACTCATAATTCGGAGATACATTAACATCACTATCGTAATCTGAAACCAAATGAATAGTTAAGAATTCAGCAGTTATATGATTTCAAGGTTAGGTTAAAATAGCAATATATTTACTTCGAAGAGGTTTTTTTGGTGAAACTACTTTGTAAGATCCATCACTGTTATTGCTTCTTCGAGAATAACTATTCCATAAAGTAACAGTTACTTGGTTTGCCTTGCTCTTAAAATTTCTTAACAGGCAGAAACTCATGACGAACTGTCAATGGCATCTTTTGTATGACGAAATTATTGCAGAAATTTCTTATCAGTTAATACGGAAGATCTTTTACGTATTAATACAATTCTATTTCTATTTATTAAAAGAAAATTTGAAGAAAAGTTAATTTGTCATGTTGAATAATTTTTAAAAAATGCGGGAATTGGGCACTTGATTTGAATTTAAATTCAAAAAATAAAAGCGGATCATCATTGTTTCAAAAATGTATCAATTTAGAAAAAAACATTTAAAATGCACCAAAATATAAAATACATAAACTATTTAGCATTTATTTATTAATTGTTTACAAATTAAATAAAAATTTAAAAAGGGGACACATGTAAGAAAGGGAAACTTCACGAAAGTTGATTGGCAACATTGACACATCTTGCGATTGACTTGTAGAAAATGGCGAACTGTTGACACTTGTTTGTATATTTAAAAATTTTTTGGCAGAGGAGTCACGTCATCATTTCATTACAAAATGAAAAATCACTGTAGTATTGGCCGAGTGATGTAAATGTTTAGGAAAACGAAGAAAATAAATAGTATTTTTTGAATACTATAAGTAAAGTACATTTTAATTAAATTTACAATTATTTTAAAGTCGAACATAATGTTATGGTTTCCAAGGAGGATCCTCATTGATAGTGTCATTTGTTTTGAGTTTAATGGTGTATTTATTCATTATATTTATATTGTGATGTGTTTTGAACAAATTAAAATGACAATAGAGCAGTAGAACTATAATGGGCAGTTGCATCTACAAGGTAAATTGTTTATTTTTGCTATAGTTTCACTTGCCATATGAAAAAATTACGGATATGCATTAAGCTGTTGTTAAAAGTTGTTTGTTTTATTTGTTCAACAATTATTGCTTTGATTTATTGATAAATTACATAATTGAGAACGTATATTTGTGGATATCATTTGAAGAAAAGATGAATGTCAGAAAATGTGTATTTTTCGGTACGCGAATTTTAAAGTAAAATTTTCAAATTTTGATTCTAATGTGACTTCGCCAAGCCTTTTCATCTGTGTTTCAAGTTTTTTGGCTTATGTATTTTTAATATACTATTTTTCATTTCACAAAAGATAAACATATTTTATATTAAAAATGTACAAATTAAATTCATACAATTACTATGATCTATTTTGTATTTAACGAAAACTATTAAAAACATTTATGCTATTTTAAAAACAAATTTTCTTTGAATTTCAGCAATTTTGAACATCCAGTTGGCAACAGTGGCTAGAAGGCAGAGAAGAATGCGCGCGCATCACCGTGAAATGAAATATCCGACTTCCGGCATCTTCGTGATTCCACGTGCTCGACAAGAAAATGGCCAAGCACGCTTTTGACGCTACAAATAAATGATTTTATGTAGGAAAACTAAGAAAAGCTGAGAAAATTATGCAGAAAAGCGAAATAAAGTGTTCATTTAAAGTTTGAGATAATTTTTGTAGCAATGGATTGTTTAGTGCAAGAAAACCAAAGTTTCGTGGCGTCTTTCTGATATGTAAGTGGAATTTTACTTATTTTTTTAAATCTATATATCCTTGAAGGTATTTGAAACTGTGTTTATAACTTCTTTTTACTGTAGTACACATTTTTAATAGTTTTAAGTTCTAAAAATCATGTATAATTTGTTTGTTATTGTATCAAACAATCTTAGATTAGACACTGTTGTTTGTTATTCAACAAGTGATTGTGATAGCCATTTTGTGTTGTGACTGGTTGTGACCGATGTTGCGTTTTTATTTTAATAGTAAAATATTGTTAATCATTGTTGCAAATTAATAACAATCGTAAGTTTAAATAATGTTTCAACTATATTAATAGTTATTTTTGTTGGAAATATGTTATTTTTTATAGATATTACTCGGTAAAATTATTCTTTAGGTCAAACTTTGACTACTTCATAAATTATTTTCTCATACATACAAATATCATTCGAAATGATAAATTTATTTTGTATTACAATAAATTATTTTATTTTCAGAGAGCAAACAATAGTGTTTATATTACGTAATGTCCAGAAAAATGAGAAGCACATTCAGAAAGCTACAAGTACATCGAACAGTACAGCGAGCTGAGAACATGGACAACACTTTCTGGTAAGACAAATTTTTAATCTAAAGCAAACACAAATTATTTAAATATCAATTCACCCATTTGTTAGACCCTTTAAACTATAACATATTTATCTCCGAAGCTCTGAGGGTTGTGGTTTGTCTAAATACACGGTAACAAAAATTATTTTTGGATAATGAAAGAGCATAATTGGAAGTTTTAAATCAAGCGGTTTTAAACAAAACATTTTGAATGTGGTGGCCACCGTTCTCTATGTACTAGTGCAACCGATTTCTGAGGCTCCTCTGTATACGTTCCAACATTCGGGCTAAGCAGGGTTGTAGGTTGCCTTGAGATATCCCCATAAAGCAATCACATGGCATTAGAGTTATGAGGGGAATATTCCCCTGAGGATTCATCTCGATTCGAGGTGATATCTCAAGGTAGAGGTTTACAAATACCGCCCTGCTTCAACTGAAGAATCTTATTTGGCAGGAAATAGCCCGAATATTGGAACGTGTACAGAGGAGCATCAGAAATCAATTGCATCAGTGCATAGAGAACGGAGGCCACCACCCTAAAGATGTCTTATTTAAAACTTCATGATTTAAAACCAAATTTGAAAAGTTTTGGAATATAAATATAATATATTTTTCACGAAAATCTGTTCAGAGCTTCAAGTAAAGTATCACTTCCGGTTTATCAATTTTAGCCAAAATCTAATATGTTATTTCCTTGGATATAAAAGTCTTGAATACTAAAATTGAAAAGTTTTTGATTATATTTTAATATAGTTAATCATTAAAAACTGATATGGGCTTCAAGTAAAGTAACACTTCCGGTTTATTAATTTTAAACAAAATCTAATATGTTATTTCCCTGGATATAAAAGTCTTAAATACCAAAATTGAAAATTTTTGGAATATATAATATATTTTTCACTAAAATCTATTCTGAGCTTCAAGTAAAGTATCACTTCCGGTTTATCAATGTTATCCAAAATCTAATATGTTGATCCCCTTTATATAAAAGTCTTAAATATTAAAATTAAAAAGTTTTGTATTATATTTTAATACAGTTTTTCATTAAAAACTGTTATGGGTTTCAAGTAAAGTATCACTTTCGGTTTATTAATTTTAAACAAAATCAAATATGTTATTTCCCTGGATATAAAAGTCTTGAATACTAAAATTGAAAAGTTTTGGATTATATTTTAATATAGTTAATAATTAAAAACTATTATGGGCTTCAAGTAAAGCATCACTTCCGGTTTATTAATTTTAAGCAAAATCTAATATGTTGTTCCCCTTCATATAAAAGTCTTAAATACCAAATTTGAAAAATTTTGGAATTTATCAATATATTTTTCACGAAAATCTGTTCTGATTCTCAAGTAATGTATCACTTCCGGTTTATCAATTTTATCCAAAATCTAATATATTGATCCCCTTTATATAAAAGTCTTAAATATAAAAATTGAAAAGTTTTGGATTATATTTTAATACAGTTTTTCATTAAAAACTGTTATGGGCTTCAAGTAAAGTACCACTTCCGGTTTATTAATTTTCAACAAAATCAAATATGTTGTTCCCCTTCAAATAAAAGTCTTAAATACCAAATTTAAAAAGTTTTGGAATAAATCATAATATATTTTTCACGAAAATCTGATCTGAGCTTCAAGTAAAGTATCACTTCCGGTTTATCAATGTTATCCAAAATCTAATCTGTTGTTTCCCTTCATATAAAAGTATTAAATATTAAAATTGAAAAGTTTTGGATTATAATTTATTAGTTTTTAATAAAAACTGTTATGGGCTTCAAGTAAAGTACCACTTCCGGTTTATTAATTTTCAACAAAATCAAATATGTTGTTCCCCTTCAAATAAAAGTCTTAAATACCAAATTTGAAAAGTTTTGGAATAAATCATAATATATTTTTCACGAAAATCTGATCTGAGCTTCAAGTAAAGTATCACTTCCGGTTTATCAATGTTATCCAAAATCTAATACGTTGTTCCCCTTTATATAAAAGTCTTAAATATTAAAATTGAAAAGTTTTGGATTATATTTTAATACAGTTTTTCTTTAAAAACTGTTATGTGCTTCAAGTAAAGTATCACTTCCGGTTTATTAATTTTAAACAAGATCAAATATGTTGTTCTCCTTCGAATAAAAGTCTTAAATACTAAAATTGAAAAGTTTTGGATTATATTTTAATATAGTTTTTCATTAAAAACTGTTGTTTCAAGTAAAGTATCACTTCCGGTTGTCCAAGTTTACTCAAAATCTAATCAACTCTTTACATTAATGCAGAAAGCTTAAATACGGAAATTAGAAATTTTTGGAAGTTTGTTATAAGAGTTACCTTGAAGGAAAAAATCGTCACACTCAAACAGACACACACTTTGGTTGTTTTATTATATTTAAAAGTATTCCCTTCAAACATGTATAATTTACGGGAGCCATTGTTTCGTTATAAAACATCACTCTGATTAGTTGGCCGGAGGTACTGTTGCACTATTCTCGTTTACAATTGACGAGAGGTACTGTTGATCTATCTCCATTTGTTATTAGCGGGAGGTTATATATCACCTTATACATTAGTTTAGTTGGCGGGAGGTACTGTAACAAATATGAAGTGTCACCAGACTTTGGTTGTTTTATTTTATTTAAAAGTATTCCCTTCCAACATGTATAATTTATGGCAGCCATTGTTTTGTCATTAATCAAATAAGTTCCCCACGTCCATTACTAAATGACGGGTGCATAGGGGTGCATATTTATTTTTGTGTGACAGAGAAAGGTATACTGTAAGACAGAGACGTCACGACATATAATACAGGATTGAACACTCACTCGCAAATATTTATTTATTAATTTTTATTAGACAGAGAGGGAAATATATAACTATTTCTTTCTAATAAACTCTTCTTACTATAATATTTGTTGAGAAATATGGTGTTAAGTCCGTGTCCGTAACATATCTCGGTGATCATAGAGTAATACAAATAGGAGTGGACACACTTTCAAATATTAATTTCTGTAGAACAGAGAGGGGAACATATAACTATTTCTTTCTAATAAACTCTTCTTCTTACTGTAATATTTGTTGGGAAACATGGTGTTAAGTCCGTGTCCGTAACATATCTCGGTGATCATAGAGTAAAACAAACAGGAGTGGACACTCACTTTCAAATATTAATTACTGTAGAACAGATTTGCTTGAAAATATATATTAAGATATGAGCCAAAACTTTCAAATTTGGTATTTAAGACTTTCAGATTAATGAGAACGACATATTATATTTTTCCTACAATTGATAAACCGGAAGTGGTACTTTACTTGAAGCTCTGAACAGATTTGTTTGAAAGAATATATTAAGATATGATCCAAAACTTTTCAAATTTGGTATTTAAGCCTTTCAGATTAACGAGAACGACATATTATATTTTTGCTAAAATTGATAAACCGGAAGTGGTACTTTACTTGAAGCTTTGAACAGATTTGCTTGAAAAAATATAAAAAGATATGAACCAAACTTTTCAAATTTCGTAATTAAGACTTTTAGATTAATGAGAACGACATATTAAATTTTTGCTAAAATTGATAAACCGGAAATGGTACTTTACTTGAAGCTCTGAACAGATTTGTTTGAAAGAATATATTAAGATATGATCCAAAAATTTTCAAAATTGGTATTTAAGACTTTTAGATTAATTAGAACGACATTAAATTTTTGCTAAAATTGATAAACCGGAAGTGGGTGCTTTACTTGAAGCTCTGAACAGATTTGCTTGAAAATATATATTAAGTATCCAAAACTTTTCAAATTTGGTATTTAAGACTTTTAGATTAATTAGAACGACATATTAGATTTTTGCTAAAATTGATAGACCGGAAGTGGTACTTTACTTGAAGCTCTGAACAGATTTGCTTGGTAAAATATATTAAGATATGATCCAAAAAATTTCAAAATTGGTATTTAAGACTTTTAGATTAATGAGAACGACATATTAAATTTTTGCTACAGTTGATAACCCGGAAATGGTACTTTACTTGAAGCTCAGATCAGATTTTCGTGAAAAATATATTAAGATATGATCCAAAACTTCTCAAATTTGGTATTTAAAACTCGTATATGATTGGAAACAACATATTAGATTTTGACATATGATAATTCGGATGTGGTTCTAAATTTTGAGCCCGTAACAGATTTTCGAGGAAAACGATTTAAAATATAATACAAAATTTTGTTGTTACACACTTTTCTATTTATTGGAACAACAAATTAGATTGTTTTTACGAACGGTCAGCCGGAAATGATACTTTACTTAAAGCTCATTGCTATTTTAAATATGAGATAGGCGGAAGGTCATGTGTTGGCCACATCAGCCAGATTATATTTGGGTGTATTAACAAAATATTCAGATTTTTAACATTGGTGCACTGTCGATTGCACCGTCAACTTGAAAAATAAGTGGAAAATGATGTTTGGACATAGCGATATAGAAAATATTAAAATATCTATATGCAAAAATCACAAAATAATGACAGATGACATGTCTGTCGGTAAATCACTAGCAAGACCACTAGGATAAAATACTTACTCTGTAAGTAGTTATTTTACTCTGTAACTTGTTTTATAAAACATGTTTTTATTTACTCATCGATTAAATTTACTTTCAAAGTAACAACTCAGTAGTTTATTCGATGTTTATAAAACCGGGCATAAGAAAAATGCTATACCAATAACTGTAGGAGTGCCAACATTAGTACCGCTTGCCTTATATGTGTATGAAAACACGTTTATAAATGGTTTAAAGAATAGCACAAACTAATAATTATTATTTAATAGTCGGACCTTTGGCTGGTCTGGGACGTCAAGCAACTTGGATAATTTGGATGCAGTTTCCGAGCTTTAGATTTCAACACTACAGATCTAAAGCAGCTTTTCTGCACGATATCTGCGCACCAGTAAAATCGACTACGGCGTAGATGACCACCGATAGATAAACTGGTAAGAAACTTTATTTATTTATAAAATATTTGATCTCATGTTCAGTCATGAGAACTTTTAGTCAAAGGAATGTGATTTTAATATATGTCTAAATATTTTCTTGTACTCAAATTCGATTTTGTGTACTACATTGAATGAAATATAACTTTCATGAATGTCTGTATAATATTCAAACAATTTAAAATAAAAATATCGACTATTAATAAAATCAATATCTAGGAACATGTGATTAGCATATATCTTGAGAGCATATAATTTTAAATAGTTGCAGGAAATCTATTAGACTTTAGTCTAATTTATCAGACCTATCACACACTAGTATTATTCTTGTTATTGTCGAATCTTGGAATAAAAATTAACTGGTTCAAATCTAGTTACTAACCAATAAGTTTAGGATATCAAATTAAAGCAAGTGTCAAATACATTTGAAACCATTTAACAACTGTTGGATAAAATATTGCAATGCGAAATTATATCAAACAATTTTTGAAACGATTTAAAGAATTACACAAACTAATAAATATTATTTAATAGGCGGACATTTGGTTGGTTTGAGACGTCAAGAAACTTGGATGCAGCGTTCGAGCTTTGGATTTCAACACTGCAGATCTACTAAGGCAGCTCTTCTAAAGGATAGCTGAGGTCCAGATAAATCTTCTACGGCGTAGATGACCACCGATAGATGAACTGGTAAGAAACTTTATTTATTTATAAAATATTTGATCTTATGTTCAATCATGAGAACTTATAGTCAAAAGAATGTGACTAAATTATAAGTCAGAGTATTTTCTTACACTCAAATTCGATTTTGAGTACTACATTGAAAGAAATATAACTTTCATGGATATCTATAAAATATTTAAACAATTTAAAATTAAAATTCCGAATCAATATTTGGGAACATATGATTAGCATAATATTTTTCAGGAATCAGACATCAAGAAGACTAGATTAATATAGTAGATTTTAAGTTAGTTTTAAGTTCTTTTAAATGTATTTTCAGGTCTTAATTAAACTTTGGCTCATCGCGCCGTTGAGCAAACACGCGTTTTCTTTAAAAATGAAAATAAATTGATTAATTTGAAGTGCATTCCTTGGCGATTCATCATAAAATCGTGCGTCTACGTTTGCCACCGTGGTACGCGTACTGCGCGGGATGCCCAGACGGCTCCTAGGGAGAGTGAATGTGAAAAGAAAAAAATATGTATCGGGGCATGAATGATGCGAATGGGTGAGAGAATCAGTGAGAGGGTCAGGAAGGTGGGAGAGATTCGAAACTTGTTATGGGCTCGGGTTTCCTTGTTTAATATCACGGTCAGTGGGATGGGTAGGTAGGGTTCGTGCGCGATTTTTCCATAATTGAGTGGACTGATATGGTTAGCTATGCCATGTGAAACCAGTTGTTTATTCTGGGGGATCGCTTCGCACTTGTGCGAATGTTTCTAGGGACAGTTGAATTCTTTTGTAGTAAAGTTGCTGGCCATCGTATTGATGCCTACGCTCTAGATTGCTAGACTCGAATGAGAAAAGATTAAACAAACCTGAATGCTATCACAGGAAGTTTTCTTATGGCGTCTATGTGCTCTCCTCATCCGGAGGCAACGTATGTAATCATCATTTAATGTTAATGGCAACGAATAATTAAAGACAATAAAGTTTTTGTTTGATTTAACTTTGTTTGAGCACACGGGTTGACCGCGTTCGGGGTAGGTATCGCGTAAGAGATCGGGCGATGTCTCCGGGAGTAACTCGCTCAGGCATCCAAGCCGAGTAGATTACATGTAACTGTCTATCTTGTCCTTAGGGAGTTCGCGTTGGCAGGCCGTACATGCAGTGCATCGTGTGGGGTCGGCTTAACCCCCTCGTAAACTACATGTGAGAACCACCCCGGTGTTCTCATTTTTTGTCTTAGCTCGTATATATCTCTCTCATACTTCGCCATTAGCTTAGCATAGTCTAGATATAAGATAGCTTGCGTAGACTTAAGATAGCTTAGATATAAGATAGGCAAGGGTTGTTTTTGCTTGTTGAGAGAGAGAGAAAAATTAACGTAACTTCACACTTTTAGATTTGATATTCTTTGAACGAGATATTAACGTAAGATAGGCTTAGATTTGCTATTTTTTGAACGAGATATTAACGTAAGATAGGCTATTTTGCGCACTTCACCAACTTAATTTTGGGGGGTTCTACAATAGCTTAAGTTTGATTATAAAATACTGTACACGAAATTGTATTTATTTAATAAATGGTATATATGGGGAGCGTGGGTTTGGCATTTGAGGGCGGTTGCTCCCTATATATACAATTTATTAAATAAAGAGTATAGTTTTAAGGTAGTTCTAAGTTGGAAGAACTCCCTGTCACTGTCGTCGAGATTGCAGTGCCGATTGCCATGGCTTCCTCTTCGTAAAGACTGTCTTTAAAATGTATGTACACAATAATACAATCTTTTAATTTATGTTCTGTTTAATTTAAACCCGTCACATTAGTCGTACAGTAGGTAGTTTTAGTAAAAATTGTATTTATTATTAAGCATTTAGACGCGGTCAGGGTAAAGATAGATTTTAAGTATTTATTGTAAACGAAGCTTTGTATTCATAAATATATATTTTCGTAAATGGGCGATTGGGTGATAACACCATAAAAAATATATAATTTATGTATAAAGGTTCGCAATCGGTCTTAAACTGAATAAGAAATCTTGTGCCTTTAACAATGGGAACAAGAAATCTTATTTTGGGACCCCAAGATTTCATTTGTTAAATATTGTAAACGGAACTCTATTTAATATATATTGGGTAGTAGGTACCCTAAAATATATATAACTAGAGTTTTGGATCAGTTATAAAACTGAAATGTTTGTTACCAATTGAAATTATTGCGGTTGTATTATTTGTTATTAATTATTTTACATCTTTATTCTGTAAATAGATAAACTTTATTTACAGGATAAAAATGCAAAATAATTAATAACAAATTATAACCATGATAATGGTAATTTTATTTAGTAACAAACGTTTTAATTTTGTAACAAAACCATGTTTGACACTGTCATAAATTGTTATTAGATTTGTTAACAAATTTAGTAACATTTATGAACAGAATTATAACACAAGTGAAACGTAAAAGACATTTGTGTTCAAAAATTATGTTCATAATTATTTCTCACAAAATTTGTTATCAAATTTGATAACAATTTTTTATCGTTCCAAAGGCTTTAATTATAAAACTAAAATATTGGTTACCAAATAAAATTACCATTATTTGACTTGTATTTTTTATTAATCATTTTGCATCTTTATTAAAATAAACTTTAAATGCAAAATTTTTAATAAATTTTAACCAAAATAATGGTAATTTTATTTGGTAACAAACATTTTAGTTTTATAACTAAAGACTGTTTGGCACGTTAAAAAATTGTTTTCAAATTTGTTAACAAACTTAGTAAGAAATAATTAGGAATATAATTTTTAAACACAAATGTCTTTTACGTTTCATTTGTGTTACAATTCTGTTCATAATTGTCACTAAATTTGGTAATAAATCTAATAATATGTAATGGTGACAAACATTCTACTGTAATACAAATAAAATTTATACATATTTATTTAAAGTCTTGTATTTTTGTAATATATATTTTTATATTAAAAAAAGTGATTTTGTATTTTTATTTATAATATTAATTTATATTAAAAACAAGTGTTTTTTATTTCCAAGTCCATAAACGTATGTAGTTTTTAACACGGCCACGAGGGGGCAGCACCTGTCAATAAACGTTGCAAGTAAAAGCAAAAATCCTAAATGATACTCTTCAGATTAAAAAAAAAAAATTATTCGTTTTCATTAATCTAGAAAAATGATAGGCACCCTTCTTTACTCAGAGAATTGTGCATGGATTTTTTTTATTTAGGACGTATACCTACTGGGAATTTAAACTCAGTAAATCGTGCATAGATGCTACTTTAATGTAGCATCTATACAACAAATTTCGTAAAAATTCGTGTATAGATGCTACTTTAATGTAGCATCTATGCACCATATTTCCTAAAAAAATCCGTGCATAGATTTTACTTTCGTTATACCTATTGGGAATTTTAATCCTTTAAAAAAGAAGCATCCATGCACCAAATTTTAGATGAAATCGTTCATGGATGCTTCTTTTTTAAAGGCAGAAATTTCCTAAAAAATCCGTGTATGGATGCTTCATTAAAGAAATTCTGGTTGCCTATATTTTAGGCTTAAAGCTTTTCGACAGGTGCTGCCCCATGACGGCTATTTTAAGAACTATATACGTAATACGTTCATGACTAAAAACTTGGAAACTATATACTTACGTGTATTTGAGAATCTTATTATAAAAATTAAAACTAAAGATTAAAAAATGTCATTTTAAATCAATTAAAATTTATTAGCAATATATAATTACAAATATATACATTAAAATTTTATTACAATATTTAACATTTCTCCTCTACTGCCTTTGGGGGTCCATTTAATCTGCATTGAGCACTAACACATTGTTGTAGACCTGGTTCATTATAATATCTGTTCCAAAGTAATTTTAATAGACACTTACCCAAGTGCACATAACGCATCTAGCGGCACTGCTTACAAGTAATGGTTGCTATGTTTACGGCAGGACAAACTAACCTGGATGACAGATGGAAAATATAACGGGAGGGGGTTTGTTTGTATCCAGATGTTCAATCTCTCGCCTGTGTCGTTAATTCTGTAAATGTCTATTGTATAATTATAATGTATATTTTATTATAAATCAAATTCATATAGTACAGTTTTAATTTGAGCTAAAACTAAAAGAACTAACGAATATGTTTTCTTACAAACTAATGCTAAAAGCATGCAATCATGTTGGAAAAATTCTAAAATAATAAAATCAATTATTATAAAATAGCTTTTAAATCAGTACTTTTTACAATTCATATATTTTAAAATTAGCTGGGCCTGTTTCCATCACATATAAAAAACTAGTAACAAAGTTATTAAAATATATATTCCAATTTATTATTCGAAACTTGCGCCAACTAATTTTAAACTACAACAATCAACGTAGTCTGCAAAATTTAGATTTACAACATGTGACAAATATATAAATAAGAGAATCACAGATTCTAGAGGCCACACGTTTTCAAGTATAATAATATTAATCATTTTCCTGATTACAATAAATAGAAATAGTTTATATATTTGTAAAGAAAGTGATGTCCATTTAAGATTCGTCAACTTTCAAATATACAAACTTCGAGATGATACAGTGAGATCTAACCAAATAATATACAAGAGATGTTTACAGATAAATGATGTGAAACTCCGGCATTTATTAAAAACGATCTTATCAAAAATACTATCATATTTACTAACAGTTTAACAGTGGAATTCAGTAACTATTTACACAAACAGGATTTGCTCATAGAAAATCTTACAAATTTATAATAACTATTAAATTCATGTAATGATATTGTCAAGGCACTATGAAAATTCTTTTCATTGTTATAAATAGGTACAAAATACAATATAAAAATACATTCTGGTCCTTCTTTCCAATTTTATCACAAGCATAAAACACATATTCTATGTCAAAAGTGTTTAAAATTTTATAAATTTAATATTACAAACATAATTGAGGAGCTCTAGCAAGAAACAACTTGGTCCATTATTCTGAATTTGCCAATCAAAGAAACTTACTTTTATAAAAAATAGAAAAAGGCTGAAGTCTAGAATACGTACCACTTAAGAATTTTATTTTTATTGTTATATATAGTTGCAAAACTATTAAAAACACTAAATTCCACAAAAATTATTGTGGTGATTTCGGCTTTTTTTTAAAAAAACAGTAGAGTTAAATGATGTACAGGGTGTCTCATTTTCGATGTTTTTTTAAGGTATCTCGGGTAATATTAATGATAGAGCGAAACCGTGTGCACATTGCAGGGTCAACTTTTCGAGAAAAGTATAATAGTCGCCACAGGAATTTTCGATCTTCTTTTGTTTCTGAGCTACAGGTAAAAACTCGTTTTTCGTTCACTTTTAAAATATATCATATCTTATTTATTATGATAGTTAGAGAAAAAATGTTTTTACAAAAAATTTACCGTTTTTTAAATAGAATAAAATGGCGTAATTAGTTTTTTTGAAAACTTAATAATTCTCGAGATATAACACAAACTTATGATTTTTTAAATGGGAACCTATGTTGAAAATAGTCTTGTCTTTTTGCATATTTTATAAGCTTTTCAACGACATATAACAAGTCTTCATTCTTTTGTTTTAAACATTAATAAAAGACGAATTATTAATTTATTGAGGTGAAAATATTGGAAATTATTTAGAAACAAATGAAAAAATTTATTACAAATCATCATTTGTTTATTTTGATTCAATATCTATTAATTTTGTTCTCAAAATTATTCTTAACCAATTATTTTCGGGTTAGTTAAATTACTATTTATTGACGTTACAGTTGGCTTTGACACAATCCGAACAAAATGCATTAATATGCTTTTGTAAATTGAAAAAATTAGTAAAACTGAAACAAATACTATTATAAATATGCAAATGATGGTCTGGAATAGATTTTTTCATTTGTTTCTTAATAATTTCCAATATTTTCATCCCAATAAATTAATAATTTGTCTTTTATTAATGTTTAAAACAAAAGAATGTAGACTTGTTATATATCATTGAAAAGCTTATAAATTAAGCAAAAAGACGAGACTATTTTCAACATAGGTTCCCATTTAAAAAATCATAAGTTTGTGTTATATCTCGAGAATCATTAAGTTTTCAAAAAATCTAATTACGCCATTTTATTCTATTTAAAAAACGATAAAATTTTTGTATAAACAATTTTTCTCTAACTTTTATAATAAATAAGATAAGAGATATTTTCAAAATGAGCGAAAAACGAGTTTTTGCCTGTAGCTCAGAAACAAAAGAAGATCGAAATTTCCTGTGGTGACTATTAAACATTTCTGGAAAAGTTGACCCTGGAATGTGCAAACGGTTTTGGTCTATCATTATTATTATCCGAGATACCTTAAAAAAACATCGAAAATGAGACACCTGTACATCCTATAAAATGAATGTAACCATCCAAGTTTCGTCAAATTGAGTTCTGTACGTCAGGTTACCGTCACGAAAAAGTCACAATTTTCACAAATAATGCCTAAAAAACTAATAATCATTTTGACGCGAAATGCCTATAAAACATATGCAATTTTTTGAAAATTAGCAAGCGAAGATGTCAAGAACAATTTCATAACAATTAAGACATTTTTATAGGGCTTTAAAATGTAATAACTTGTGACTAAGATACGTCACTGTGTGTACTTCATATTTACAATACATAGACAATGGTTGTTTTTACCAAAAGCTCTTCAATTTAAAAATGTTTAATGAAAATGATAAAATAGCGAAAGAACTAACCTATATTGCTTGTGCATTGCAATTGAGTCCTACCATTCTGGCAAGTTCGGCATTGACACATTACATTTCGATCCAAGTTCAAAGTTCACTTCACACTTGACTAAACAGTAAGCACTCAACACTCCACTCAAATGTAGATGGCTTCTGATCCTTTGTTGCTCTGGTGTCCAGCTTGGCTGCTTCCAGAAGCAGAAGCCGCGTACGCGTTAGGACTCGTAATATTCTCCGACCAATCCGACGTACAAGAATGCGGAGAACTGCTAGACCAATGTCCCGGACTCTCGGGGCTTGGCGTCGGGAAATTATCCGGCACTTGCAGCAGATGCTGGGGCGTAGCATCTCCTGAATGCTGCGAGGGAGGTGTTAAATACTGATAATTACTCTGCTGGTAGTGTTGTTGTGGGGCGAAGCTTATCCCCAGACCGTCTAGTCCGGTCTGAGCGAAGTCAAATCCCATCTGGAGATTTTGAGTGGGTGGTATGCCCCCGTGTTTTTGGTGGGTAGCCGCCCGCATGGCGGCTATGTGCGTTGGACTTGTCGGAAGACTCGGCCGTGTCTTGGCGGGAGATGGAGACCCCGTGAAAGCTTGAGGGGATAATGATAAATTCGACTGGACTGAATGTGGAGGAGATTGATTCGAGTAAGGAGGGCTTAAAGTATTCGGTTGCATTTGTCTTTGTTGTACAAGAAGTTGTTCGTGATAAGAGGGTAGATTGTATGCGGAACTGTACGCATGTGCGTCTAAGTTGATGCTGTGAAGATTTGAAATACTTTGAGCATTTTTGATGCAATCTTCGTAGCTTGGGGGTTGTTTATTGGGCATCAAACCATCAAAACCCCCCATGGCTATTGCGTTTGAGTATAAACTCGCCGTATCATACGGACTTGGAAGATTAGTCAACGGGCTTTCAACTGGACTGAGCGTACTCGTCACTGATTCCACACTTTGGGGAATTTCTGTCTGCTGAGGCGCGACCTTTTTGTTTGTCTTTTTGACGCTCGGTTTCCGCCTGACAACCGTGCTAGCGCCCTCGACTTCTGGACTGGTGGGGTCCGCTGGCGCTGTGTTGGCCGCTTTGGGCCTTTTCTTCGACTTGGACTGCTTCGGAGCCGGTCCAATTATTGTGGGATGAGTTATCATCTGGTGATGGTGGTTTGGGGATGTCATGAGAGAGCCGTTGGGGATGACGTTCACCATTTGTGGAGAGCGTGGCACGTGCTCGTCGAGCAAGCGGACTATGTCGTGGTGAAGGCGCTCGCTGGCCACGTCTCTTGGGAGGCGGTCCATGTGGTCTGTGATTTCTCGATTGGCGAAGGTATCGAGAAGGGCTTTGCATGCTTCGTATGAGCCTTCTCGGGCTGCCAGGAACAGTGGGGTTTCGTCCTAGAAGAACAAACAAATATTTGTTTAACCTACATGCTATATGTCTTATATAAACCGCGTTTTTTAAACTTTCGTGCTATGCCATCGGTAGTTTTCGGATAATCTCGCACGTCTACGAAGAGGTAGAGGATCCTAATCATGCAATTATCATCCACACATTTCTGTTTAACCCTATAACTACGAGTGGGCCAGAAAAGCCCAATTTTAAATTTCATTTATCTTTTAAGCGTTAATTATAATTTTTATGTTTGTGAAATGTAACAAATTTTTGTATTACTCATTATAGCGTTACATAAAAATATTGTCACATAACTACCAGAGTAGGTTCGCGTTTGCCACGGAGAGGTCTGCGAGGTCCATACGAGGATGGGATGATTAATAGGCGGCCTACCCTAGATCCTGTAGGCGTTTTTTCAAAAAAAAACATTTTTTTTGTTGTACTGGCACTTATCAATAGTTTGTCAGTGAAATTTCATTATCTTCGGCCAAGCAGTTTCTATTTGAGAGAGCGTCAAAGAAAACAACTTTTGAGTTTTTCAAAAAATGGAGAAAATCGAAGTACGAACTGTAATAAAATATTTTTTTATTAAGGGCTTAAGTCCCACAGAAATTAAAGCCGAGCTGGATTCTACTCTAAAGCCTATGGCACACTTGTCGATGAGCATCAAGGAGCATCGATGAGCTCATCGATGGTTTTCAATTTCATCGATGACAAATACAGCGATATTTTCTGTAACGCAAAAAAGTTAAGTTGGTAATAATACCAGTGAAATGTTACTGTTTTTAAATAGATATTTCCCATTTATTGTTGCTGTTTGTAGATATAGGCGCTTTCTTTTTAGGGGGAAAATGAACTGATCTTACCTCGTACTGAACTGAATTAAACTACTCCTAAAAAGAACAGTATATTTTTTAAAATAAGAAGAAGATAAAAACATATGTATAACATATTTATAATATAATAATAGGCTGAATTTGCTTGTGATTATAGTCTGTTGTAAATGTGATTTGATTTTGACATATTAAATTCTTTTACCTTTGACTATTTAAATATGGATGTATTTCTTATGATAATTAAACAGAATATAACGTTTCAAACTAATTAATTTCTTCTATTTATGTCATTTTAATATCAAATACTTACAAAAGACAAAATACATAGCAGTCAGTCATATTGACGTGACATTGACATTCGAGATCAGTTTAGGATCTATATGATCCTGTTTCAAAGGTGGTGCTTCGCGGGGACGTGGACGAAGAAAATGGGTAGTACAAGATCATTTATCCCCTTTTAAAAGAAACGATTTAGGGTAGATGTGTGCTACTCGGAGTTGATCTTCTTGATAAAAAGAAAGCGGCTTTGGTTTTCAAAACACTGTTTTTTATTTGACACCTGACACTTCATTATCTATTTTGACGTTAACTTGAAATGAGACTCAAAAGATACGTCTGAAATGAGATACGTTCGTTTCATCGATGCTCTTCGATGAAAATAGCGGCGCCGTATTTTTCATCGATGACGGGTGCGTACTGTTGTTTCATCGATGAGCTCATCGATGCTCCTTGATGCTCATCGATAAGTGTACCATAGGCTTAAACCAATCTGCTCCATCATTCATCACTGTTAAAACGTGGGTTGCAGACTTTAAACGTGGTCGTACGAGTACTATTGATGCTGAGCGTCCAGGCAGGCCAAAAACGGCCACAACTGAAGAAATGGTCTTTAAAGTTTAAAAGTGGTTTTAAGCGACCGTCGATTCAAGTTGGTCGAGATAGCTGACAATTGTGGGCATATCTAAAGAGCGAACACATCACATATTATGTGAAGTTTTACAGATGAGAAAGCTTTCTGCGCGATGGGTGCCGCATTTGTTGTCACTTGAGCAAAAACTCATCCGAATGACCGTTGCAGAGGAGAGTTTGGCGCTGTATAAACGAAATCCAACAGAATTTCTGCGCAGATTTGTAACAGTGGATGAAACATGGATTCATCATAATACACCGGAAACGAAACAACAGTCAAAACAATGGACTGCAAGAGGAGAACCCGTTCCAAAAAAGGCGAAAACAGTTCTCTCAGCCGGTAAAGTTATGGCAACCGTATTTTGGGATACGAAGGGTATCCTTTTAGTAGACTACCTTGAAAAAGGTAAAACGAATAATGGACAATACTACGCAAATCTACTTTGCCAACTAAAGGAAAAAATTTGTGAGCAAAGACCTGGTTTGGCGAAAAAAAAATGCTGTTTCACCAGGACAATGCGCCCTGCCAGAAATCTGTTGTTGCAATGTCTAAAATTCATGAATTGGGTTTGGAATTATTGCCTCATGCACCCTATTCTCCAGATTTGGCTCCTTCCGACTTTAGTTTGTTTCCAAACTTAAAGAAATTCCATGCTGGCAAAAAATATGCGTCGGATCAGGAAGTAATAGAGAGCACAAATGGCTATTTTGAACAGCTGGAAGAATCTTCCTATTGGAACGGGATAAAGGCCCTTGAATATCGTTGGAACAAATGCATTGAGTTACAAGGAGACTATGTCGAAAAATAAAATAATTTTTAGTTCCATGTTTTGTTTCTATCCATCTTAGGCCGCGTATTAATCATACCATCCTCGTATATTGTTGTTTTTATTGCAAAGGGTTAAACACACTGAATATAAATTTGAACTTACCTTATCATCTTGCGCGTCTCTATTCGCTCCATGCGCTAGTAAAATATTCACTGCATCAACATTATTGACCGCCGCTGCCCAATGCAACGCAGTTTTTCCCGAATTATCCGCCGCATTAATATCCGCATCTGCATTAATCAAATCTTCCACCATGCCTTCAATGGCCAATCTTGCTGCTAGGATCAACGGAGTCGTCCCTTCGTGCATTCTAGCGTTGAGATTGGTAGCTCTATTGCGCAAAAGGATCTGGAAGACGCCTCTTGCGTCAGCAGCAACTGCGGCGTGAAGTGGGGTTCGCCCTGTGTTGTCTTGGGAGTTAGCGTCGGCCCCAGCGTCTAGAAGACGTTTGGTGGCGTCGGATCGAGCGTAGCGAGCGGCTAAGTGGAGTGAAGTTTCGCCAGTTTTGTCCATTGTTGCGTTTAGTTTTGCGCCTTGGGCAACTAGAAAGAAATACATTTTCAAAATTAGGCAATAAATAAAACATGTTTGCATTGCGCAATCGCAATAGGGGTTTCCAAGTCTACGGCTTTTAAAAAATATTTATTGGATATCAATGTTCATCATGTATAAGTAATGTTAAGGTGAATATAATTAATTTTCTGATTTTTATTTAAATTTTTATTACCCTAATATCAAAAAATACATTTAAATCGAACGCATGAAATTCAGTATCAGCCATGTTTCTGACGCGATGGGCACTGGCAAATTATATTGGTTAATGAAATAATTGCGTAGGCTTCCACAGTCTGAGTCATGAGAAATATTCGTTTTCCGGGACTGGACTGTGTCATATTTTGAGTCAGAGCTCAACGTTTCGCCCGCAGTCGTATGGGACATCTTCAGGAGCAAAGGGGATAGTACTGTCTTAAACAAGGTTACCCGACGTGTCAACCACGCTAGAGGCCGAGTTTAAGCAACAAAAGGAGAGACTCAGTTTACAAGGTTACCCGACGTGTAAAGCACGTTAGAGGCCAAATAAACCAAGTGACGAAAAAACCCGTGGAAACCTCGTTCGAAACATTTGCATCTATCCCTTACGTTAAAGGATTCTCGGATAAAATAGGTAGAATTCTTAATAAGAACAATATCAAGGTCTTTTTTAAACCTCCACAAAAAATCTCAGAAATACTCCCCCAAACTAAAGATAAACGGGAACCCATGTCGTCACCCGGTGTTTATAGTATTCCTTGTTCTTGCGGCACAGTATACATAGGTGAAACAGGAAGGAGTGTTCACACTAGATTGTCAGAACACAAACGCTGTCTGCGTAATGGTATGGTATTAACATCTGCGGTCGCAGAACACCAACACAACACAGGACATAACATCTTATTTGAAAATTCCCGCATTTTAGCTCCTGTCCCTGAGTTTTACAGACGTAAATACAGGGAAACTTTAGAAATATGGAAACATCCTAATAACATCAATCGGGATGATGGCTATTTCTTGAGCCACATGTGGAAACCGGTGATTCTCGGAACACGACACGCCCAATCTACCATTACGAACTCGATTCCCATTGGTCCTCATTAGCTTTGCTCATCTACCGTATCTTTAGATTAGTATATAACTGTCTTCTCGGCCTTCCTTCGTCACTTGGTTTATTTGGCCTCTAGCGTGGTTTACACGTCGGGTAACCTTGTAAACTGAGTCTCCCCCTCTTGTTGCTTAAACTCGGCCTCTAGCGTGGTTGACACGTCGGGTAACCTTGTTTAAGACAGTACTATCCCCCTTGCTCCTGAAGATGCCCCATACGACTGCGGGCGAAACGTTGAGCTCTGACTCAAAATATGACACAGTCCCTTCCCGGAAAACGAATATTTCTATATTGGTTAATGGTTGTTCATAAGCACAAGCCTAGAGTATGTAACCCCTCCGCCATGTTCGCGCTGGTTTTAATGTGCCACGAAACGACGTACCCAGCGCGTTTGTCATATATCCGTCTCACTCAGCTCTAGAAACGTATTTTCTCGGTGTAGATGATGTCACAAGCGCCATTGATTTTTGGCGAAAATATAAAATACGGGTCTAATATTTTTATGTACATATTAACATTAAAAATTCATTTGATTACATTGATATAAGTTAAATTCTATTTGAACGCAATGATTAAGTTGGAAAATGACATTTATGGTAGAAAATTCGTCCAGAGATATTCAATATTTGGCCGCTGAAGGGCATTAATCAATAGAAATATGTGCCAGAATGAAAGCTGTGTATAGTGATTATATGGTTCAATAAATTTTAGCAATGAAGAGAATCCACTAAATATTTGGCCCGCCCAGAATGCTCGTGTTACAGCATCAGATGGAATTTCACGGGCATTTTTATCTCCCGCTACCCTTGGTAAAGGAGGTATAGGGATCATGATAAAAATCGCATATCAAGATTTTGGTAAATGACTACGTTTTAAGACCCTTAGAATCCAATTTTAACATTTTCATGATGATGTCTGTGTGTGTATGGATCCTCCACTCTAATTCAGATACTATCATTCAGAAAATTTTGAAACCTTGTATTTCTACCTTATTCTAATATGGGAAGAAGCCATTACATTTTGGTGTAATCAGATAACCGGAAGTGGTACTTTACTTGAAGCTCAAAATAGTTTTTCTTGAAAAAATATTTTCAAATGTTATTTTATCGAGATTCGTGTTATTATAAAAATTAAAGATTATTAAATTTTCTACAGATTTGCATAAATAGCAGGAAGTATTGTGTTGCCCACATCAGATTTTTCATATAGAAAAGGTAGCGGAAGGTAAAAATGCTAAGACTTACCTAAGTCGGCAATGATAGCAGAGCTGTCTTCTTCTTCATCTTCCCCAGTGTCCATTCCTCCTCCCCTAATGGCCGCTACCATCAAAGGAGTCATGCCACAAGGTCCTTTAGCATCTATGTCAAGTTGTCCGTCGTTCTGCAAAAACCACAAAAACAATAGTTTTCTCTTAAAATAGATTTACAATATTTTTTTATTTTCGCAAAATATTTCATTCATGCAAGATTCGCTGCTTATGTAATTTGGAAAGTTTCTCTTAATCATAAGTAATCATCGTAAATTTTACGAGTATACTGATTTAATAATGTTAATTTTACAAATCGGAATATTTTGTTATATAATCCAATATTTTTTAATAGGGTCCTATACAATTTTTTTTTTCTGGAAGAACACTGTGAACTAAGAATTTTAGTGCAAACGTGACTTCGAGTGGCGCTAGTGTTTGTCCATTGTTGGTTTCACGGCGGCGGGCATATAAGACGTGCGAGTCTTAATTTAAAATCAGGCAATCAATAAATTGCTCAGAATATGATATTCTAATTATTAATCGACTTCAATCGCTTTTAGTTTGCGATCTAATTAATATTTAAACAACTTTTTTTTCTCTAATACTTATTAATTTACGTATATTTTCGCTTTCTTATTTAAGATAGTTAAAATTTGAAATAAACTTACAATTTGCGGAGGAGTCATCATAGAAGGCGGCACCCTAATATCCGCAGCTTCCAAATGCGTCTGAGTCCACACTCTCGGTTCAGCATCTTCATAATCAGTAACAACTGTATGATCACTCGAATAACCAGCTTCTATAACTCTCATTCGTTTCGGTTGAGGCAAATCGGATTCATCATCCGACCACTGTTGTCCGGGTCCAATATGTTGTCCATGCACGTTCATATCTACATCCATACACGCCATGGAAGGATTCTTGTTTAGATTTCTCATTTCTTGACCGTCTGGTCCTCTTCGGCGCGAACGCCTTCGAGTTCCGGAATTTGTGCGGAGGAAGCCTTCGGGAAACCATGTTATCCCGGCGGCGCGTTTTCGTTGAGCCGTGACGAGAACTCCGATGAGACCGCCGACTAATAGAACGAGAACAACGCCTAGTGTTACGTATTTAACGTTTGTTATGTTTTCGCTTTCTGGGCGTGGTATGCGCTCGTCTCCAACTTGAAAAATAGGAAATGATTCAGAGAGAGTATGTTTTGATGCTCTGGCTGATAGAAATTCGGCTGCTTCTCGGGCTGAAGTGAAACAATCTCCTTCGATTATACATTTTCTGTTATCGATTTCTAGATAAACTTTAACTCCAGATTTTCTCAGGACTTCTGTGTACAATACGTTATGTTTTCTTCCAAGATCTGTGTTTTCAAAATTTGTTGAACCTTGCCAAGGTATAATCATTTCATTGCCCATATGGTCTTTTTTAACTTTGACTGTAGTGCGAAGAGTATGGCTCATATCTCTCAAAAAAGGTATTACGTTGTCTTTGAACTGTCTAACTTCCATTAAAACTATTACTGAAATTAATCCGTCTGCTAAAACTGGTGGTTCGTTTTCGCAATCAAGTCCATCCCAGTTACATTCGGCATTGTTGCAACCATAATCACAATGTCCGTTAGCGTAATGTTTTTGGCAATAAGCATCATAAACTGGATTGCAAGGTTGAAGTGTTTTAACGCAGTCTCTTCCATCGAATAAACATTGAGGGTTATTGCAAACTTCGTCGCATATTCCGTCCATAAAATGCGCCCAGCAATTTATCGGAGCTGTGCAATTCCTCCATGGATTCATACCGAGAGAGCAATCCCCTCCATCAAAATTACAAGCGTATGTGTTGCATTCTTCGTCACAAATCATATTACCTTGTTTTTCTCTGCATCGACGTTTGACGCATTCTTTTCTTTGATATTCAAGATCAAAAGCAATACTGTCTTGACTAATATTGGACGGTTGTCGCTGACAATGTCTCCCGTTGCATTCGGTATTAATTTCACAATTGGTTCCATGGAATCCACGCGGACATTCACATTTGTAGCCTCGATCAGTTGGTTTGCACTGTCCGCCATTTTGACAAGGATCTGAATCGCACTCAAAACCACTAAATTCGCAATTTTTGCCGTAGTATCCGCCAGGACAAGTGCATTTATGTCCAGTGTTGATTGTCGTGCATATACCGCCATTTTGACACGGCGCACTGGCGCATGGATTGACTTTATGTTCGCAGTGTCTTCCACTGTATCCAACTTTACAATTGCAGTTGTAATCGTTGATTAATTGCACGCAATCTAAAGTCCCAGGAGACGCGCAAGGATTTGATAAACATTCGTTGATATCTCCTTCGCATCTGGGACCAACGAATCCTGGACGGCATTTACATTCAAATCCTCCGACTTTGTCTATACAAGTTCCATTGTTGTGGCAAGAATCTGGAAGACAGTCGTCGTTGTTGATTTCGCAAATAATTCCTAAAGTTCCAGGAGGACAAGAACAGCTGAAGTTGTTTATTAAATCGTGGCAAGTTCCGCCATTTTGACAAGGATTTGGTTGACAATCATCAATATTTAATTCACAATTTTGTCCTTGAAATCCTTTTGTACAATTACAAGTATAATAACCGATTAGGTCGATGCATGTAGCTCCGTTTTGACAAGGAGCTGAATCACATTCATTGATTTCATTCTGGCAGTAACTTCCGGTGTAACCTTCCAAACAGTGACATCTATGCGAGTTGCCAATATCTTCACAAGTTCCATTGTTGCATAAATATTTACTTGGCACTCCTTTTCTCAAAGCTGCGTCTTTACAACTGACCATTTCAACGTCGCAAACTTTTCCGGTCCACCCGGGCGCGCAGAGGCATTGATACTGATTTTTATTTTGTTTGCAAGTTGCTTGGTTTTCGCAAGGCATTGTCGCGCACCAATCCACATATTCTCTGCAGTCTTTTCCAGTGTATCCATAAGGACAATGGCAAGTATAGTGCGTAGCGTGATCATGACACGTTGCGCCATTTTGGCACGGAGAACTATCACACTCGTTGATTTTATACTGGCAGTTTGAGCCGGTATAACCGGGCAAACAGATACAAGTATAGTTGTTTATACCATCGATGCATGTTCCGCCGTTCATACAACTACTTCCTGTACAGTCTTCGTCGTTGGTTTGACAGTTATTCCCAGAAAACCCAAGCGGACATGTACAAGTGTATGAATTGACATATTGGTTACAAGTTGCTCCGTTTAGACAAGGCTGAGAGGCGCATTCATCAATATCTGTTTCGCAATGATCACCGTTGAAACCATCCACACAAAGACAATCATATTTTCCGATTCCGTCCATACAAGTCCCGCCATTTTGACACGGGTACGACGCACAATCATCTGTGTTTATAGTGCAATCTTTTCCTTCATAACCAACAGCGCAAACGCAATTGTAAGATCCATTTGTGTTAATACAAGTGGCGCCGTTTCTACAAGGAGTTGAAAGTTTACATTCATCCACATCTTGTTCGCACAATCTTCCAGTGTATCCAATATTACAAGCACACGCATAATCTTTGTAATTTGAAATTGGTGTACATCTTGCACCATGCCTGCATCTATTCGGCGAACAAGGATCTAATTTTTCCTCGCAGTTTCTTCCAGTGTGCGGTAATTCACAAACACATTTGTAATCATTAACAAGATCGATGCAAGATCCTCCGTTTTTGCACGGATTTTTTGCGCAGTCATCTATATTCGTTTCGCAATTAATTCCGGTATAACCAGGTAAACATTCGCACGTATAGGCATTCAGATGATCCAAGCAGATTCCGCCATGCTGACACGGATTCGAGCCACATTCGTCAATTTCGCTTTCGCATCTTTTGCCACCATAACCAGGTAAACAATGGCAAATAAATTGATTGACGCCGTCTTCACAGCTACCGCCGTTCATGCAAGGATTAGAGGCGCATTCGTCAACGTCGGATAAACATCGGGCGTCGAAATATCCGCGAGGACATTCGCAACGGAAGCCGTTGACGAGATCGATGCAAACGCCGCCATTTGCGCATGGGTTAGATGCGCATTCGTAGATGTCGGTTTCGCAGTGTTGGCCAGTGTAGCCCGGCTTACATTCGCAAGAATATCTGCAAAAAGAAAACAATTTTTATCTAGTAGAATATATTTTTGGAATGTAGAGTAGCTAGTGGGACCCGCAGAATTCGTTGGAGGCGCTGTAAGCGCGCCTATCATGGCGGCCAGTAGGACATGTCAGATTGGTTTACATTTTGAATGAGCGCTTTCTGACCCATAATATTGATAGAAGTTCAAATCAACACAATTTTTAATTTGTTCAGTCGAATCCTTTATCAAGAAACATAGTTGAAGGGCAACAATTCGCAAATCCGGATTTAATTACTACTTGTGGCGTAATTTGACTTATGGAAATTCTAACTTGGAACTGCAATCTATAGGGACAAATGTTAGTAAAATCAATGAATCTACAAATTTTATTTATCAATACTGTCAATAGTTGTATTAAAACTACATACCTGCAAAATTTTATTAGAATTTCTTTTTGTGAAATGCAAATAAAAAGCATATTTATTTATCAGATTAAAGTTTTACGATATATTTAAATTTCTTTTCCATACGTTTACTCGATCAACTTTATCTTCTTTGCCAGAAATTATGGAATATGTCTTGAATATTTATTGTACAGATGTCTCATTTTCGATGTTTTTTTAAGGTATCTCGGGTAATATTGATGATAGAGCAAAACCGTTTGCACATTGCAGGGTCAACTTTTCGAGAAAAGTTTAATAGTCACAACAGGAATTTTCGATTTTCTTATGTTTCTAAAAAGCATATAAATTAAGCAAAAAGAGGAGACTATTTTCAACATAGGTTCCCATTAAAAAAAAATCATGTTTGTGTTATATTTCGAGAATTATTGTTTTCAAAAAATCTAATAACGCCATTCTATTCTATCTAAAAAACGGTAAAAATTTTGTAAAACAATTTTTCTTTAACTATTATTATAAATAAGACATGATATATTTTCAAAATGAGGGAATTACGATTTTTGCCTGAAGCTCAGAAACAAAAGAAGATCGAAAATTTCTGTGGTGACTATTAAACTTTTCTGGAAAAGTTAACCTGGAATGTGCAAACGGTTTTGATCTATCATTCATATTTCCCAAAATACCTTAAAAAAACATAGAAAATGAGACACCTGTACTCGTACACTTTTACACAGAATTTTTTGCTGTATATTATATTCATTTTCTTTAATTAGCTTATTTTTCACACATTTTCAAATGAAATTATAAAATCTAAGAGTGAGAAGCGAATCGATGATTTTTGACTTATACATAATTTGACATATCCTACTGGCCGCCATTAATTTAGTTCTCTAAAATTCCGCTGATGTCGCCTGCTATTCTGTGGGTTCCAATACAGCAATAAAGTTTTAGGATTTTCTGTAGCGCCAACCAACAGCGCCATCTATGAATTGCCACTCAAACTATTTTCGAATAACCATCAACATCATCTCAAGTTTTGATAATTTTGGTTCAGTACAGTTCTCACATAGTTTGTTGACCTCTTTCGTCATGGTCCGTCGAACAATCAAATTTTGTGTTCATTTGTGTAATTTAATAATAAATTGTGATTTTGATGATATAACGACTTCTATCTTATTTATCAGGGAAGTCCTAAAACTTTATAGCCACTCTGTATATGTACATTATATATGTTATTGTACAATAAAAGCATAGAAAAAGCAACTTACGTAGATTTGTTACTGTTAGCGTGAAAATAAACAAATTAGTTAGTTAACTCTAATTTCTACACATCAAAAAGATAAAAATAGGGATCGACCGATACCGATATCGGTATATCGGCCATATCGGTCTTCTTGGCCGATATCGGTATCGGCCTATAAAAATATAAATTGCTTAATATTTCAGTTGCTAAGGATTTTTTAAAGGAAATTAAAACAGAAATACTAAATAAAAAACAAATCAAGTTTATTCTTATTCAAAATTTAGCAAAAAATGTCATTAAAAATGTAGAAGTAAAGTTACACACTTAGTTAAACAAATAAATATTTAAAGTTAAGTTTTGGTAAGTTGTAATGTAACAAAATTATTGCGCTTTCATAAACATTTCCAGCTGAAGAAAATAGCTGTTCACTAGCAACACTATTTGGCGGTGGTGCTAAATATATTATTGAAAATAGTATATTGTGTTATTAGGAGTAAAAGTGATACTTTGTGTGGCGATCATGGAAGTTTGCACGACGAGCGAAGCGAGTCGAACAATTGCATGCGAGGCACATAAAGGCACTTTTATTCCGAATGACACATTGAATTTTTTTTCAAACGCACTACTTTTCTTTTTATTCGCTAATTCTATGTAGTTTCTATGGATATTTATTTATTTTATTTCTACGCCGTCGGAGTAGAAATTAGCTATTTCTACTCCGGCGGCGTAGAAATAAAGCTTCTACCTTGTGAATTAAGTCACAAAAATGCCATTTCTACGACGTTTTGCATTTGCTCTGCATTTTTTTTTTATTTATTTATGGTTAATGCGTGTAACGGTAACAGTATATCATTATAAATCACTTTTACCTCATTTATACAGGAACAAATTTACGGCAAAATTTTATGGTCGATATATCGGTATCGGCCGATATCGGATATGAGTATATCGGTATCGGCCACAAAAAATCATATCGGTCGATCCCTAGATAAAAATATTAAGAAGCGCCTAAATCTATGTCAATAAACATTTTTTTCTTACCTGTTAATGCCATCAACACAGGTGGCTCCATTTCTGCACGGATTGCTATAACACTCATTGACATTAATCTCGCAATTTGGTCCAGAAGTTCCCGGTTTACAAAGGCATTGATATCCGTCCACCAAATCCTGGCATTTCCCGCCAAATTGACAAGGGTTCGATTCGCATTCGTTGATCTGTGTCTGGCAAAGGAATCCGGTGTAACCAGCATGGCACAAGCACGTGAAGGAGTTTTCCCCGTCGATGCATTCGCCACGGTGGCACGGGGATGATTGGCAGTCGTTGATATTTGTCTCGCAAGATAAACCTGGAGAAAAGAGAAATAGTTTCCAAATCGAAGTTTTTAGCGTCAACTTGTAGATGTCGTTACACCAACTAAATTTTGGGTAGGTTAAAGATGATGGAAAATGTGTATAGGGTAGTTCAGTAATAGGCCAGAAAAGTAAGGTTAGAATTTGCTTTTGGCGCGAATTCATAGTTTGATTTCCCCAGTATTGGTTTCTTATGGAAGTATGATTTTACTGGCAAAAAAATATATATTTTGTAAAAGAAATTAAGCAGTTCTTGTTAAGTATTTGATAGTTTGTTTATTCAGTAACAGATTGCAACTGTTTAAAATCCTTGAAAAGATAGAGTAAGAAAATTATTAGAAATTAAAATGTTACGTTTAAACTATTATTCACGAAAGATGACTATTCAAGGTCATTTGTGAGCCGTCTGATATAATATTACTCGCAGATAACTTCACTGCATTTCGTAAGCATAGGCGTGTAACATGAAATATTTATAAACACATTTTAATTTTAAAATAAGAGTATGTTACTTAAAAATTATGTTTCGTTCTAAATAATGGCTTTCTGAAAGATTTATGTTTTTGCAAAATTCAAAAACGTAGTCTTAACTATAAACCAAGTAGTAATAATTTGAATTAAACGGCAACGCCACTGGGTAAATATTAGCACAAAGGGCATTGTAGTAGATAATTAGGGATCTGTAATTCTACGACATAAGTCCTTATTATTTATAATGTGTTAGAAAGTAATGCCACTATTTACGTATATCTGTCCCACCACATAAATTAAATAGACATAGGTCAAATAATATTTCTCTTTCTAATACAAAATGTTGCCAAGGTACTGCTGTAAAGTGATGTGTATTCTTTCTTCGAATAAATGACCTTGAATAGTCATCTTTCGTGAATAATAGTATAAGTTAAAATTCCGTATGTCGTGGATAGTTCATCAAGCGCCCGTAAATAGGTCACGTGCAACACAAGCTATGCTACGATTGGCTGCGTACCGAAGTTGTAGGACCAATCGAGATTTACGTTCATTGAATTTTGTAGTATTGTATTTGTATTTAGATAATTATAAAATGAGCCCAGTTCATGTGAATATTATTGTACGAATCTAGAGATTTACTTTTATGAGATTTCTCAATTTTTCTTGGTAAGAAATACACGGGGAGTAAAATTATGTTCTCAGCGTTATGAACTGAGTTTGAATTTGGCGCCTAAATTTGACCGTTACACTTTTCTGGTCTATTACGTCAAAGGCGGCGCGCTTCATTTAAACTACTGTCCTACCGATAAACACATCTTTCAAAGTGAACCTTATTGCCACAGCAAATAAGAACTATAATTTTAAGCAGTTCATTTCGTCGACAATATCTTACTTAATTAAGGAAAGTTAGCTACTTAAGCTATCATTCAGTTAAGTTTGAATATTACCCTTTTAATTAAACAAAACATATTATCCTAATTTGTAATAACAATTATTCTATTTAAGATTTAAAATTTTATGCATGGAACTGCATGTTCGTTCAATCTCGAACATGTTTGTGAAACATCGTGTGAAGCGGCCGGAAGAGCCCGTTTGAAAGCCAGCGAACTATTTTTATGTTACAGTACCCTAAGAACACGACATATTATTAATATATTAATTTGGATAGACAGAGTTATTTACGTACATTAAACTTAAAAAGAAAAAATCTAAAGTTTTGAAAAGAACTGATTTGAAAATGCTCAAAACAAACAAAATCTCAGTCGGTATGTCGGTAATCTCTCGGATATGTTTGAAGCTGCGCAAACTTGATACTCTGTAGTTCAGAATGTGCAGAGTTGATTTCAATTTGAAATAAAACCTTTGTTATTTATTAATGTGTATATATTGTATTACGAAGTAATAGAAAAATGTTTACAATTTGATGTTATTAATATCTCAAAGTTAACAATAATATCAGCATCAAATTACAAGCCTTTAAATTATTACCCTTATGTGTTCTGTCAATAGAGTCTACTTTGAAAGTACCTATTCTAGCCCATTGACTTAAAAGGAATCATGTTGAAAAATAAAACTGAATTTGACCGAAAAGATAATTGTTTCTATTTTAGGCTGAAAACCATTTCGTATTTTAAGGATTGATTGTATTCAGAAAATTATAATAGAATGGAAAATACACGGGATAAGGGCAGAGGAAAATTTGGAATGTTGACATATATTAAAGAGAGGAATTCACGAGTGGCTGAAAATAGAAGCACAGGACAGATTGGTGTGGAGGCAGCATTTCCGTCTAAAAACAGAGTTCACAATTAAATTAAACTTACCTGTAAATCCAGCAGGGCATATACAAGTGTACCCAGCAATACTATCCTCACATCGTCCGCCATTTCGACAAGGATTGGAAACGCAGTCATCGATGTTGGTCTCACAGCGCTCTCCCGTAAAACCTATGGCGCATGTACAATGGAACATGTTGATACGGTCGTTGCAGTAACCGTCATTCATGCAAGGATTTGAGGCGCATTCGTCGATGTCGATTTCGCACTGTGTGCCCGTAAAACCTAGAAAAAAATATTGGAGAATTAATAATGGAATTATTGAACTGAATAGGGTATAATGCCATAGTCAAATTTTAACTATCTTAAATAAGAAGACGAAAATATACATAAATTAATGAGTATTAGTGAAAAATTTTTGTTTCAATATTGAATAGGTCGCAAACTACAAGCGATTAAAGTAGATTACTAATTAGGTATGACGCGATAGGTCCTAAGAATTTGATTGGTCGCCTGATTTTAAAAACGAGATTCGCGCGTCTGCTGCGGTCACCTTTGAAAGATTATGAACTATCACTTTGTTGTACAACCTAACAAAAAAAATTACAATTTTGTTTCATGAATTTGTTTAATTATATCTAGTAATATGAACAATAATACTGTATTTATAATTAAATCAATTTGTAATATGTATTAATTAAATTAATAATAATATTAACTAATCAAAACAAACAAACACTAGCGCCATCCGCTGTCATACTTTGTGTCATAATATTGTCAAACTGTTTCAATGTTCTATAATTTATTAAGAAAAAAATTCTTATTATTTATATTATTTAAGCTTAATAATAATTTTTTCGTGAATATAACGTATAAGTTTTTATATAAAAATATTTCAGCTATGCAAACATGAAAAAATCTGTTCTCTCTAGAACTAACAGTTTGTCGACCACTGGAAGTACCAGCTACGTCACGCAAGAAATTCGTAACTTTAAAAATTCATATCTCGCTTATTACATAAAATTTTTAAGTCACGTTTGCACTAAAATTCTTATTTCATCCTGTTCTTACAGATTTTTTTTTTTAATGGTGTAGGGCCCTATTGTCAGGAATAAAATTGTATCAAAGTCAGTGGCGGCTCGTGGGTTGAAGATTTGGTGGCTCAAATTTGGTAAATATTTGCATTTCCCTAAGACCATCCTTCGTAGTCTGTTTTAATTTCAGATCTGACTTTATTCAAAACGTTTTTCATAATTTAACGCATTATTGGTTAGTTTGTCTTTGTCTGACACATGGGCTTGTATATGCAGCATATAGCACAACGTGGTCACAACTTTGATGTGACCCAAGCAGCGCTCGCACTCACATCATTCGCTGTCTTGCTTTCAACATAGTGGTGCCATGTGCAAAATTATTAAATTCAAAATATTTTATTCTTTTTATTCTTTCGCTTTTTCTTTTCTGCTATGATAAATTTAGGAGGTCATTGACCACATGATCTAATGTACGAACCGGCACTGATCAAAGTATGGTTTTAAATTTGACGATAAATTCACAAAAAATAGAGTAAGTCAACAAGTTCCAATATTAAAGATACAATAAAATATTATGACAATCTTATAGAAGACCAAGGGGGACATCCGAATAGAGAAGAAAATATTTTATGAAACTGGTGGTTCTCAAGTTACAACACAAAGTTATATTACAATAACAAACTAATTTTTATACAGGGTGATTCATCGGTCTATCCTCTCTTTATAACTCTTTTATGTTAAGTCAGATAGAAAAACTCTTCAAATATAATTTATATGATATAGTATTATCTATCTACGTACCATATCCATTTGTATACAGAGTGCTCCATTTAAGCGCAACAATATGTAACTTTATATTTCTTAATGGAACACCCTATATTTATTTACTTATTCTGATAGTAAATTCGATTCCTTTTAAAAAAGTATTAAGTAATAAGGGGTCTAAAATTATAAATTAAGAAGTTATTTACCTTTATTCGTTGAATGATATGTTTCTATCATGTTATTATTAACAAAGTAAGCTATGGATAATTTGATCAATTGTTTCAAATTTAAACAAACAAGTTGTCCAAATACTCTTAGTTTATCATTGTTGATGTTGATTTGTAAATGAATAATACAAATTTTAGTAAAGATGAGATGGTTAATATAATATTTATAATAGAAAAATCTATTGAAGTTGAAGTACAAGTTTTCGAGCATTTATTATAATTATGCATTATTTAGTCTGTCACTAAATTTTAATAGCTTCTTTGGAATTAGTGTAATGTTTAAAATAAGTATTAATAAAAAAGGACCAAAATTATTATATTATGGTTTTTTCCACTCTGAACTACTATTTTTTATGAACGTAAATAACTTCTTAATTTATAATTTTAGACCCCTTATTACTTAATACTTTTTTAAAGGGAATCTAATTTACTATCAAAATAAATAAATAAATATAGGATGTTCCATTAAGAAATATAAAGTTACATATTGTTGCGCTTAAACGGAACACCCTGTATACAAATGCATATCCCAGCAAACACAGTTTTAACATATATGTAACAGGTATGTGATATCTGAAACCTATGTAGTATATAATTTATTTACGTACTTATAACGTCATATACATATACCATGTCGGACATCTCTCAAGAGACTGTAAATGATATTGTCGGTATGTCACATTGGTATTGGACCTGGTACATACCTATAACTATATACATGTTACCGTACTTATAACATATTCGTAGCGCATTGATCACGTGTCATCTATTCCAAGTGCAGAGGTTTAACAACGACGCATTTTACTTTTGCAGCCATTGCAGTATTTGTTTATGTTTTATGTACTGTGTATACTTTAATTCTTTGATTTCATGGCAAAATCGGCTTGTCATACGATAAGTTTGTTTATGTAACTATATATTCTTTATGTAGCTTATTTTCATTCTTGAACGAAAATGAAAATTTAGATAACCTGAAATAATAATTTCAAACTAAAATAAATTGTATTGAACTAGTCTGAGTGAAATTTATGGGTCGATTCTGTTCACATCTGTAAGTTTTACAGATCTGTAAATCTGTAAAAAATGACAAAATACATCTGTTCTTGTTGATTAATATAAAATTATACATAAGGGTGGCAGCTTTAGGTGCGATTTTGTTCATATTTACAGATCTTGCGACATACAGATGTGAACAGAACCGATTCATTAAGTTGTTTTATATTTAATTTCTATTTTAATAAATATGTAATATAAGTATTGTAATAAACTACATATTTAAATATATATTATTTGTAGTTAATACCTACACATTATCCTACCATCCTTCATAATATTTAATATTTAAATTTAGGATTAAAAAGAAGTCACAGTTATAAAAATTCACAATGTAAGTAGTATATGCAAATAATTACAAAGAAGTGATATACGTTTGTTATATACCAGTTACGTTACATGGGATGTGATTTCTCATATACCATGTTGCGGACATAGGTCTATACATGTACTTTCCAGGTATGTTATTCGGTATGTAATATATAATACGAGTTATGTCTATATTACGTACCAAGGACGTAACTGTGTTTGCTGGGATGGTACGTAGATAGACAATAATATATCATATAAATTATATTTGAAGAGTTTTTCTATCTGACTTAAAATAAAAGAGTTATAAAGAGAGGACAGACCGATGAATCACCCTGTATAACTGTTATTTGAAGTATTTTTCACTAAAATAATCTACAAATGGTTGACAAACAAAAAACAATGCTGGTCAAATGCTCGCTAATCACCTTTAAGTCACTGTATGAAGTTCAACAATCATTTAGCTGTTTTCATGGGAAAAATTCTGAAAATACATAAACCATTCAAACTAGACCATATCCATAAAATAAATACCTAAATTTATGACAACAAATCTAATTAAAATATAATTTATTATTTGCGTTTGAAACCGGAAGAGAAACAATAATGTGTAACCATTACTACCGCAAATTGATTCCCCATGCGAGCCTTCGACCCAGTTTAGTTGACCTGCAGGTCTTAGGAGGCGTTGGAAGCCTCCGGTGGAGGGGCGGCTGATTGCTGGGTGGGGCCCAATGACCTTTCACACGGACACACTCACACAAACCGACAAGTGTTTAGGCTGGAGAATGTACTCGCTTAAGCCTTAAGCTCATCGATATTGCAATGTAATGCAACTTACGGTAATTCCGTTAAACTTTATGAAGAGAAAATATGTTTATGTCTACATGAATAATAAAATGGAGTATAAATCTTGATTTGTTATTCAAATTGGTTTATATTATTTCTTACATTTTTAAAATAGGTACATAAATTTTGAAGTAATTGCATGAATATTATTCATTATTAATTCATACTGTATCTACTAAATTTGTTTTCTATTTTTAAAATAATAATAATAAGGCTGTAGCAAGAATTTTTGTATGCTTTCTATTCAAAGTATTAAATTTAAAAAATATATTGTAACGTTTTTATTTATTTGGGTGAAGTGTAAATATTAGACAATTATTATTAATATTAATTAAAATAAGTTTTTATTAAACTATAATCAAAATTACTATAGGGCTCGAGCAGACACGTGACTCAAGCAAACTTGACGTGTTTAAAATCAGCTGATGTGTGTGCGCATGACATTTTGACAAGAACAATGTCAATTTGACGAAACCAATGTTTTGACTTATTTTGATTTTGAACTGTTAAATTTTTAATATTTTACAAATTTCGGGCAGTAAAACACATAAACTTAAAAATAGTAATATTTTACCAGTTCAAAATTAAAATAAGTTAAAATATTGGTCCTGTCAAAGTGACATTATTCTTGTCAAAATGACAGGCGCACACACATCAGCTGTTTCTAAACACATCAAGGTTGCTCGAATCACGTGTCTGCTCGCGCACTATTATTAATATTAAACAATGAGAGCCTTAGCACAATATTTCTCCCGATAGGTTCGCTATTGGGCTAGTTACTTTAACCTTCAAAAGACTGAAACGTCAAACGAGCGTCAAACAAAACTATTAATTAAAATAAAAATAATAAATTTAGACCACGTATTTGTTAAAAACGTTTGTTTTATTGCACCTATAGTATATTATTGTATATTTTGTGTTTATATAATGTGCCACAATCATGAAAAGTCACGGTTACACACAATAATATCTGTGTATTCTTATAAAAGTCTGTACATTGTAATACGTACTTTGGAGAAAGTCCATATGCTGCCATCTACGCTAAGCTTTGCGCTAAGGGTCTCATTATTAAATACTAATTAAATTTAAAACTATAATTAACTAGATAACACTATTGATTTATTTGTTCATTTAACCAATTAATTACTAATTATTTATTTCCACTATTTATATCACTTTTTATTTATATCACGTTCAACTGTCCGCCTACCGACTTCCACAGCGTCTATATACTCAACTGACTCAACAGCGTCTGTATACTCAACTGCTCGAACAGAAGTCACCTCTTTCAGCACATATCTGTCTATTTATGTAACTGTCTAACTTCCACAGCCTCAGTATCACCGACTGTCCGTATGCCACAATTCTTCAACACCACTGCCGAGTATTCACTTTCACAGCTATCCCAATATACCAGGAACTTCCCGACTCGACACCAACTACATACGCTCACTACGATACTGCTGTGCTTCTCACTAACACTTTACTCTCTAACACTCCATGTGAATGTCTGTATGACTCTATATGTAACTAACTAACTCTCGAGCATAGCTGCGTCCCTTTTATACAGCTGCCATTAACTTCCAGAGAGCTGTCTGTATGTATGTATGTATGTATGTATGTATGTATGTATGTATGTATGTATGTATGTATGTATGTATGTATGTATGTATGTATGTATGTATGTATGTATGTATGTATGTATGTATGTATGTATGTATGTATGTATGTATGTATGTATGTATGTATGTATGTATGTATGTATGTATGTATGTATGTATGTATGTATGTATGTATGTATGTATGTATGTATGTATGTATGTATGTATGTATGTATGTATGTATGTATGTATGTATGTATGTATGTATGTATGTATGTATGTATGTATGTATGTATGTATGTATGTATGTATGTATGTATGTATGTATGTATGTATGTATGTATGTATGTATGTATGTATGTATGTATGTATGTATGTATGTATGTATGTATGTATGTATGTATGTATGTATGTATGTATGTATGTATGTATGTATGTATGTATGTATGTATGTATGTATGTATGTATGTATGTATGTATGTATGTATGTATGTATGTATGTATGTATGTATGTATGTATGTATGTATGTATGTATGTATGTATGTATGTATGTATGTATGTATGTATGTATGTATGTATGTATGTATGTATGTATGTATGTATGTATGTATGTATGTATGTATGTATGTATGTATGTATGTATGTATGTATGTATGTATGTATGTATGTATGTATGTATGTATGTATGTATGTATGTATGTATGTATGTATGTATGTATGTATGTATGTATGTATGTATGTATGTATGTATGTATGTATGTATGTATGTATGTATGTATGTATGTATGTATGTATGTATGTATGTATGTATGTATGTATGTATGTATGTATGTATGTATGTATGTATGTATGTATGTATGTATGTATGTATGTATGTATGTATGTATGTATGTATGTATGTATGTATGTATGTATGTATGTATGTATGTATGTATGTATGTATGTATGTATGTATGTATGTATGTATGTATGTATGTATGTATGTATGTATGTATGTATGTATGTATGTATGTATGTATGTATGTATGTATGTATGTATGTATGTATGTATGTATGTATGTATGTATGTATGTATGTATGTATGTATGTATGTATGTATGTATGTATGTATGTATGTATGTATGTATGTATGTATGTATGTATGTATGTATGTATGTATGTATGTATGTATGTATGTATGTATGTATGTATGTATGTATGTATGTATGTATGTATGTATGTATGTATGTATGTATGTATGTATGTATGTATGTATGTATGTATGTATGTATGTATGTATGTATGTATGTATGTATGTATGTATGTATGTATGTATGTATGTATGTATGTATGTATGTATGTATGTATGTATGTATGTATGTATGTATGTATGTATGTATGTATGTATGTATGTATGTATGTATGTATGTATGTATGTATGTATGTATGTATGTATGTATGTATGTATGTATGTATGTATGTATGTATGTATGTATGTATGTATGTATGTATGTATGTATGTATGTATGTATGTATGTATGTATGTATGTATGTATGTATGTATGTATGTATGTATGTATGTATGTATGTATGTATGTATGTATGTATGTATGTATGTATGTATGTATGTATGTATGTATGTATGTATGTATGTATGTATGTATGTATGTATGTATGTATGTATGTATGTATGTATGTATGTATGTATGTATGTATGTATGTATGTATGTATGTATGTATGTATGTATGTATGTATGTATGTATGTATGTATGTATGTATGTATGTATGTATGTATGTATGTATGTATGTATGTATGTATGTATGTATGTATGTATGTATGTATGTATGTATGTATGTATGTATGTATGTATGTATGTATGTATGTATGTATGTATGTATGTATGTATGTATGTATGTATGTATGTATGTATGTATGTATGTATGTATGTATGTATGTATGTATGTATGTATGTATGTATGTATGTATGTATGTATGTATGTATGTATGTATGTATGTATGTATGTATGTATGTATGTATGTATGTATGTATGTATGTATGTATGTATGTATGTATGTATGTATGTATGTATGTATGTATGTATGTATGTATGTATGTATGTATGTATGTATGTATGTATGTATGTATGTATGTATGTATGTATGTATGTATGTATGTATGTATGTATGTATGTATGTATGTATGTATGTATGTATGTATGTATGTATGTATGTATGTATGTATGTATGTATGTATGTATGTATGTATGTATGTATGTATGTATGTATGTATGTATGTATGTATGTATGTATGTATGTATGTATGTATGTATGTATGTATGTATGTATGTATGTATGTATGTATGTATGTATGTATGTATGTATGTATGTATGTATGTATGTATGTATGTATGTATGTATGTATGTATGTATGTATGTATGTATGTATGTATGTATGTATGTATGTATGTATGTATGTATGTATGTATGTATGTATGTATGTATGTATGTATGTATGTATGTATGTATGTATGTATGTATGTATGTATGTATGTATGTATGTATGTATGTATGTATGTATGTATGTATGTATGTATGTATGTATGTATGTATGTATGTATGTATGTATGTATGTATGTATGTATGTATGTATGTATGTATGTATGTATGTATGTATGTATGTATGTATGTATGTATGTATGTATGTATGTATGTATGTATGTATGTATGTATGTATGTATGTATGTATGTATGTATGTATGTATGTATGTATGTATGTATGTATGTATGTATGTATGTATGTATGTATGTATGTATGTATGTATGTATGTATGTATGTATGTATGTATGTATGTATGTATGTATGTATGTATGTATGTATGTATGTATGTATGTATGTATGTATGTATGTATGTATGTATGTATGTATGTATGTATGTATGTATGTATGTATGTATGTATGTATGTATGTGTGTGTCTGTGACGATTTTTTGCATCCGTGTGAAGAGATGATTAGGTTTTGGTTATAATTGGTTAATCGGACGTACCCTAATATTTAAATTTTAACAGTTTTTCTTGAAAAAACACTGTTAAATATCATTTTTCCTTATTTAATGTTACTATAAATATTAAAAAATATTTTATTCTCTATACGATTTGATTACATTTTATACTTCATATTCAATGGATATAGAGTTAAAAAATTATAAAGAAATTAAATTTCATAAAGCAGCTAGCTATGCTATAACCATGCAAACCGCTACTATATTAAGAAAATGCTGATTGACAGATGTCAGTGTCAAGTGCAACTGACATATTTGTGTTATAATTTTACTGGAAATATAGAATCTCTTAGGTACATGAAACTTTCTGTATGGAATTTGTACAAAATACCTAGAACTGACAGAAGGCAATGTACTTGAAAAATGGAATATTGTGTAAGAAATTTTTGTAAGGAATTTGTTCAAAATATATGGAAGTAACGGAAGGTAATGTGCTGGCCACATCAGATTTTTTTTTAAATAAATAAGAATCGGTTAACATGACATTTTTACGGTACATAACAGAGCAACGGTTAGCATTAAGCTATGTTTGACAAAAATATAATAAATTATTTGCATTATTCCGTACATTCTTATAAAGCAATAGTTAAAAATCATAATATAATAATTACTTTTTATCAATTAGTATATACCGCCAAATGACAAATGTATATCAAAAACTTGTATTTTTTTAACGTAAAACATAAAACATATGCTTCCTGTAAAGAAATCCACAAGATACAGACAAAATGACATTTTTTGAAGTAGTATTACCAAGAATGAAACAATTCTGCCGTTTTTGTTTTTCATTGTCTCGTTCCATGTCGGTATAAATTAAAAGGTTTTTGTTTCGTCATGATTTTGTTCTTGTTGGGACTTTTTATTGATTTAAAAGTTTTTAAACAAATGTTTGTTTATTGGTTTGTTAAATTAACAGTTCTAAACATACGTTTTTGTTGATGGTCTGATCGAAACCACTCATTTCGAACTTGTAATGCTATGTACTATAACTGTAGATCTAGGTAAGATCGTATATTTCAAGAGAAGATTGCGGTTTCAATCTTCTAGGCTAGGTATGTCACTATATTTACGGTAACAAGTTACAAACCATTTTAAAGTGTACTTAGACTTAGATCAATACTCGTCTTAAATCGTACTGGAATTATATTGTAAATTTCATTAATTGCAGTATATCTGTTCTGTAATTCAATACATGTATTTATTTGTCTCATACCGCTTGCATGTTTCACATAACCTATTAATTAAGTTTGTATCGTTCTATGTAATAAGCTATATATTACAAATCAACTTCATAAACCACTATAATTGTACAAAAGTCACATTAGAATTAATTATTGAAAATAAGAAACATGATTTATATATTTTTTAAAATTTACTTCAATATAATGTTTTTAAAACAAATTACGCACATATAGGTACTTTAATTTTATTTCACTTTATCAGTGGCGATACGGGAACTTGGGAGTGAGGTGAGGCCAAATATTAAAAAAAAATCTTTTTCGGTTCAAGTACAAACATTTTTGAACGCTGCTTAAATAATCAACACACAATTTGATATACCTATACCTATTGTAAATGTACGAAAATAAAAATATTGACTCGTACCACCATCACGGTTTTAACTAAAACGCTGTTTTAAGAAATGTCAAATTCAAATTTCAATATTTAGTTTTGCCCTTATGTTTAAAGATCGATTTTTATAAAAATATTTCTTTGAATACAAACTATGTTCTGCTTTAAAATCATACTTGGATAAATTTGATTTTATTTATTATAATTATTAAATAATGAAATTTGACATTTCTTAAAACAGCGTTTTAGTTAAAACCGTGATCGTGGTACGAGCCATAGTGTTTTTTCATATTAGCAAATATGTTGAAAAGCGAAAGACTATCAGGCTAAAGGCCTGTCCACGATGCTAGAAATCGTTCCGAGTTCTCGATCACATTTTTTGATCATAGACATTGAACTTGTATGACTACAGATGTCAGGTTGGTCGAATTTATGAAGTTAGTTTCAGCCATTTCTACCAATACTAAAAGCTAATAAAAAATTAAAAAACAAAATTATCCCGGCAGTAAGGAAATTAAATTTTTACAACGAATATATTAATTTATTTATAAGTAATTATTTATAATCAATATCAAAAATGAATAGAATTATGTAATATTTTATATTTTCAAGCTTATCAAACATCAAACGTCAAGATTTTAAACTGGTAACAGTTAAATGAAATTAGCAACTTGTACGAAAAAATGGGACAGAACGCATTTTTCCATTCTAGTTTTCTATTCGACTTTTGCGTCCGAGTTGGTAGTGTCCACGATCCGAGAAATCAAATTGCGGCCTATATCCGAGAACTCGGATCGATTTCTAGGATCGTGGACACAGGCCTTAATGGCCAACGAAACACGAAAGGCAGGTTAGACGCTATACAGTACAGCGTGCCAGCGTGCAGCCCAACCATACTGTCTTCTCCCCACCAATTAACCGAGGATAAATTCTCATCCTCACGTATATTTTCCGATGCTTTTATTTTCCTATTTTACGCTTGTAAGATTATATTTTTTATATTTATATAATTCAAAGGAACTAATAATGAAAACATTAGTTGCAAAAGTAATTATTGTTATATTTTTTTTTCTTAAATCAGTTCAGTTAAATTATTCCCATCCTTGTAAACCGTTCGTATTGTTGTCAAATTTGTCTCTTCTTGTTGTTGGTATTTGTACAATTCTACATTTCATGATATATTATCAGCTATACATTGTTTATATTTATAAATGACGTTCTTGAAAAATTCTTACAAGTTCCTATTTCTTGAAATCAGAAAGCTGATGTGACATAGAACGACTGACATCTTTTTTAAACGCGGTTGATCGTGTATGATTCTATTAATAGCTACCTATCCAATATTTAGTTGATGCACATAAGTGGCTCTATGGTCTTCTTCGATTATTTTCTTAACAGTATCAATATTATTTTCGATAACACCCTGCTCCTTTTTGATATTCAACAAAATTCCGTTTTCGTTTGAATTCTTTATACCAGCGATAAATTATAGTCCAAGAAGGCGCGTTTTCATTAAAACCGAATCTAAATTTTCTTTGATGTAGAAATATAAATTTCCTGTGCCTTTAGGCTGCTGTCATTGTGCGTAGACCGTAGAGGAAAACGCACAGAGTAATGCAATATGTGCGATTTACACTGGTGCGGTGTTGTGGCCATGTTACGAGATCGCGTCGGTTTAATAACATAACGGGACTCAGATTGTAAGAATCGCGAATAGACTCTGACTCTGCCCAGTCAGTGAAGGAGAAACTTGTTCCTAATAGGAGCCGAGATTTTATATTCATCGACAGAAATAAGTGATATTTAACTACATTTTTGATTTGTCTTATTTTTATTAATTATTTAGTTATACGACTTCAAAAGTGAAAGATTGTTCAGCCATCGAGAGGAGAGCAGCCAATAGCTTAGTTGGTAGAGCACTATCCCAGCAAGGTAGGTGACTCGGTTTCGAATCCCGATGGCTGACAATTTTTCAGAATTTATTCCATATATACAAACTGTTAACTCATTATTAATATTATACCAATATTACATAGACGGTATTTTAGAGGACAATGACCAGTAAAGATACCTGTCATATATCTAAGGCCCATTTTGCTGAGAGTAAATAGCTCTTTGGCGTTTGTCGACGAGAATGAAAATGAATGTCTTCGACTGACTAAGATCCGGAATATCCACAAGAAGGTTGGTAATTTGGCTCCCTTTTTAGCGAACTCATCTAATTTTTCATTGCCTATAACTCCCTCGAGGCCCGGTACCCACCACAAAGTGTGTTTGTATTTTTTTATCTTCAGGCACTGTACATTTTTACGAACAGAAAATATGAACCCTAAAATGGTTCCAAATAAATAAATAAAAATGTGCCGGCAATGATTCCGGTTAATGTTAATATTTAAGTATATCTAAAGGTGCATTCACAAATGAAAATTAGGTTTACGGTTTTTGTTTAGGTTTAAGTAAGTCATTCATAAATGTAAGTTTAAATTACCTGAAAATTAGTTTTGATATGTACAGACATCTGTGTAAATGCTTCAAAAACATGATTAAAATATAGGTAGAGCAGTACTCAACAAGGCACCTGTGCGCCGTGAAACTGTCATTCGCTTGGCATTATTGGTTATATTTCAGCAATTATGTTATGACAGTATCCATGTTCTTCTCGCATTTGTTTAAAAAGCCGAATTCACTAAGTGGATACTAAATAAAGATGGGTGTATATATCTATATCATTTCAGACTCGTTCTCATTGGTGAAGTTTGTGACGTCAAACTAAATCATAAACCTAAAGTTTGGACCTTGCAATGCTTAGCTTTATGATTTGGATTTAGAGACCCTAATTTCTGAAGTGTGAATGGTGTCATTACATAATATGCGGACAAAGTCTTTAAATCTAAATTATAAACTATAAATCTAAACCTAATTTTCATTTGTGAATGCACCTTTAATGAACTTGATTTTACCCCATTTAAATAACATTAGGTTTTGACATATTTTGGAACTGTATTTTTGTCAAAGACAATAAGAGGTTTAAAAAATCCACTCAATATTGGAATATATACTACAGTGACCCGAAAATATGGGGACAAAATTTAAAGTCCCAATAAATATTCTTAAGACTATTTTATACAACTTTTTTGGGCTTTTGTGATCGTGTAACCATTTGTAATTATCTTAAGAATAATGATTTGGACTTCAAATTTTGTCCACATATTCTCGGATCATATTTCAATATTGAGTGGATTTTTTAAACCTCCTATTGGCTTGGAAAAATCAAGTGCATTTAGTCAAATATTAATATTAAACGGAATCATTGCCAGCACAATTTTTATTTATTTATTTGGAACCACTTTGGGGGGCGACCCGGTTAAAATTCAACTTGACCCCTTTTAAGATCCATCCTAATAAACGTGACTACTATTTATTTAATTTGAGTAAAATTCATAAGTTATACTATGATGTATTTATTGATAGATTTTTTTTGTGTTACGCCACTGTACAGTGACCCTCCCATTGATCTTGAGGTCAACTTATGTGGGCTAAACGCTCAAAACGATCAACTTATTGTAACAGACAGTAGTATAATGTAGGACATTTTTCAACCTGTTTCAAATGAATCAACTGTTCTTTCCTTACAAAAACTCTAGATACATTTCAATGTTTTATGGGATTTGAGTTTTATTTTCCAAAAACGAGTACTGCTATAAAACACTAAATAATTTCAAAATAATTGGCTCAAAATGAGAATCTCAATCTATACTTGATAAATAGAGCAAAGAGAGATGTCTTTTTGTTTGCTTATATTAAACAACTTGCATTTGTTTTTCTTTTAGTAGGTAATAAATATTTATAGTTCGAGTTTTACTCGATTTACGTGAAATATAATTGGTAGTGTGTATGTAGTTAAACCAGTTTCATTTAAATTGTATATTTTACAAAATTATTCCTAACATTTTTAATTAAATTTATTAATAATTTATGAAGTCTTAATTTCATACGAGATTACTTTAATAATCTGCCTTAAAAAATCTGGAATGTTCTTCTTATTATATGCTGCATAAAGTTTATGCCTTTTTGATCTAATGATTAATAGCAATGTTTGACATTGAACATTGACAAGTTATAATAATAAGAATATTTCTCCAATTAAATATACGAGAGGGTATCTAGATGTTGTTCATCACCAAAATTATTCTGATATCTACTACAATGGACCTTTTCAATTTAACGGCTATCTCTTTCTATCGCTGCAAATAGTAAGAAAATGGCGCGAACAACTGCCAGTTGGGCTGTCAAACGAAACGTCAAAAATATTGCAGTCATTAAAATACCTGTATTCTCAATGAAAATTTGCATCGTTATACATTTTACCTTCAATAAAAGCTTTTGTAACTTATTTCGATAAGATTTTTTAAAGTTATCCGAGATATTCTCACATTTTACGTCTAAATGTTTTAGAATCAAACGTCATAGATCTGTTGTTCTTACTATGCGCAGTTCCCCATTGCGCATATCTTCTATCTCTTTAAATTGGAAAGGTCCATTGTTCATCCTTTGACAATGTTGGAATATCGGTGGAAAATGTGTAATGATTAAAAAAAAATCTGGTGTGGCCAACACCATACCCCCCGCCATTAACGGCCCGAGTCACAAAAAAGATTAAGCTAATCTTTATTTTTGGATTAGCGAATTTTACTCTAATTTTGGGAGTTTATTTCTTAAAATATAGTCTAATCTAATCCAAGTCACTACCTTTTTTGATAATAAAATGAGATTAAATTTTAAATACTGGGATAGAATAGAATTCACTAATTCAATAATGAGAATCGTTAATTTTTATTAATCTAAATACATACCTACATATTTACTTATGCTGGAAACTGTTTTGATTTCCTTTCCTATTGTACTATTTACTTTTTTCTTTTTAAATCGTCACTATTATTAATTTGAAATGATTAGTTCTGTGACAGTGCCATTTATCTGTCAGTTACATACATTTGAATAACTAAGTAAGGAGTTTTGTTTGTTTAAAGCGTAGAATCTGGGATTTAAATTATAGATAATTTTATAACTTTATCCAGATGTAGAAAAAGTATTAATGCAAATCTGTAGAAAATTAAATAATCTTTAATTTTTATAATAACGTTAATCTCGAAAAAATAACATTTAAAGGTATTTTTCGAAGAAAAACTATTTTGAGCTTCCAGTAAAGTGCCATTTCCTGTTATCCGATTTACCGAAATCTAATGAGCTCTTTCCATAATAGAAAAAGGTAGAAATACAAGGTTCCAAAATTTTCTGAATGATAGTATTTGGAGTTAGAGTGGAGAATCCACACATACATATACATACATCATCGTGGAAATGTTAAAATTGGGTTTTAGGGACCTTAAAACGTTGTCATTTACCAAAATCTCGATATGAGATTTTTAGCACGATCCCTATACCTCCCTTACCAAGGGTAGCAGGTGGTAAAAAAACAGTCTTTGTTGAAAAATAAAACTGAATTTGATCGAAAAAATACTTGTTTCTTTTTTTTTACGAAAATAAAAGTATCAAAATAAAACATTCGCTTTTGTATCATTTCTGTTATTGTCCAAAAACAAAAAAACACAATCAGAATAACAATAATCATTAACATGCCTCATAATTTTTATATTTCCTGAATAATAGTAACTAAAATCACATAAATTCAATTTATAATGATACTTCTTTCGAAAACTTGCTCAGAATACATATTACAGTGTTAATAACATGCATTGCAACACATTTTCGAAGCAGACAAATTATTTATGACTATTTAGTATTCAAAAAACGTTAGCCAAACATTTTGGGAATCCCTGTCACTTATGCATCACCTAACCACGTCAAAACAAAAGCATGTCTGAAATACGTAATGCTCAATCGAGAAGGCGTTGACAATAATGACAGATACAGAAAACAAAACAGTATATATTCTATTATTCACGAAAGATGGCTATTCAAGGTCATTTGTAAGCCGTCTGATATAATGTTACTTGCAGATAACTTCATTGCATTTCGTATGCATAGACGTGCAATATAAAATATTTATGGATACATTTTAACTGAAAAAATAAGAATAATTCATTTGAAAATTATGTTTCTTTCTAAATAATGCCTTTCTGAAAGATTTATTCTTCACTTATGTTTTTGCAAAATACAAAAACATAGACTTAACTTATAAACCAACGAATAAATATTTGATTTAAATGTCAACGCCACTGGGTAAATATTAGCACAGAGGACAGTGTAGTAGATAATTAGGTCTTTATAATTCTACGACATATGTCATTATTATTTATAGTGTGTTAGAAAATTAAGTAGACATAGCTCAAATAATCTTTCTCTTTCTAATATAAAATGTTGCCAAGTTACTGTTGTAAAGTGATGTGTATTCTTTCTTCGAACAAATGACCTTGAATGGTCATTTGTTCGAAGAAAGAATACACATCACTTCATAGCAGTAGCTTAGCAACATTTTGTATTAGAAAGAGAAAGATTATTTGACCTATGTTTATTTAATTTATGTGGTGTGACAGATATACGTAAATAGTGTCATTACTTTCTAACACACTATAAATAATAATGACATGTCGTAGATTTACAGGTAGTTAATTTTCTACTACACTGCCCTCTGTGCCAATATTTACCCAGTGGCGTTGACGTTTAAATCAAATTATTATTCCTTGGTTTATAAGTTAAGTCTATGTTTTTGTATTTTGCAAAAGTGAAGAACATAAAACTTTCAGAAAGATATTATTTAGAAAAAAACAATTTTCAAATGAATTACTCTTATTTTTTCAGTTAAAATGTGTCCATAAATATTTCATGTTGCACGTCTATACATACGAAATGCAATGAAGTTATCTGCAAGTAATATTATATCAGACGGCTCACAAATGACCTTGAATAGTCATCTTTCGTGAATAATAGTTTATACAGCAAGTTTTTTCTGACTTTTATGTAAATAACTAATTTCATCAATTAATCTAATTAAAAACATCTGCAAGGGATCATAAGTTGCATATATTATTTCTTTCTCATTATCTTAGTGGGGGGTCCTTTATAATTAACTTCGCTAATTAATAATTTTGTTAACATTTAATAACCTCTGTTCCCTCTGAATTTACTTTAAGTCCAACTAACTTCACGATTGTCGTAAGTTAATGCAAGTTTAGTACCAGTAGCCACCGCAAAGCCGTGGCGGCACTACAGGCAACCTTGTGGTCTCGGTTGCTGCTAATTAGATGATATTTGATATCGATATCGAACATTTTTACGGAATTTCTTTTTATATTGTGAACATTGTTTATAAAAATGCAGTGGTTCAGTAGATATTTGATAGGCAAGATGGTTTTACGGTTTTTAATTTTAATTAACTTTTTTTATGATTGGAATGTTTGGTTTTTATCGGTTTGCGGTTGCTGAGATTTTTATGGTTTACTAGAAAAATTGTACTGGTTTTGAAATATGAAACAATGGGTCTGATTCTAATTCATTGGGGACTCTTCAGAGATTGTCTCAGTTAATGACGACATATTTGTTACCATGGTTTTGTTATAGGGATCCAATATGGATTTATAGGCCAATTTTGAACAAATCTGTAAGTCTTACAGATCTGTGAATCTGTAAAAACCTGACAAAAACACATCTAGTTTTGTTGATTAATATAAAATTATTCATAAGAGTGGCAAGTTTTGTTGCGATTTTGTTCATTATTTACAGATTTACAGATCTGTAAGACTTAACGTTTTGTTCAGAATAGGCGCCTTAATTTAATTATAATTTTCAAGTTTATCATGTATGACATTTTGAAAATTTTATTTGCAATAATCTTTAGAAACACTTAAAAACATAAATATTTAAAATGCATATTATATTTTTAGGAAATGGCTTTGTTGCGTTATATCCTAATTTTAGGTTTTTTAATGGATGAGAAAGATAAATTAATACGAAAAATATTAAAATATTATTGAAACAATGATTAACAATACCTACAAGTTCTTGTTCATAAACTGTTCCATTCACTTTTAAAATGAAAAATCTGATGTGGCCAGCACATTACCTACAAGTTTCATACAGAAAATTCTTTGCAAAAGAAATTTATAAGACAAACACACTTATGTTAATTGCACTTGACACTGACATCTTTCAATCAGAGTTTTCTTAATATAGTAGCTGTTTCCATAACTTCCTACTTTATGAAATATAATTTATTTATAATTTTTCGCACTCCCGAGACTAAAGAGCGATTCCAATGACTCATTTCAGAGACTAAAGTTCAAATTCAGTCCCAGAGGAATTAAATATGAAAAAAATTCCTGGGGGACTAAAGTAAAATTAAGCAAGATGTTTCCATAACATCATATAGTGTTACTATGATTTATTTATTCGTATCTGCACTACATTTTGAGCAGGCGTTGAGTTTAAATTTGAACAAAACTTTTGACATTTGTATTGTCAAATTGTAAGATTAATTTCTTTTACACTAATATGGTTCCATTTGATACGGGAGTGCGAAAAATAGCGTATATACCACAGGACTAAAGTGCATTCAATCCCTCAGGTGATTATTTATAAACTTAAATATGCACTTTAGTCCCTGAGTATATAATATACTATTTTAACTCTATATCCATTGAATATGAAGTATAAAATGTAGGCAAATCGTATAGAGAATAAAATATTCTTTAATATTTATAATAACATTAAATGTGAAAAAATGATATTTAACATCGTTTTTTGAAGAAAAACTGTTAAATCTTCAAATGAGGGTACTTCCGATTGACCAATTATAACCAAAATCTAATCAGCTCTTCATATGAATGTAACGAAGAAGAATACGAAAGAACTATAATTTTTGGAATTATTGTAGTATTAGAGTTATCGCAGGCGAAAATTTTGTCACACACAGTCATACACACACACACCCACATACAAACATTATCGTAAAAATAGTAATATCGTATTCTAGGGAACCTAAAATATGTTTATTCATCAAAAACTCACCACCGAATTTTTTGACCAAAGACAATACCTACCTTCCTTATACCTAAAGGTGACGGAAGGTAAAAAACTTTATAAAATTATAACTAACAAAGTTCTGTTATATTCTAGACCCTGTTTATACCAACCTAGAAAATTAATCCCTAAAATCTGACGTCCAAGTGAATTAGAATCGGTCCCAATGTATTGTTATAAAAATTTATTTAATGTAATACCTACTGTTATATTTTTATTTATGAAAGTGTCTACAGTCCCGAACGCGGGATCGTTTACAAAAAAATAAAATCCGAATAGGAGTGGTTTACCAATTTCTTTAAATACATTTTAACATTAACCTTATACAAAATTCATACTTGGAAAACTAAGGCCGTTTTGTGCGTTAGGTACAGCCCCGGTATATCTCTCCAATGTGAAACTATTCAGGAGTCCACAAGAAAGTCATAAATTAATAAAAATATTTTCAAGTTTTAGTTATATTTTCTTTTCTCAGTTTCCGTTCACAAACATTTTTTTTAACTGTATCTAACGTCGCACGTAAGGATATTTCACGCAGGTTGCACGCGCTTCTTTCGTTTCCATGATAGTCAGTTGTTACAACCGCCGACTTTGACAAATACCTCCGCGCGCTGAAATAACCTACAATAATCAAAAACGAAAGGCTGAAGTCGATCAGAAGAACCAACATTAGTGTTTTTCCTTACGCAAAAACGAGTGACTCGCAGTGAATTAGTGTAGCAGAGTGCAACTAGCGTACTTCTTGTAATGATCTGGTTAAACTGGAATTTTCACCCGGACTTTGTAGAAAAGAACGCAACTTTGCGACAGCGCAACGAATTTTACATATTTTTATCTACGATAAATTGTTAGTTTTAAGTTTGTAAAACGGTTGTTTATTAACAAGGTTTCATTAGTCACAAGTTGCCGAGCAACGAGTGATGTGTGATTATTTTTTATCATGGCAAACTTCTCATCTAATATTCATAAACAAAAGTATTTTTTAAAAATATTTGGGCCCTATTCTGTAACTCGGTGGTTAATTTTTAACCACTGGTTAAAATTTTAATCCAATAGTTATTGATTTGACGACTAACAATTCCTTTTTTTTGTTATATGTCAACATACTTGATTGGTTAAAAAAATTAACCAATGGTTAAATATTAACCATTGAGATACAGAATAGGCCCCTTTATAAGGTATTTTTGCTTTCTTCGCAATAGCCCATCATGTTTGGTACGGACTCTAACAACTAAATTGAAGAAAAGTGTCACAAATTTAAATGTAACAATTTTTATTGTAATAGCTATTAACATACCTAGGAATGTTATGCACATCATAACTGCCGCAGATGTAAGTTTGAAATCCGAGCTCGTAGAGCGAGGATTTTTAAGACATCTAAGGCTTCTGACTTGCATTGTCTTTATTATTTATCTAAGGCTTGTTATGATTAATAACATCTGTGGTTTGTTCAATAGTTTATCGGTTTCAGAAAATTAAGACATTATTGATAAATATCATTTTTTGAAATTCTCTCATTAATGATACTTTCAGATTGCTATGGTTAACAGAACAATTATTTTGACATATGTCAATATGACAAATATTCAAATTATGTGCTTTATTCCTCATGTTTATTACTTTAGAATAAAGTAGACCGTATTTAGAACGATAGGTTTACGTTATCTGTATGTATTAATGAGGAGCATTATATTTTCATTTAATTTTATTTTCATTTTGTAGGTCGTCAGTATGGTAATAATATTACCATACAGATACAGTTATTACTTAGTTACCAGCCTACTTTTGTACATGTAAACAATGGAATAATATCCTAAAACCGGTAAATAAAATTATGATCACATTTACAAACCAAATGCCCGTATTCATAATAGTCCGTAACAAGGGTAACACTTCGTTCTATTAAAAACGCCTGTAATACAGCAAATTTTTTATTCATACACATTCGTTATCCATAACAACCGTAAAAACCATCGTAATATTTAAAGACTCGAATTTCGGCTGTGATACGTATAACGTTCCAGGCATCATTTTACAGTTTCATATTTTCTGAATCAGTTTTCACGTGTCTATTAACATTTTCTTCTATTAAATCTGGTAGAATATCAATGTCCACATCACAAATATGTTTTGCCTTGTCATTTTCTTCACCTGATTCATCTTTACAAACGCAAAATGTACAAAATATTGTCAAACCCTGTGCACTTAAAACAAATTTGAAATTTTCACACATAATTTTTCGTATTTGTTTGACCTGATGTTAGTATTTAATATCAAATATCACTATAGGAATTATTGAAATCTGTCGTTACAAAACGAAGCGTTATATTTTGTTTTTAAATTTTGTGAATACTCTGTTATATTTAACGAATGTTAATATAATGTTATAAATACGGGTATAAGTCTGAATCTTTCTGAATACCCCGCTGTGTTGCGGAAATACAATCCTACCAACACATAAAAACGACAATAATATCGATATAAAATAGATGGTGCATCATGTCGGTCTTTAAATGTTTCACAGGTAATATTTTAGTTCTTTGTTCTTCCGCTTTGACCAAAGATCACGACGCGTCGGAAGACGTGATAATAAAAAAATAATGCGAATCACGGGCCCGTAAATCGGTTTGATGTATCAACAATATCCTCAATTCGTGTCGTTACGGTACTGGACGTTCATACTTACACTTATCATTCGTTACGTTTCACTGCAGTTATGAAAGTTCGCGAAAAACTTATGACAAATGTAATAAATAATAAAGGAAGAGAAATTGTGATGCAGTTCTGTAGATATTGTAACATAAAAGGTTGTTACATGTAACAAGATGTAATAAATGGTTATTAATTAATCAAGCACCTTATTGTTTAATTTTTAGTTAGATACTATTAATATTCCTTAAATTGATTTTTACCTCCCGCTACACTTGGTAAGGGAGGTATAGGGATCGTGCTAAAAATCGCATATCGAGATTATGGTAAATGACCACGTTTTAAGGTCCCTAGCATCCAATTTTAACATTTTCATGATGATGTCTGTATGTACGTGTGGATCCTCCACTCTAACTCAAATACTATCATTTAGAAAATATTGAAACCTTGTATTTCGAACTTTTTCTGTAATGGAAAGAGCCCATTAGATTTTGGTGAAAATCGGATAACCGGCAATGGCACTTTACTAGAAGCTCAAAATAGTTTTTCTTCGAAAAATACCTTTAAATGTTATTTTTTCGAGATTAATGTTATTATAAAAATTAAAGCTTATTAAATTTTCTATAGCTTTGCATTAATACTTTTTCTATATATTTTATGGATAAATTTATAAAATTACCTATAGGTAATTTAAATCCCAGAGCTACGCTTTAAACAAGCAAAACGCAGTTATTCAAATGTATGTAACTGACAGGTAAATGTCACTATCAAAGAACTAATCATTTCAGAATAATATTACTAACGTTTTAAAAAGAAAAAAGTAAATAGATCAATAGAAAAGGAATTCAGTACAGTTTCCAGCATAACTAAATATGTAGGTATGTATTTAGATTAATAAAAATGAACGATTCACAAAAATGTTTAAGCTAATCCTCATTTTTGGATTAGTGAAATCCACGGGTAAATTCTATTCTATCCCGGTATTTAAAATTTAATCTTCATTTTATTATAGCTCCGGTGGCTCAATAGTTAGAGCAACGCCTCATGTCATGAGTGCCTTCGGGGCTCTGGGTTCGAATCCCACTAAGGCATGAATGTGTGTGAATGTGAACCCACTTTGAAATTGGGATTTAATCCTGTTGAGGAGTTTTAAAAAAGGTAGATTAGATTAGACTATATAAACTGTCAAAATTAGAGTAAAATTCGCTAATCCAAAAATAAGGATTAACTTATTTTTTTGTGACTCGGGCTGTAAATGGCGGGAGGTATTGTGTTGGCCACACCAGATATTTTAGATATTTTACAATTAATTATTGAAATTGTGTAAAATATGAAGAGACACGCTGTTGAGCAATGTCGTCATCTGTATAACAATAAACCTAAAACCAGCTCATCGCAATGGCGAACGAATTATCCCTAGAATTTCAATCCCTATTGGGATTTTCAAGTATCAAGAGATGCCGCTGATCGCATTAAACAATGGTACACTTTTTGTTGACATTTATAAGTGTCGCATTGCTGTCAATTGTGTTTCTTTAGTTTTCGTATTATTTTCTCATTTATTAGTATTTTTTATTTATAATTCAAATATGTATAATAGAGTTTTTGTAGTCATATAGTTGTAGTTTCATGTAAATGTCAAAATTGTACCACTGTGTGTAGTTCTAATATTTGCCGCTAGTTAGCGTTTTCTTATTTGAAAATCCTAATAACCTCAAATCACAAAAATATTCCACTGTCATCTAACTTCACTCCAATCAAATCTAACCTCAATTTATGACGTTTCTATCCCGCCAATAATTCGGTGAAATCTGTGAAAAACATCACATATGTCTGAGTGCCTTTCTTGCTGATGAACTGGGCATTCACATACTTGTATGTGGTGTCCATGTGTGTGTTCATGGATGACTAGATACATGAATCACAGGCAGGTGGAGCCTCGAGTAAGCAAACAGGTCGGTGAACGGATTTTAATGACGCTGGAGCACTTTGTAAAGAAGATTTTATGGTTATGTGAGGGTTTGGTTATTTATTAATGCGATCGTATGTAAATTTTGGAATGTTTCCGGGTTTTGACAATTGGGATTTTTTTCTAGTGCGTGATGAGGATTTATTATCGAAAATAAAGGAAAGTGCAAGTTGTTTCGAATGGATTCAGATCTTCAATTATTGTAAAATATTGGTTTCGATGATATTTTAAACTGTTTTTATTTTATGTAAATTTATATTATATATCGAGCCAGGAGATGCTCCATTACAGCCGAGCTCTAGTCGGATGGCCGAGGTCAGTTATGAGCGCGAGATTGGAATAAGCATTCCCGCGAGGTGTACGTAGGACCCGTACCAAATATCATGAGATGTTGCGCAGAAAGCAAAACTTTTTCTTTCTCTCTTTCCTATAGGGCGCAAACAGACACTTGACTCGAGCATCCTTGACGTGATTAGAATCAACTGATGTGTGTGCGCCTGTCATTTTGAGAAGAACAATGTCACTTTGACAGGACCAATATTTTGACTTATTTTAATTTTGAACTGCTAAAATATTATTATTTTTAAGTTTATGTGTTTTACTGCCCGAAATTTGTAAAATATGAACGTGCTTAGAATCAGCTGATTTGTGTGCGCATGTCATTTTGACCAATGTTTTGACTTATTTTGATCTTTAATTGCTAAAATGTTATTATTTTTAATTTCATGTGTTTTACTGCCTAAAAATTATAAAATATTCACATTTTAGCAATTCAGAATCAAAATAAATCAAAACATTAGTCTTGTCAAATTGACAATGTTCTTGTCAAAATGACATGCGCACACAAATTAGCTGATCCCAAGCAAGTCAAGGTCGCTCGAGTCACGTGTCTGCTCGCGCCCTATTGCCTGACCTTTCTCTAGCTGTCTCTCTCCTTGATCTGCACATTTCATAGCTCATTACATTTCACGTAAGAAAATAGTGATGGGAAGATAGTTGCAGTTAGATCTTCTTTTTGATTGAATAATACCCCGATATTATCCAATCAAACAACAAGATTAAACTGCACCTATCTTCCCATCACTATTTTCTTATGTGAAATGAAGTGTGTTAAAAAAACCTAACTCGGAGTAGGCTATGAACAAAGAAACGTAAGTCAATTTGAAAATATTTAATTAAATGTCAATTTGACAGGAGATATTATTAAAAATGTTATCTAAATACATCAAAGCTTTTCTTCTGGAATCTTATTTTAGAATTGGAAATAAATTTGAAAACGCTGAATGGAAATATAATGTATCTTTCTTCATTACCTTTTCTCCATAAAATATCAATTTTGACAACCTGACTTTTGAATTGAATCCAAGTTTTTTTTTAAACACACTGTATTTTGTTCACACTCAATTAATAATTTAAACATTAATTTTTAATATTTTTTGACAATGGGGTCTGGTGGCCCTGTGCCTGAGTGTCTTGTTGCGAATTTGGGGCCCCGGGTTTGATCTTCGATCCCGACTGGCGCCAAAATAATTTCGAATTTTAAATGGCACAAAAGTGACCCTTGTGGTGCACTTTCCACGCCAGAAATGAGTGCCCGTGAGGTGACGCCTATACTTAATTTCACGTAAGAAAATAGTAATGGGAAGATAGGCGCAGTTTGATCTTGTTGTTTGATTGGATAATATCGGGATATTTATTTTTCGTAACTAAATATTTGTTTGCAGAAACTTTCGGTGCTATCCTCGTAGTATGAATATGTCATCACATTTACCGATATCTGCGTATAAAGCAGATTGGCACACCCAGGCAATGGGTAATATGCCGATTTATTTATTTAATTTAGAACAAAAACATTACTTTCCTATCTTTAGGTAAATTATAAAAACCGCTATATTCAAATTCGAAAGTACGGTAAAAATCTTGTACATTTTACTCATTATTTTGGATATGGTAATTCTGAGTTTTTTCTATCTCCAGTAGACATTTTTTTTAGTCTTGTAGAAGTTATTATATTCTTATATGAAGTAATTTTACTTGATAAAGATCTCAGTAAATCGATTATTTACTTTAGCTACTATAATTTTATGGAGATTATAGTACGCTGGTGTAAAATTACTACACAAAAAATTATGAAAGATTATTTCATCCACGATTTGATATAAATGAGAAATCATTTCATTTTTTGTTCGTTCTATTGTGTAAGAAATCATATCCAAAATGAATTTATAATTTGAAAACTAGTTTTTTGTTTAAAAGCATTTAAAGCATATCACATATGGCCGCCCACATGTTAAAATTATTCATATGTATCTTGGATCTTAGTTACGCACGATTTTCCGAAATCGATGATAAAGTGCTGTGTAACTTTATATTTGTATTCATTCGATATGGAAAATTGAGAATTGATAAATTCGTAACTGTACAGGTTGTTTGATAAAGATAACAAAACGGGTATTTTAAGATTCGAGAGCTACCTTATTATGTATTATACTGTATAATATTAAATAATAACGAATAAATTACCATAAGAATTATTCCAAATATGAGAATTCTTTTATGGAATATGTAAGAAATAGTTATTTATTATATGAGTGTGGAATGTATCATATTAGTCACGAAACAAAACGTTTAGCCACGTAGCCCGCAGGGCGAGTGGCTAATTTTTTTTAGTGACTAATATACATTCCGCACGAGTGTAATATAACGTTTTATCCAACACTGTTTTAAAATCTTCTTAAATCATTTTTATGTTTTCATTCATCGTTTGACACTGACAAGTCAATTGATGTAGTATTTTAAATTACAAAGTATAGTCATTGAATGGTTATGGTTTTGTTATATTGTTATTTAAAAAAATTGCTGTAATAATTATTGTCTGTCATTGGGAATTATTTAAAAGAAAAATACATTAAATTGGGTGAAAATGAGGACCTTCCTTTAAAACGTATTAACTTAGAAGCACAAGCAGCATCTTTGAATTTAATTCACTAACTCGTTTCTCCTTTTCGTTTCATCAGCCGTACCTACATGACAACTGTCATTGTGTAAAGATAAGTAACCTATTTTAGCATAAATGTTAATATTAATTTAAATAAATATGTTTCATAATGTTAAATTATTTCAATAATAAAATAATTTTATAAAATTGCTTTTTATTTATATTAAAAAAAAAAAACACAAAAATCAGTAATAATACATCCGTGACTTCTAAAATATTATTCACGGAGTAACTAATGTTGTACATTAGTTATTTCAAATAACCATAGTAACAAGTATATTATCAGTCAGTGTAGGATATAGCTATTTGTGTATTAAGAGCGCAAAATGGGACATTGTCGATTGAGAGGTTGTTGCCGCGCGACGCAGGAGCGAGGCATTCTCTCGAAATCGACAATGTCTATTTGCGCTTGAAACACACATAAGATTTTTTCTACAGTCGCCACAATGGGGTCCTCCACCATAACAAAAATTTATTTTTTATTTATTTTTACTTATCGGTATTTTCCATTCTTCTTGAGCTATTGCTTCAATCTAATCTAAGCATTTTATACTTTCGTTTTTGTAAATGAATGCCCTATTTTATTTTCACAGCAGTGCGGCATTTTGTTTGGTTATGTAAGTGGGTAATGTGTAACTGCAGTGTCATTAATTCCTGACTAAACGTTTCCATTAAGAATGTAGCCAAGTAACATTTCTCAACATTGTATAGTTAGAAATTTGAGGAGCGAGCGTTTTTTCTACTTTGTCGCTCTAGAGCGGCAAAGTGACATTTTGCGTTGACAAAAGAGAGCGCAAATGGCTACTTTGTATATAGACTGTAGGAAAAAATATTTTTTTTGCATTTGTTCGGTATAAGTGTTATTACATAACTCCAAATCGTCCGGAAATACTTATTTACAGTTCTAGGCCGGCAAAAGTAGTTGGCATTACTGTTTTGGTGATATGTCAATTTAGGAATATTTTAAATACAAAAATTAGAAAAAAAATTACAACTTTTAATACTAAATTGTTAATTGTAACTATATTATTGTAAATATATGTGAAATAGCAATGTAAAATCGATAAAAAAAATATTACATATAATTAAATTTTAATTGGAGCTATGGGTCAGGCTAGAATTATTCAGAATAAGAAAATCATGCACGCAAATGGAAAACAAAAATTGCATTATCATTTTAAACATTATTTACTTGTAATTTGAAATTAAGTTGTGAAAGTTAAGTTAGTTACTACTTATTTAATTTTTTTAAGTACCGTGTGATAATTTAAATTTAATAATTGTTGCATTTTTGTAGTTTGAAACAAAACAAATGAACATAGTCATAAACATCGTTGGAAAGCTAAAAAAATCTCTTGTCAATATTGTAACTTTTCCAATTCAGCGTTCATATGAAAATTAAGATCTGATAGGAAAACGAACACAATTTAAATTTAAATTATTAATTTAATGAGAATGTTCATTAGAAAAAGACAGAATAAATGGTGATGTGCATTGACTCATATAGCCAATCTATATCTACTGATATAAAAGAAAATATATAAATGTTGCTGTGGCTGACCTGGCATGCAGACACATCGGAAGGTGCCGGGGTCGTCGAGACAGGATCCGTCGTTCTGGCAGGGATGCGACTCGCACTCGTTGACGTTGGTCTCGCAACGGGGCCCCGTGAAGCCCTGGGTGCAGTTGCACGCGAAGCTGCCTGGGGTGTTCACGCAGATGCCGTCGTGTTCGCATGGTGACCCTGTAAACAACATAAATATTATTAAATATTACATATTTTGCTGACACTATCAAAATAAATACATAATTGTAATTAATCATGTTATAAAATATGATAGAAACAATCTCTAGCCTCTGTTCGAAAAGATCTACTTTCAACCCTTGGTATACAATAGTATATTACATCCTAGGTGGGAAATGTTTCATTACAACTATGTATAGTAAAAATTATGGTGTCAGGTCGCGAATCTGGGGAACCGGGTTCGATCCCGAGCGACGTCAAATATTTCCAATTTTAAATGGCACAAAATTGACCCCTGTGGTGCACTCTCCACGCCAGCAATGAGTGCCCGTGAGGTCATGACTGGTCAGCGCCCGCACGGTGCAAATATTTCATCATTACCGATATCTGTGTTCAAAGCAGATTGGCACACCCAGCAATGGGTAATAAGCCGTGATGATATATTTATTTATAGTAAAATTCATTCGTTAGAGAATTTAATTCTGAATTCAATGATATAATATTTTAAATCCCTTACATAATGATTTTTTTGAGAAAAATGCATGTAATAGCTATTAACATACCTAGGAATGGAATAAATAAAGTTTCGGACTGGCAGTCAATATTACAATTTATTCACGCCGACGTTTCGACTATACAATAGTCTTCTTCAGGGCTAGAATGGTCTAGTTGAAGGAAAAGGCACACGTGTGGATAAGCGTAGATACATACAAGTCGGACATTTAAAAAATATAAATAAATAAATAGTCAAAAAACACAGATCACAGAGTGAAAATCGTCAAATAATAAAAAATTGTCCAAGATGACTACAATAAACTAAGCTGAATATAAGAAAAAATATTTTAAAATGGTAACTGTACATGTGTGTTTTACACCAATCTCAGATTGCTATGATGAACAGAACAATTATTTTGACATATGTCAATATGACATACAAATTATGTGCTTTATTCCTAATGTTTATTACTTTAGAATAAAGTAGACCGTATTTAGAACGATAGGCTAACGTTATCTGTATGTATTAATGAAGAGCATTATATTTTCATTTTATTTTATTTTCATTTTATAGACTGTTGTTGACAAGTCAGTATGGTAATAATATTACCGTATAGATACAGTTACTACTTAGTTACCAGCCTACTTTTGTATATGTAAACAATGGAATAATATCCTGAAACCGGTAAAGTTTCATAATAATTTTATTAAAATATGGCTATAATAAGAGTATCATGAATGGAAATAACGAATACGTGTCAATTTTTTCAACATAGAATTCCATGAAAGAAATACATGAATATTTTGTTAAAGTTGACATTTATGATCACTTACAAGAACAAAACATTGACTTCTTTAGGTCAGGGCACTCTAATTCTATGTAATAATAATAACATGTAGTCATTTTTTCCATTCGTAGCACTCTTATTATAGGCATATAATCAAATTAGTATAAAATTTTACATGCATTTATCTCAAAAAAATCGTTATGTAAAGGTATAAAAATATGATATCACTGAATTTTGAATTAAAGTCTCTAAAAAATGAGCAAATAAAAAATATATGTTCTCATTTAAAATTAAAGAGTTATGTCCCGCATTTTGGGAACCACTGGCCCAAAAAAATTATTTTAATTTATATTGTGAAATATGGGAATGACGTATTTAGTAACCTCTAAAAGGTTAGGAATCGATATAAACATCATTTACTGAAATCTCTGTACCAAATGTACCACATAAAATCATAATGAAAAATCTGATGTGGCCAGCACATACCCTCTCGCCAGATGTTTTACCTGGTTGTACGCATTAAACGAAAAATATTTTTAAATACAAATACATATATTTATGTCTCACTACAATATAATTCTCATGTATATTTGCAAAATCTATGGGATATTTTAATATAAATTATGTACAATACATACATTTTCTTTATATTCAATATCCTGAATTTTTGTTTTTACTTTCCTTTTCTTTTTCTTTATATTCCTCATTTTTTCGCAAATTCCTTTTATATTCTTTTTTACGTATATTCTTTTGCGTTGTTAACTTTTTATTTATTTTCATAATCATAATGATGTATAAATATTTTTGACAGTGACATACAAACACAAACATTTGAATTTCTTGCCTTGAAGTAGTTTGATCTGAGATTTGTTACATCAAATTATTTTATATGCATTTCTTTATCTCTAAATCTATAGAAGATATAATAATGAGTTTATATTTATCGAATAAAGAATTTAACGTTCTTTAATATAAGTATTTACATAAATTTTCGATAAATAATATTTTGATGATTTTTTTGTAACTGCTACTTCCGGTTGTCCAAATGTTACCAAAACTTAATCAACTCTTCCCATTACACACACACACATCCACACACACACACACATACATACGGACATCATCATAAAAATGTTATAATCGGATTCTAGGGACCTTAAAACATGCTTATTCTCTAAAATCTCTTAGCGAGAGGTAAAAATTGAGAAGAAATTAAAAAGTGACCCCGTTTTAACAAGAACAAAAATTAACTCTACTAAAATCAGTATCCCAATCTTTGTGGAGAAAGCATTTTCTGGAAATCCTCCACCATATGGCGACCATATTTCACTGGACAAGAAGATGAAAAACAGGAGTTTTTGCTTGGTTAACAGGTCTGCATCAACATCAACAGCAAAGCAACAGAAACAGATAGCTTCGTAGCATAGCATTCCTAACCGCAACGAGTCTAGCGCGATATAAAATTGCAAACACATGTGTAATCCTAATCCACTTCGCTCTCTGCTTTTTCTAACCTTCTGAGAAATGGACGCGATTTGTTACTGATGTTGATGAAGTCTTGTTGATGGTATATGAAATTTAATTTAACCACACCTCGTTTTAAACCTATAGTTCGAATTACAAATAAATATTTAATATTAATAATATAAATTAAAATAAAAAAATCTGATGTGGCCAGCACATAACCTATCGCCAGATATTTTACCTGGTTGTACGCATAAAACGAAAAATATTTTTAAATACAAATACATATAATCATGTCTCACTACAAAATAATTCTCACATATATTGGCAAAATTTATGGGATATTTTAATATAAATTATGTACAATACATACATTTTATTTATATTCAATATCCTGAAATTTTCTTTATCTACTTTCCTTTTCTTTTTTTTTTATATTCGTCAATTTTTAGCAAATTCCTTTTATATTATTTTTTACGTATATTCGTTTGCGTTGTTGACTTTTTTTATTTTCATAATCTTCATAATACAAATATTTTTGACAGCGGCTTACAAATATTTTTGACAGTGACATTTGTGTCAATTACAAACATTTGAATTTCTTGCCTTGAAGTAGTTTGATTTGAGAATTTTTAAATCAAATTATTTTATATGCATTTCTTTATCTCTAAATCTATAGAAGATATAATAATGAATTTATATTTATCGAATAAAGAATTTAACATTCTTTAATATAAGTATTTACATAAATTTTCGATAAATAATATTTAGATGATTTTTTTCTTGTAACTACTACTTCCGGTTGTCCAATTATTACCAAAACTTAATCAACTCTTCCCATGATTGTTAGATTGAGGAATCCGTAGTTAAAAATGTCTTAAATCTTATAGGCTGGTATTCTGAGCTCGCGACTAAGCCCGACTAAGGAAGCGACTAGCTAGTCACCCGTCTAAAGTATATATTGTAACATTATGATAGTCGGGCGACTAGCTAGTCGCTTTTTTAGTCGGGTGCTCAGAATACCGGCCATAGTATTTGAGATATCGTGAATCCAACATCCACACACACACACACACACACACACACACACACACACACACACACGCACGCACGCACGCACGCACGCACGCACGCACGCACGCACGCACGCACGCACGCACGCACGCACACACACACACACACGCACGCACGCACGCACGCACGCACGCACTCACGCACGCACGCACGCACACACACACACTCACACACACACACACACACACACACACGCACGCGGGCACGCACGCACGCACACGCGGACATCATCGTAAAAATGTTAAAATCGGATTCTAGGGACCTTAAAACATGCTTATTCACTAAAATCTGGATATGCGATTCTTAGCATGAATACAATACCTCTCTTAGCGAGAGGTAAAAACGACTGGCTTTCAAGCGTCATCTATTTTTTTGCGTGAAACGAAGTATAGCTACTAATTTATCAAAATTGTGAATATATATTATCAATTTCCTAAGACATTTGTACTTTTTTTGATTTAGGAAATATTTTGACGCTTTGACCATTTGTTTTTGATTACTGAAATTATTTTTATGCCGCTAAGAAAGCACAAGAACAGTTACATTTATATTTAAAATAATTAGATAAAGAAGTAGGTTGGGATTGAACCTGATTTGTTAGATTCTTGATCCCGATCACGCGTATTTGTACCTACGAGATTTAATTAACAGTAGTGAGAATGGCCTATGCAAATAAACTTTCATTGATTGTTATCGATTGTGATTTATTAAAAGACTTTGCTACGGTTTCTGTGGATTTTTAATTGCTGCTTTTATACAGATGTGTAGGATAGTTCCTTGTTTAATTGCTAATAAAATAACCGTTTTATAGATCGATGGCACACATAGTTCGAATTACTGCAAATATAAATAAAAATAAGATTTAAAACGCCAACAATCTACATATAAACTACAACATATTTAAAATTGACAATGCCAGCACAACGATAAGAAATATAGGTATAGGTACTTAACTGAATCTTTGAATTTCGTAAAGCAAAATAAAAAATCTGATGGCCTACACATGATCTCCTGTCAATTTCATGTTTGAAATAGCAATGACCTTTAAGTAAAGTATCACTTCCGGTTGATCGTTTGTAAACAAAATCTAATTTGTTGTTCCCATAAATAAAAAAGTCTGTAATACCAAATTTTAGATTATATTTTATTATGTTTTTCCTCGAAAAGAGCTCCAAATTAAGTACCACTTCCGGTTTATCATATAGGTATAGTCAAAATATAATGTTGTTTCAAATTATACACGAGTTTTAAATACCAAATTTGAGAAGTTTTGAATCATGTTTTTCAAAAAAATCTGTTTATAGCTTCCTGTAAAATAGTACTTCTGGTTAATCAATTTTACAAAAACATCTAGTATGTCGTTCTCATTAATATAAAAGTCTTAAATACCAAAATTGAAACGTTTTGGATTGAATCAATTTATCTTTCACGAAAATCTATTCAGAGCTTCAAATAAAGTATCACTTCCGGTTTATCAATTGTATCCAAAATCTTATATGCTGCTCCCCTTCATATAAAAGTCTTAAATACTAAATATGACAAGTTTTCGTATATATCCTATTATATTTTCCACGAAAATCTGTTCAGAGATTCAGTAAAGTATCACTTCCGGATTATCAATTTTAGACAAAATTTAATATGTTGTTCCTCTGCATATAAAAGTCTTAAATAATAAATTTGACAAGTTTTGGAGTATATCATAATATATAATCTGTTTAGAGCTACAAGTAAAGTATCACTTCTGGTTTATTAATTTTAGCCAAAATCTAATATGTTGTTCCTCTTGACATAAATGTATTAAATACTAAAATTGAAATATTTAGGAATATATTTTAATATAGTTTTTCATTAAAACCTGTTATGGGCTTTAAGTAAAGTCATTTTCGGTTATCCAATTTTACCCAAAATCTAATCAACTTTTTATATAAATGTAGAAAGCTTAAATACGAAAAATAGATATTTAGAAGTTTGTTATAAGTTACCGTGGACGAAAAAATCGTCACACCCACACACATAATCGTAAAAATAGTAAAAACGTGTTGTGGGGACCCTAATTCGTGCTTATTCACTGAAAACTTACCATCGAATTTTTAGACCGATAACATGACCTCCCTTACCTACGGTATGACGGGAGGTAAAAAAGTGCCAGATCGTTGGGAAGCAATCGAAACAATGGAGGAGAATATTCTTGATTAATTCATGATCTTATAAAAAATAACTAAATTTTTAATTCAATAAAAACGCTACGAATTTATGCACTTGATATAATATTATAATAATATAATTTTAAATTTAGAAAAACACCAATCAAAATTACTATAATGAGTTTAATATAGGAAGTAATTCTTGAGAAATTCCAACAAGAATTGTAACTTTTTACAAATTTCCAAGATATAAACTGGAGTATTCTCTCCTTAATACCAACATAATAAAAACAAAACAGTCGGCCATAAAATGTGAGACACGTAACTGGAATAATTTTCCCTAAAAAAACTCCAATACGACTTTGACAAAAGTATTCGTCCAGTGTTATTAAGCAATAAAAAATTCCAAGCAATTATACATCGAATTATAAAACCGCAAAAAATTCAAAACATTGCATAGTTCTCTGATCAGTAAAAAGGAAATTTAAGTTTTGGACAGTTCGCAAATTACGGGGGAAAAATTCCGAACAATCCTTTCGGAACGCGGATGCGTATTTTGAAACCTTCCCTACACAAAACAATTATTTAAATTTCGTGGATTTTTTAACACATGACAAAAAATCAACTTATCGTAAGACAATAGTTTGGTCCCAAATATTTCGTCCCATGGGGGACAAGTCTCTCAATAAAAGAAACGTGACCAGTAAGTAACTTTCATGAAAAAGCTCTTTAAATAATGTTTGTGCGATATTTTGATGTGCTGTAGCAATATTACTCTACATTTATTCTTCAATAATTACAAAATTACCGGAATAATTATTCACAAGTTCAAATCCTGCTCGACTTATATTTTTATTATTTTTTATTTTATTTTGTAAAATTTATAAAAAAAAAAACAAAATTAATACCTACATAAAGTAAATCAAGTTTTTTAATTTTATAAGGTACTTTAGGTACAATATTTTTTTTACCTTCCGTCACCTTTAGGTAAGGAAGGTATTGGTCCGTATTCTGAGCGCACTTTTATAATAAAAGCGCTTTTATGGAGCGCGCTTTTACATTATATTCTTATGAGGAGTTTGCTCCATAAAAGCGCTTCTATTATAAAAGTGCGCTCAGAATACGGGCCATTATTGCCTTTGGTCAAAAAATTCGGTGATGAGTTTTTAATGAATAAGCACGTTTTAGGGTCCCTAGAATACAATTTTACTATTTTTACGATGATGTCTGTATGTATGTATGTATGGATGGATGGATGTATGTATGTTTGTATGTATGTACGTAAGTGTGTGTGTGATGATTTTTTCGGATCGCATAACTCCAATACCACCTTTCCAAAAATTATAATTTTTGCGTATTTCTTTTCTTTAGATCCATATGAAAAGCTGATTAGATTTTGGTTATAATTGGTCGACCGGAAGTACCCTAATTTGAAGATTTTAACAGTGTTTCTTGAAAAAATGCTGTTAAATATCATTTTTCCACATTTAATGTTACTATAAATATTTAAGAGTATTTTATTCTCTATACGATTTGATTACATTTTATACTTCATATTCAATGGATATAGAGTTAAAAAATTATAAAGAAATTAAATTTCACAAAGCAGCCGGCTGTGCTATAAAAATGTGAAACATCTACTACATTAAGAAAATTCTGATTGACAAATGTCAGTGTCAAAATGCCATTTTCATAATATGTTTGAGTTATAATTTTCCTGGAAATATATAGAATCTTACAAGAAACTTTCTGTATGGAATTTGTACAAAATGCATAGAACTGACTGAAGGTAATGTACTGAAAATATGAAATCATTTGCAAAAAAATACTTTCTGTGTGAAATTTGTACAAAATACATAGAACTGGCGGAAGGTAAGGTGCTGGCCACATCAGATTTTTTATTTCTCGTAGATTTATGCCAAATTGAATAATCTTTCTAACCATATCAAAAACTCCTGTTATAGCCTTACGGGACAGATAATATTTGAAAAAAAACTGTTTTCCCATGTTAAACGCCTATGTCCCGGTTTTCAGTGTTCACACTGTATTTTATTATGAATCACATTTTGCGAACAAATAAGAATTTTATTAAAATTCAACATATGGTAACTACCCCAGTGTTTGTGTATAAGCATCCTGGCTTTACATCACTGCGAAATAAGCACATCAAGAGTGCACAGAGAGAGCGAAAAGAAACAAGCTAAGATCGCGAATTATTATCACACGAGTAAGAGATGTACTACACCATCAGTGTTTTGTTTTTTAAGTAACTGACTACAAATTGCAGCTTGGTTCCTAATTAAAGAGAGATTTGCGATCTTACTTTGTTTATGTGCTCAATTTAAGTGTTTACTCTGCCGACAAATGAAGAAAAATAAACAAGTTAATCAATGCATAAATATAGATTTTTTTTGTTTGCTAATCAATTTTTTAATTTGTTTTTGATAATTTATTTTGTGCACTTCTAAATAAATAATGCCTTTATTTGTGACAAGAAAATTAATTGAACTTTATGATGACAAAAAAATATATAAATAAATTTTAAAAACCAGTAGAAACACAGTTGAAAGAAAGTAATAAATCTTTCTGAGAAAAGTTCATTTATAATTCACAAGTAGATTCAAAAACGAGTTGCAACAAAAGTTCATTCACTTGATCAGTTTTTGTACAAAGAGAGAAAAAGTCTTCATTTTCTGGTAGACTGAGTTGCTAATATCCATACTCTAAGCAAAACTAAGTATCTTTTTATGGAATATCTTTCTTTATACAAAAAAAAAGTCTAAGATGTACTGTTAAACATAGCGCCTGTAGCTAATTCATAAATAAATAAACAAACACGAGAATAATTCTCTTCCGATATTATAAAATTATCATTTACTAAGTTTATCCCGATAGTTTCAACCCGGTCGAATTTCAAGGTTAACTCTCTACCGTTTATCTCGCTCTTGTTATAGCGGGTCGAGTGAACCCTATTTGAACCCGATCGAAAGCGTTGGCGCAATGTCAATTTGTTTGGTTATATTTACTTGATTTTTGCGGACGAATATAATCAAAAATGGAACAAAAACAAGTAATGACATTGTGCACATATTTTTAAAATAAAAGGTTACAATAGGAGATTCCACCATTTTTTAAATATAATTTCATTTCTTTGACGTCATTATTTCGAACTGGAGAAAGGGATGCATATTTAAGAATGTAACCTGTAGATGGCGAGCCCGTGCGAGTTTTAATTTGATCTTGTCATTAGTTCATTTTTCTGTCACTGTCTCTCTTCTTTATTATTTACAATTTGCGTGGTTTCTGTTACTTTTATTACGTATTTCGATATGTCAAGCAGGATTTTGAATGATTTTAACTTAGCTTATACTCGTACAAGATTAAAATGACAAACGAAAATATTAACCTCCAAACTATTATACAAAAGTCAAACAGATAATCTGTCATGTTTAAATTACCCGCATATGCCGTTGTTGGACGTACCGACTTTATTGCTTTACGGCCATTCATTGGTTCGGCGTAATTCTACGTCATACATGGCGGTAATTTAAATATTAAAATTTGATTAATTTTTTTCTGGCCAATTAATGAAAATTTTGCCAAAATAAAAAATATGGGTAGCAAGTTTTTATCGTCTCTTCAAAAATATTAAATAAAAAAGGCACGCAAGTAGCCCATTGTTCATTTAAAATATAGCGGAATGTCTATAAAATAACTTATTAAATCCTCGGTATTATTTAGCAAGCTAGTCAATATTGATTTATTTCTAATGACTTCTGTTCTCTGAACTATAACTATTCCTCTTACTATGTACCCATTGCAAATATAGAAGCCTCGTATCATTTCTAGAAGACAAACATTGCTACTAAAATCATTTTACGAGCTTCTGTCGGCTATTTAACCATTCCTCTGCTGCTACTTTGCAAATATATCTGCAGTGTTTTGTTTTACATCACATGTGACTTTGATTCCCGATCACGAAACGGGTTAAGTTAAAGTTCGTGTTTTCCTAATGATGACAAGCAATTAATGGTGGTGGATTGTTTCATTTGCATAATTATTTACCACCCACGTAAATTTGGTTCGTTTGCAACAAGTTTACATAAAGGTTCGTTTACACTAATGAATAATTATAGCTTACTTAGATATTCATATTCAACTAAGGTAATTTATTTATCTTTACATCTCGAAGTAATTAAATGTATTGGATTATGTACTTAAAGATTGCTTACATTTAAAAGATATACTGAATAATATTTACATACACATAAGTTCTCCCTGTACCTATAAACTAAGATGATTTAAAATTTAATGACTTATTATTGAACGAAAATTACCTTAGTTTATAGGTAATCATTCACCTCTGTGACTCCCATCCCTATATAATCCCAGTTCTCTCCCTTGTTTTTCAGAGTTGTTAGGACCTCTGGCATGGTTGACATGTTGAGTAATCTTGACTACTCTGTTTAACGTTCACTTGTTGTACTGCTGATGATGAGAACTTAGTTCTCGAAATACGTATTTAGTTTTTGTTAAAATTAATTTTAAGGTTAAGGGGAAATCATAATAGTTTTACTGTTAATCTATCAGCTGCATTTCTCTCGTTGTTAGTATTAAACAATCGTTCGAAAATGGTTCTTTTTGAAAATTTTGTGTTAGGAAATAAACTTTTACTGGGAATAGAGGGATGACTGCAAAGGTAAACTATTTATAAACTAATATATACCTACATGCCCAATAATTATATATATTTTTAAACAAGATTTTAAATTTATGGAAAGAAATTTGCGAGATGTTGGTAATCCATTCCCGATACTGATATCGGGAAAAAAATATTTACAGAGATATTCAAATTGAGCAAGTGTCATTTAATTCGTAAATTGGATGGTCTCATGCTTCAAGCATACTGAGTCAGTATATGCCCGAAAGTCTCATGTTACAAGATGAAGAATTTACACTTATTCCAAACTTAAATATTTTAATTCTTAATATTGAACAAATTTTCAGAATCTCTCCCGAAAAAATCTAAATTAAATTTTTTGAAATTTATTTTCATTTATCTTACACATTTAAATTTAAACAGCCATTTCAACTATGTCAAATTTCTATTATCTTTACTGCTAAAAGTTCTAGACGATGGTCATGCGTCATTCCTGATGATAAGATTCTTGAAATTTCGAAATCTATCGCATCGAATTGAATAAACGTGTATACTAAACTGGAGAACTTCATCAGATTCTCCTAACACTTACTTTCTACGCCTAGCTATGGGTCTTATAAAGAGATTACAGGACAAAATTTCAATTTTTCAAGTCAATCAACCATTTGCAAAATTTCCAACTAGCTGTTATCAGAACTGAAATGCAAAACTAGCTTTGTTATTTAATTAGTCCAAAATTATCGTGAAATCTACCATTGGAGGATATTGTTCCGCGAAACAACTTGCACCCTAAATGTTCTTATAACTCATTATTAAAAACTTAAACGTCAAACGAATAAAAATCTGTCACTTTACGTCGTGAATAGAGTAGAAATATGTACAAATATTGAGAATCGATATGCCTTTTAACTCACTTGTTAATAACTTCACTGCTATATTTAACAACGATTGTTCACAACGACCGTTTTTAACAATGTCGTTAATTATGTATTTACTGAATACCAATTGAATGACAGTTATTACAAGAGTTGCTAAAAATCGTTGTTAACTCTCAGTTGTTACCTAACGACTATGTTAACAATCTTAGTGAATTAGGCCGATAAACCCTTGGGTTTTCGACAAAGCTTCCTTGTCAAAAACCTTATCCAACATTAGCACAACGTCACTGCCATTATTTTATTATTATGTTAAATACATTGTCATATTCGAAATAGAATAAAATATTTATTGTGGAAATGTTGACCTGTAACTGTTTCGTTCGCTTCCCTTGGGCATGTAACAAATGCTCATCGCTTGGTGTCAAAGGTAACTTGGATTTTACACCCAGAAGCGTTCAACGGCTTCTTCGATGTTGGAGTAGTTAATCAACGCTTGTGCTAACACTAACAAATACATAAAGTTCGTTGGTTATTAATATTGCGAACCAACAAAATAGTCATGTAATTAATTCTGTAAAAACAGTGATGAAGTATGCTTCAGCTGATCTGATATAATTTATTAACTTGCTAGGTTGGATGCACTGTATGTTTATGTTTAGAGTTACCAACTTCAGGGAGATGAATGAATCCACAACAACATTATTAGTGATGGAAGAAATCGTTCTTTTATTAATGTCTGAAAATGTATTTAATTGTTGCATTTTTACCTACCGTCACCTTTAGGTAAGGAAGGTATTGTCTTTGGTCAAAAAATTCGGTTGTGAGTTTATAATGAATAAGCACGTTTTAAGGTCTCTAGAAGGCGATTTTACTATTTTTACGATGATGTCTGTGTGTGTAACAAAATTTTCGTCTATGATAACTCTAAAACAATTCCAAAAATTATAATTCTTTCGTATTCCTCTTCGTTGCATCCATATGAAGAGCTGATTAGATTTTGGTTATAATTGGTCAACCGGAAGTACCCTAATTTGAAGATGTTAACAGTATCTTGAAAAAACGATGGTAAATATCATTTTTCACATTTAATGTTATTATAAATATTAAAGAACATTTTATTCTCTATACGATTTGACTACATTTTATACTTCATATTAAATGGATATAGAGTTAGAAAATTACAAAGAAATTAAATTTTATAAATTAGCTAGCTATGCTAGAAACAGCTACTATATTGAAAGATGTCAGTGTCAATCGACATATTCGTAGTATATTTGTGTTATAATTTTAGTCGAAATATAGGATCTTTTTGCTCGAAACTTTCTATATGAAATTTGTATAAAATACATAGAACTGTCGAAAGGTAATGTACATACAAGAAATTTAGAATCTTTTGCAAGGAACTTTCTGTATGGATTTTATAGAAAATACATAGCCATTTACGAAAATTCTACTGGTAGATACCGCATCTACCGACTGTGTTCGAAAACACGAGTACCTAATAAAAAGTTACCGTGTTCAAAAATTGTACAATATCTACCGGATTCACGAAGAATCTAATCTCAAAAAAGGTAGTGATGCAAAGTGAAACGCGCGCGTTAAAATTGGAAATGTGTTCAAAGTAGCACTCTGCTCAGTTTGTTAACTACATTATATTTTTAACCTGTTTCAAATTTTCAAATTTTTTTATAGGTTATGGATCTGTAACGATTGGCTGATCTTAATACGAAGATAATCCAACCGTTACAATTTGTAAAATAAACGCTTGGAAATTAAATTGTAAAATGCAATGTATAAATTTCTGTTTTATTTTGTTAACATAATTTTTGACGTTACATTTGCTTGAAATACAAAACTAATCATGTTTTTGTTGTCAGCTGTTCCGAAGTAACCTCGGAACAGCTGATCAACAATGGTGGGAACTAACGTGGCGGATAACTTGATAAAATATAATATTTAGAAGTTTACTTGATCTGCCACAGATCTACCCCTGTTTACCACTTACGTTCTTAAAATATCAATTCCGGTAGCTATAACATGATAAACAGCTGTTTACCGGTAACAGTTCACCGGTAGAATTTTCGTAAATTGTAACACGAGGGGGGGGTCTCCTGAAGCTGACGATGACTACTACTACTGCTTACTGGTGGACGCCTCTGATGGTTGGCGTCCAACGTATTGTGCCGAAGGAATTCGTGAGAAGGAAGAACTCACATACACTAACACTTTCACTGATGAACACTTACATTGTGACATGAACACTACTGATATTTACTAACACAGAATTTACGGATTTTACGGACATGGACACTACTTGGGTTTTAATAACTAAACTTTTTAACTAATTAACTAAACATTTTATTTACATGATTACATTCCGTAACCCAGCGGGCGGCGTTCTGCACGCGCCCTTAAACTAAAACACTACATTCCGTCAACTAACGTCTTCCCGACGCGACGAACTCATCTAGACTCTTACATGTTATCTCCACGAGTATCTAATGTCGACTATTTTTAAAACAAAACCCTATCCTAAGGACAGGATTATCTTAGGGGTACAGGGTGCATAGGCTAGGGCATTCAAAGTCACGCACGTATACGTAATAATTTCTAGACTAAGATCAACAAATAAATGTGACTATCATAATACATAAAGAATTTCTAAACTGAATTTTGACATTTATAACTTAAACAGATAAACAGAATTAAAATATGATTATCGAAAGTATAATTTAGAAGAGTTTATAAAAAGTTATTTATCTGTTGTCTTGTCACAAAATGCCTCATATAACTGACGGAAGGTAATGTGCTGGCCACATCAGATTTTTTGTTTCCATTAAATTATTTATTCATTGATATTGTCAACCTTGTTTGCCACCGAACAATTTCTTCCTGGTATTTTATTTTGCAGGAAACAGTTAGGTGTGTACTCGCATAATTTAATTTACTTTGCATATTTCAATTTCCGAATGACTTGCTCAAATTCTCAATTACGATCTGCCTCACGCTTGCCAACTTATTCGCTCACGTGTGCAGTGTAGCCAACATAAACACACTGCACTGCGCGGGACGTAAAATTTAATACATGAATCAACGTTTATTACAAGTTGTGCTGTAGCTATGGCCAGTTCAGAGCAACAGCAGGGCATTAATGGCTTTCAAAGCACGTTTAAAATTATAATATTCCTGATTCGCGATCACCCGGTACGAGGGAAATTGGTTGGTAGTTGGTAACATTGATTGGTGAAACCGCAGGAGCCTCCATGCTGCTTGTAATTATTTCATCTTCCTTTCGAATAATCCGCCAGAGAAAATGGATATCTCAACTGCGAAAATTGTTATAGTAGCTGGTTCTTGAATGGACACTTTCATTTACAACATAATCAAAGTATCGTTATGCTTATCATCAGGCACGTAGCCAGGGGAGGGGCTCGAGGGGCTGAAGCCCCTCCTGAAATTCTAATGAATTTAGTTTAAATTGGTACATAAAATACTAAATTATAAATTTTGTTTGTTCTAAACTTTCGTGATAATCCGTGTTTCATTTTTTAAGAGCCCCTCCTCCAAAAAAGTTCTTGATACAGGCCTGATAAAGGAAAATTATAATAAAACTCCTCCCCTCCATTTCCTAAAATTTCGAAACCCTCCCGAAAAAAAATCCTGGCTACGGGCCTTTTTATCATTCAGTGGAGAGTTGTGTGTTAAATCTTTCCTGGCTCCAGAAATGATAGTGCCCAGGTGACTTTTTACCTACCGTCATACCGTAGGTAAGGGAGGTAATGTTATCGGTCCAAAAATTTGATGGTGAGTTTTCAGTAAATTTTTACTATTTTTACGATGATGTCTGCGTGTGACGATTTTTTCCCCACGATAACTCTTACAACAAACTTCTGAAAATTTCTATTTTCCTTATTTAAGCTTTCTACATTCATATAAAGAGTTGATTAGATTTTGGGTAAAATTGGACAACCGGAAGTGATACTTTACTTGAAGCCCATAACAGTTTTCAATGAAAAATTATATTAAAATATAATACAAAACTTTTCAATTTTAATATTTAAGACTTTCATATCAAGGAGAATAACATATTAGATTTTGGCTAAAATTAATAAAACGGAAATGATGCTTTACTTGAAGCTCTGAACAGATTTTCCTAAAAAATATATTATGATATATTCAAAAACTTTTTAAATTTAGTATTTAAGACTTTTATATAAAAGGGAACGACATATTAGATTTTGGCTAAAATTGATAAACCGGAAGTGATACTTCACTTGAAGCTCTGAACAGATTTTTGTGAAAAATATTTTATGATATATACCAAAATTTTTAAAATTTAGTATTTAAAACATTTATTTTAATAAGGACATATTAAATTTTTTCTAAAATTGATAAAACTTTACTTGAAGCTCTGAACATATTTTCGTGAAATATATATTATGATATATTCCAAAACATGTCAAATATGGTATTTAAGACTTTTATATGAAGGGGAGCAACATATTAGATTTTGGCTAAAATTGATAAACCGGAAGTAATACTTTATTTGAAGTTCTGAACATATTTTTGTGAAAAATATTTAGATACAATCCAAAAGTTTTCAAATTTGGTATTTAAGGCTTTTATATTAATGAGAACGACATATTAGATTTTTTTCTAAAATTGATAAACCGAAAGAAGTACTTTACAAAAAGCTATAAACAGATTTACTTGAAAAAATATATTAAAACGTGATAACTTATCAAATTTGGTATTTGAAACTTGATTTTGACTATACTTACATAATAAACCGGAAGTGGTATTTAATTTGGAGCTCTTAACAGATTTTCGAGGAAAAACAATAAAATATAATCCAAAATTTCGTATTATAGACTTCTCTATTTATAGGTACGAGAAATTAGATTTTGTTTACAAACGATCAATCGGAAGTGATACTTTACTTAAAGCTCATTGCTATTTTAAACATGGAATTGACGGGAGGTTATTAGCTGGCCACATCAGATTTTTTTAAATATAGTCGACTCTCTCCAAATTGGCCTCTCTGTAATTTGAATTTTTCTCTAATCGTATTATTGTTTTGACAGGTACAACTATTTAGGATTTTATATGTAACTTTGATTCTTTAAATCGATTTTTTTAATTCGGAATATCCTTTAATCGAATTAAATTAATGGGTATAAATACAGAATATTGAAGAAACACAAGACACAATTTATATAAACAATTCAAAGCACTATAGGGAAAAATTTTAGGCAGAGGAGTCACGTCATCATTTCATTACAAAATGAAAAATCACTGTAGTATTGGCCGAGTGATGTATATGTTTAGGAAAACGAAGAAAATAAATACTATTTTTTGCATACTATAAGTAAAGTACATTTTAATTAAATTTACAATTATTTTAAAGTCGAACATAATGTTTTGAATGAGTTTTAATTTATTTAAAATAATTGTAGTTCATTTTTTCACCACATGTTGGTACTATTGGATTTCAATATTTAAACGTTTACATGACATGTTTCTCCCGGAATTGTCAACCGTCGACTGTCATTCGTTATTCGTTACTTTTTCGTATAATTAACATTTTTGTCTACGTTGTTTGTTGTGTTTTCTCAGAATTCCATTACTGTTGCCTTGTTGCGTATCAAATCTGTATTTTTCTATACAAACAGTAACTGTTTTTCGAGTTGTGTTTCTTTGTTTTTTTATTTATTCATAACCTCTGTACACTACTGTACTGTCTGTTCATTTCTTTCTGTGTTCAGTTGTGATTTTCGTTTTGTCTCTTTCATTTTATTGGTGTTGTTTTGTCATTTTACAATGCCGAAAGCATTATCCTCCGACTCGGTGTGCCCTACACCGAATTTTCAATACCATAAATTGGAAATATATTAAATTTTACAATAATATTCAATTATTATTCGATTATTAAATAAATTAACTTGATCACATAAATAGCATCGCAGGTACATACAATTATTTTCTAAAATTAAATTAGTGTACCATGTAAATCTACTATTTTCTAGTTACAAAGTTTGATGACGTGACTCCTCTGCCTAAAAATTTTTACTATACTTATATGCCCTTAAGGGATGTATCCCCTATATAAATCTGATATATACATGGATCATTGTGAGGACTTACATGTACAATTAAAGTACAAATATATTCATATATTCTTTCGTAATGAACAAATTCCGATTTATTTCCCAATTTGTGTGTTTTGTTAAGCGAATAATACTTGTCAAGCAAACAAATATCTTTTTAGATTTGTACGGATTTAGTAAATTTATCTCCATTAAAAAATCTTTAATGATGAGCTTTGGCTTTGACCATAAATCGACAGATACTCATCTTAGATTTACATAAACCGCCGAAATCTCTGCTCATCATTAGCGTGCGTGAGTGGAAGGGGTTGGGACATTGAACCACAGATGTTGCTGATAATTAAAGTTGTAATTATTAAGAAATTTCTTTCCTATGTAAATTTTTGCAACTGTGGCTGCGCGTACGATTGCAGGACAACCCGAACTGGTTTAATGGAGCCGCATTTTATGTTTGATATTGTTATTTTTTATGTAGATGCATAAAGAATGCCACCAGATAAAAAGGTTGCGTATTTTTGATTACTGTAAGTATAAAACGTTTTGGATAAGATAATGTTAATGATTAATGATGGAACGAAGATCGGGTTTTGATAGAATAAATCCACCAAATGTGGAATACGGCCATAAAGTGGAATACGTGTATTTCTAAGATACAAAAGGTGCAATCTGTGATTTAACAGATGCAACACATGTGTTTAGATGAAGTAAGATCATGGTTTGAATGTTGGCTTGCTGTGACTTAACATTACCTCAAAATACAAAAAAAAACATGGCTGGTGAGCTCTGAGATTTTTTGGTAAGAAGCAATAAGTTTTAGTTTGAAGTACATAATCTAGTGTAATGCATGTTTTCTTTTTACTGAAACAGTCAAAAGGTCCATAAATACATTATGTATGCACGATTTTGCTTTTTTTTAACTCCCGCTACCATTGGTTATTGAGGTATGGAGATTATAACATTTTTACGATGATGTCTGTATATGTGTGTGTGTTTCCTGTTTACGCTCTATCTCAAATACTATCATTCAGAAAATTTTGAAATCGTGTATTTCTACCTTATTCTAATATGGAAAGAAACCATTAGATTTTGGTGTAAATCAGGAAATGGCACTTTACTTGAAACTCAAAATAGTTTTTCTTCGAAAAATACCTTCAAATGTTATTTTTTCGAGATTTGTGTTATTATAAAAATTAAAGATTATTAAATTTTCTACAGATTTGCATAAATACTTTTTCTATACGTTTTATGGATAAATTAATAAAATTAACTATAATTTAAATCCCGGAGCCTACGCTTTAACCAAGCACAACTCCTTGGTTACACAGTTCATATCACAAATGTAGGTATGTAACTGACAGATAAATGTCACTGTCAAAGAACTAATCATTTTAAATGAATAATAGTAACGCTTTAAAAAGAAAATAGTAACTAGAACCATAGTTATATGGAATGGGACTTAATACAGATTTCAGCATAAGTAAATATGTAAGTATGTAATTTGAATTAATAAAAATTAAATGGAGGAAGGTATTGTGTTGGCCAATGGATATAGAGTTAAAAAATTATAAAGAAATTAAATTTCACAAAGCAGCCAGCTGTGCTATAAACATGGAAACATCTACTACATTAAGAAAATTCTGATTGACAAATGTCAGCGTCAAAGTGCAATTTACATAATATGTTTGAGTTATAATTTTATTGGAAATATATAGAATCTTACAAGAATCTTTGTGCATGAAATTTGTACAAAATACATAGAACTGACTAAAGGTAATGTACTGGAAATATGGAATCATTTGCAAAAAAAACTTTCTGTGTGGAATTTGTACAAAATACATAGAACTGACGGAAGGTAATGTGCTGGCCACATCAGATTTTTTTTTGTAATAGCTTGATTTATTGACGCGATCTGTAGAGTTGGCAAGTTCCTAATGTGGAATGTATTATTTGTAGGAAAGTTTAGTTTCGTTAATTTTTTGTAAATATCTATGTAATTTTTTGTTTTTATTTGTTTACAAAAAACTCTATAAATGGCTCGTACCACGAGCACGGTTTTAACTAAAACACTGTTTTAAGAAATGTCAAATTCAAATTTCAATATTTAATTTCGTCCTTATATTTAAAGAACGATTAAAAAAAAATGTCTGAATACAAACCATGTTCTGCTTAAATAGTATATTAAAGAACGTGTTTTATAAGACATGTTTTTTTCGTACGCGTCAAAATTCAGAAAACGAGCGTTAGCGAGTTTTCTAATTGACAAGTGCGAAAGAAAGTCTTATAAAATGAGTTCTTTATACTATTTTTTATATTTTGCGCCTTCTACAATAACATTTACTTACTCAATTTGTGATTATATTTGTAACCATTTTCATGTAAATAATCTTCCCTAAATAAAAAAAAATAATAATAATAATAATAATTTCGACATTATATTATTAAAATGAATTGTCAATTAACTAAAAATAAATTAGGTAAAAATGGGTTAAAGAAACGTCATCAAGTACCAACCGTCTAAAACAAAAAATTGCGTATCGAAATGAAGGTCATTACTGTAATCACTTCATTATGAACGCAAAATATAAAAAAACATACTTTGATAAATTTGATATTATTTATTATTAATTAAATTTGACATTTCTTAAAACAGCGTTTTATTTAAAACCGTGCTTGTGGTACAATTCTGTTTTAACTATAGAGTGTAGAAAAACATTAATAATAAAAATTCAGTTTTGTAATAATAAAAAATGCTGTATGACTGAGATTTTGAGTAATTGTTTTCACCTAATTTTCATCACAGTACCACAGTAATATTAACACCAGAGAAAATTTATCAAATATTTCTTGACCATGTGCAAATTTTTAAAATGACCACCCGATTTTTCGTTCCATATGCAACAGCCATGCACTCGAACCATATTTAATTAACACCAACTAATTTCCATTTCGTTTCGGCAATTTCTCTCCGAACTTGAATTGACTTCATCTTCGTACACTTAATGCGATTATAATTTTCTCCGTGTGCTCAGAAACTCGTTGTTTTTAATAAAAGAATAATTGCAGACGCAGAATTTAAATTGATTCACGTCTTCACGTACGATGAGGCTATGAGGCAGATTGCACAAGCTCAGAGGTAAAAACATGAGTAATCGCAGGTAATTGTGAATTCTGCGACTCGGGTAATCAAACCTTCATTTGTTCTTTTGCTGCTGCTGTTGGTAGCAGCACTGCAAGCCTGTTGACATTTCCTACAAGAACGTATGAGAGTAATAAACTCACATATATGGATTTATCTTTCAAGATGGTCATAAAGTTCTCATTCATGGAAATATGTTTGCATCTTATTGTGTAACAAAATGATGAATCTTACTTCTTTATTAGTTTTGCTTAATGAAGTGAAGAATAATGTAATAAATTATTATTACCTGCAATATTATTACTTCGTAGAGCGTAGATGATAAGATTTTTACATTATATTTTGCTTTATACAATTTTTTGAAAAAAATCATGCAGTCTTAAATTTTGTATAACACTTCAAAACACTCATAGAAACCATTTTCTGAAAGTGGTTCCAAATAAATAAATAAAAATTGTACTAGCAATGATTCTGCTCAATATTAATAGGTACGTTCTATCGTTGTCAGAAGTCTTCCTACTTCTTCTAGTAGGACTTCAATGATCGTTCTTTTGCGTCAAAAAAATCTGAATATTCCTACGAATCATTCCAACTTCAGAAGTGGAAGCGCTGGTAGGAAGATATATAGAGTGGAGATAAATTCAAAATTTTACTAGACCCTTTCTGTTACATTTGTGAATGTTCAGATTAGACTGTGCTCAACAAAAATACTTCCTTTAAGTTTTTATTATTTAATATACTTTTATATAATTATGTCTGTAATATTTACATAACATTTTGAAGATCCAAAATAAACATAGAAAGTTATCTTTAGTTATTAACTAACAATAACACTGCCACTGTTCTATCGTATTTAATTTTTGTTCTATTGCTTTAAGAATATTCTTATTCTAGTAGGAATATTTCTGACACCGATAGAACGTACCTTATATTTGACAGTGCCTAAATGCACTTGATTTTTCCTATTTAAATAACATTGGGTTTTGACACATTTTGGAACTTTATTTTTTCCGAGCCAATAGGAGGTTTTAAAAATCCACTCAATATTGGAATATATACTAGAATGACCCGAGAATGTGTGGATAAAATTTGAAGTCCCAATCATTACTCTTAAGATAATTATAGATGGTTAAACTATCGGACAAAAGCTCAAATAACTTATCTACAATTGTCAAATATTAATTTTAAACGAAACTGCCTCCCCATTTTTATTTATTTATTTGGAACAACTTTCGTGGAAATTAGGTATTTACGTGGTGTATGTGGATATGTAAGACGGGACCGCGTGAGGAATAATTTGGTGTATGAATTTGAATGTTGTTAAGAGAGTGAAAGTGAGTCAGTTGAGATGATTTGGTCACAGTATAAAAAGTATTATACAGAGAAACAGCGCGCATGCGTCAATCAGCGCAATAAGAACATGGCGTCCCTTTAAATAGGAACATGGGCGTAGAGTTTAACTTTTATCACACAATGAAAATATCCAATAAAATTATTTATTTGTACATAAATGATATTGAATGGTCATATATTTTAAATCTGTAACAATTTAGCTAAATTTCAGTATATTTTGTACATAACATAAGGCTCAAGAAATATGCATCCGTGTCTGCCTGTTTATATCGCCGCCTATGGCATTGTTTTCAATGATTTTGACAGAAGGCGGGAATATAATAGTCTTGAAGGATATTAAAATCGCAGACAAAAATTTGTGTATAATTTATAAAAAGATATCATGTTGCTAAGTATACTGTTATTATACTATATACATGTAAAATACTCGTATTTTTATTTGTATTGTATTACTGGTTATAGTATAATCCGATATTATACTTTGCTGAACAATTTGAATTGGCACCAATACGCGCAACAGGAACATGGCGGCTTCATTCAAGGTCACTCATTTAGGTATCAGAAGTTCAAAGGTGCCGACACAGAGTTTCGCGACTGTATATGTTGTGTATACTGTGGTTTGGTCATGTGGAGAGAATGACGAACGGCTAGTAAAGCGTATATATTTTGGTGAAGTTCAGGGTGTTCGATTGCGTGGTCGTTTAGTTTTAGTGTGTAAGATGGTAGTGTGCTAAAGGAGAGAAAGTTTCCGAGTGGGAAGAAAAGAAGAGCATGTATGATTCCGATTATGAATGTAGCCGAGGCGAAAAAATGTGTTTAGGCAGGAATGTGTGGCGAAGAATTATTGTTGCGTGACTATTATTGTGGTCAGGATGCGGTATTTCGTTAGCGAAAATCGGCCACTTTAATATGTAAAGCGGGAGGAATATTTGCTGTATGAAGATGTACAGTTAGTAAGAATGTTGATCAGAGAGAGTGGAGTAAGTTTATTTTTAAAATTAATTTCGGGTTTATGTTAACCCACTAAATGAGATATGCATGATTCTTATGTAGGTATGATATTTTATTTCTTATCGTTAATATACATTTCCTGTCACAGTCATCAACTAGTTTCGAGTAACAAATCGCCCTAGCTCAACACTATGAATAACATTAAACTCATCAGTATTTACCTAACCGCTCAACATGTTGAGCAAAATAAATTATTTACCTTGTCCATTACTTCCTCCTTAATAAATCCTTCTCCTCCTTACACAAATTACTTCGTGTGTTGCAGAGCAAAATCAGCTTTGTACAAGAAAAATAAACATCTTTAGTTGCCTCGCTAAGCCACCGCTGCTGTCAGCGGCAGCACCGTAGGCGCGATGGTAATTAATCGATAGAGTATTGATTATCGATCGTTCGGAGCACCGAGGAACGATCTACGCGTCAAATTTCGCGCAGATTCAAAGATAGGAATAATTAATTATACTGTTGGTTTTACGTTAATTTGTTGCAAGCTAACGAACGGATTAATTATGGAGATGCGTGGCTATGGATGTCAGATAAGATAGACTTTTCAACAAATAAAAATTATAATCAGGAAAAAATTGAGTTGTGATTAAAATTTATGTACATACAATTTATACCTTGTTCCATTTAAGCCAGGGGTCGCCAACCTTTTCAATGTGAGCTATTTCAAAAATTTTCACACATACTTATAAGTGAGGGTAAAGTTGTCGATGTATTGCCTCACCTCCGATTTGGATAAAACTTTGTCAAAATATTCTTCTCATCAAGACAAACATGAGAAAAATAATAATAAGTGGGGGGTCAAAGTCGGTTGATCTTCAAAATTTCGCCCGTAGCTTGCTTTTTTAAATTCGTAATAAACCTAACCTAACCTATATACCTATATATCTTGCTAACTATATTTGAATTTGAGTCTCTTTTGCAAAGAAGAAATTTCAATACACTCATGTGTCTTTAAACTTATTCACAGCATTATAGATGACCCGTATTGCCTAAGTAGGTACCCTTGATTTTCTTGCTCCTACAATTCAAACCAGATCACAAAATCTTTTCTATGTGTCAGCTGCAAGAACAAATATTTTTTTACAATCTCCAATAATACGTATGAGTCAATTAAGTAATAAATTTGCTGGCAGAGTTGACATATTCTTTAATTCTTATAATGAATTTCGAAATCAATTAAATACCTGTAATTTTTAGTATATGTATTTAATCAATATTTTTGATGTAACCAAATTTATCTATTTTGTATGTATTTCTTTATTATTCCTACCCTCTCATTGGGCTACGCCTGGTGGGTAGTGTATACTTAAAATAAAATATAATTTTTCAGGTGTGCGTCAAATGGGTAGAGTCGAACGCGACACCCATCGGAGGATCCAACACCATCGTGGAGATCGACGAAGCGAAGTTCGGCAAACGGAATTACAACCGCGGCCGCATCATTAAGGGCAAGTGGGTTTTTGGCGGTTATCTTTTCAGAAGAAGCCACAGGAGATCGGAGCAGATTTACGTGATGTTTGATTTAATCGCTATTTAAAAAGATTTTAAAGAAAATGAAAATTAAACACACACTCATACACTACATTATATAGATTATATGGATTAAATATTTAAATATAAACAAATTGTGTTTTGAAGTTCAACCGACTTTATTATTATTTTCCCAGTGTTTGTCTTGATGAGAATAATATTTTGACAAACTTTCATCCAAATCGGGGTAAGGCAATACATCGACAACTTCACCTAAGTGAGCCAAGGTGTCCAGAAAAAAAGCGCTGCAAGATAATTTTTTTCATTCAAGGTCAAATGCTTTATTATTGAAAGTTTTTTCAAGGGATGTGAAGTTGCATGTTTTTCTCCTTTCATGTACAAAATAAATTGCCAGATCAAAGAATATTTTAGAATAGAAAATATATTTAACAGATTTGCCTCCTTGGCCAATATTTATTGATGATGTACTAACATCAGGAGAAAGCAAAGTTAGTCTGTTTGACTGTGCAAAGAAACATGATGACAATTTACTGAAATTTCGATTATTTTTAGTTCAGGCGACCTCTGATTTAAGTCATTTAGTGTTGTAGAAAATAGGATATAGTTTAGAACCTGATTGGTTGAAAATGGAGACAAGATACAAGTTTACCCAATGTAATTTCGGCTACTTAAAACTGCCGCTGATGCGAGCGCCATCTGCTGAATGACTTAAATGGAACAGAGTATAAATATTATTATAATTAGACATTCGTCAAATAATTTTTCTCTTTCTAATACAAAATGTTGCTAAGCTACTGCTATAAAATGCTATTTTATCTTCGAACAAATGACCTTGAATAGTCATCTTTCGGGAATAATAGTATACTACAATTACATACGTTTTCAATAATCATACATTTTTTATTGGGCAATGCGATTCTTACGTGAATAATACTAGTTATTTGTTAGCCTGTGAAGATGATGTGCAGGTACTTACCTTGCTCGCACTCGTCAATGTCCTCGGAGCAGTCGATTCCCTTGTACCCTGAAGCACAACTGCAGGTGTATGAGCCGTTGATGGGGCTGGTATCACAGATAGCATCAGCGTGGCATGGATTCGACGTGCAGGCGTCGTCCAAATGGCACAGCAACCCTACGGAGAAGATATCCACATCAAAAATTAAGAAAAATTTATTCAAGATTTATCAAAACTGCAAAATTGTTTTAATAATTGAAGCGGTAGAAAGTTCTACCTTTGAGAGAAATATAAAGTGGCTATTTCAGTTTGAAATGCCCAATATGTGGAATCTTTTCCTTGTACATCTCATCGCTTCAATTATATATAAATAAATAGAGAAACGACAAATTAATTAAATAACTAAAAGCCGATTGTACCAAAATTTTAATTGTGAATTAGACAAATATTAATGTAAAATCAACAAATGATTTTATACGTGAAAATGTAGATTTAATTTTTTTTCTTTTTTTTTCCATTAAATATTGGTGCAACCGGCCATAAGAGTAATAAGCGTTACATGAATATTTAAATAAATTAAATTCAATACGCTTTTACTTATGTGAATATAGAAATTACATAGGTAAATATATTATGAAAATATTAAATAAAAAATTGCTTCAACCTTTTGAGTGTGCGACCTAATTTTGTAACACATCGTGCACTGCGGGGTCTTTATGACCCCATTGTATTTTAAGTGTTTATTAAGCCTGTTTCACATTTTTCAAAAAGTATTTTATACGAAAGTTTACGCTATATTTTTCTTATTAATAATTATTTTTTTAATAATTTTTTATTTTCGTAAATAATTAAATACAAACATTGGCGCCAAAAATAGCCATGAAAAACCACCCCCCACTCCTGTGTCGTAGAAGCACATACGTCTTTCACAGCCAATAGAAAAACAGTTTTTCCATCACCTACGTTTATTTTTGTTATTTAGATAAATAAACGTAGGTGATAGTTTGTCACATGTTAATAACAAACTTCTAATTTTACGCTGACATTTTCCATGATAACTGAGTAATAAAGTAATAATGGCTAATACAGAATACACTCAAGCTAAGTCGGACTGTTTACCGAAAATTGATAGCTGGATGGTGGCTGAATTTATATCAGAAAACGATTGTTTTACTGTTGCCGAAATAAGGTGTGTTAAAGAGTTAAGGTAAAATAAAATGTAAAAACCCAACCATCAGCTCTTCGACCTACTGCTTCCAGCCACAATTTTCTTTTCTTCGCATTTTTCGGCATATTTATAAATTCAATAAGTTTGCTCCTAGCGTATTTTTGCAAGAAGGCACAATACGATACTTAAATTACTCATTTTTTATTATCTAACACGAACCAAACTCAAAAATTTGATACTTGTTTGACAACGTCGACAATTTATTTATCATAACACTTGTAACCAAACACAAAGAATTGACACCAATTGGAGCCGATGATGATGTGTGTGCTGTGACGTCCGTATCCAAATTTCAAAAATTAATTGTAAAATATCTAATGGATATTTGGTGATATTTTCAAATTTGAAGCTATTTAAATAATGATATCTTTTTAAATTTAATACTTAGAAGGCGTATCAGTTCATGCAACAGCCCTATTATTAGTCGCGTTCATTTTACATGATATCTCAGTTCGTTTTTGTTCACCTCAGTTTCCTCACTAATTTTGACCGTTCTTTTTGTCGTAACTGAAGTGAGATAAAGTGCAGACAGTACTTCGGATTTTCTAACAGACCTCAACTCAGCTTATGTCAAACTCATCTCACTTTGAGCTGAGGCGAGGTAAAACAAACGATAAAAAGAACGCGACTATTGTTCCATACTGCTGCTCACTAAGAGCTAATGAATAATTTTTTTTTATTCGATTCGTAAAATAGATATTTTTTTTATAAACACGAAATTGGTGCAAATAAAGGTTAAAAATTTTAAAAAAATTGTCGTCAATCATAACATATTTCTTATTGTGTCATTAGGTTTGGGAAACACAAAAACTATATCCTTTGGGAAAATTTCGATATCTCTATTAAATCTGCTAATTCGCGGATGTATGATGAGTTTTAGACAAACAGGAAGCACTAAACTCACAAAAACTTGTTCAAAAACTGCTTAGTAATTTCCTTTTTTTAGCTGGTTCCGAAATTCAAAAACGTCTTCGGACATACTTATAAAAAGCAATCCCAGAGTGCGATATTATTCTCTGATGGTCTTCGTGTGCTACTTTAGTATAATTACCATCCTCCTCACTCGAATCTGGGGGTAATTTCCTCGGCTATTATCGCAATTAGCCGAAGAATGCCGATGGACAACAAATGAATTTAGCAGAAATGTGCATTATGGCTTTCGCTAATATAACTCTTTAAATTATTGTAATTTATGAGACATAAAACGTTATGAGTTCGAAGAATTCATTCCTGATTAATTTTATGGTTCTATCAAGAGAAACATTTACTGTGTTAAATGAAAGTTTGTTATGTTTAATTACACTTATACACATTTATTTCCTATACGTCGTTTCAAAATGAGATGTAGTAATAAATCAGGCCGTCAAATATATTTCAGTGGCGCGTCTATAATTATTTGCAAAGGGATATTCAAAAAGAGTGAATTCGAATTCCATAGAGATGTATAGTATGGCTAGTGAATAAGTGAATGAATGTTGACGTTTAATAGCTATTAACATATCTAGGAATGTTATGTATATCATAACTGACGCAGATGTCACTTTGAAATCCGAGCTCGTAGACCGAGGATTTTAAGACATCTAAGGCTTGTTATGATTCATAACATCCGTGGTTTGTTCAATAGTTTATCGGTTTCAGAAAATTAAGACTATATTAATAAATATTATGTTTTGCAATTCTTTCGTTAATGCTACTTTCAGAATGCCATGGTTAACAGAACAATTTTTTTGACATATGTCAATATGACAAATAATCACATTATGTGCTTTATTATTTTAGAATAAAGTAAATCGTACTTAGACCGATACACGGTGTTATATTATTTGTATGTATTAATGAAGAGCGTTATACTTGACGTTTAAATTATTTAATAGATGTGGTTTCTTTTGAAAACATTTCCCTATATTTGATTTGAAAGGAAACTGACCCTTATGTATTCGATTGCAGAAGATTAGAATTGGGATCTCGTGGCCGCGTGCATGAGTGTCTGGTCGCGAATCTGGGGAACCGGGTTCGATCCTGACCGACGCCAAATATTTCAAATTTTAAAATGGCACAAAATTGACGCCTGTGGTGCAATCTCTACACCAGCAATGAGTGCCCGTGAGGTGACGCCTGGTAAACGCCCACACGGTACAAATATGTCATCATCATTACCGAGTTCTGTGTACAAAGCAGATTGGCACACCCAGCAACGGGTAATATGCCGTGATGATATATTTATTTTATTTATTTTTAAGATTAGAATTGTACTCAATACCAGGAGGCATTTAAAATGACGTTAGCAATAGGATTCAGGGATGTATTTATAAAATTTAATACCGCAAATTCTAGTTCGTTAGTCTCAGGTGTAAACAACCCTCGAGTCAGAATTACTGTTGAAGGAAATTAAAAATAATCCTATTTCATAGAATTGTCAAACTAAATAGTTTAAAGATCAAAATATTTTGTTATAATGAACATAAACGAAAAATGTTTAAAATATTTTAAACGAACCCCTGTTTTGATATTCAGTTACACTAGTCGGCCATCTATTTTCAGCCAGACATAGTAATGTATTTCTGTGCTTTCCTAGTCCAGTATTTAAATGGGTTCATGCAAAAATTTCATACCTGAATATTTCGTACAATTCTATTCTTCTCTAGGGTTTTAAAAGAAACCACATCTATAAAATAATTTAAACGTCAACTTTCATTCTCTAGTCTTACCATACTGTACTAGGAAATCACAGGAATACAGTACTATGTATTGCTTAAAATAAATGGCCGACTAGGGTAACTGAATAACCAAACAGGGGTGCATTGACAATATTTTAAACATTTTTCGTTTATTTTAATTAACAAAATATTTTGACCTTTAAACTATTTAGTTTGGCAATTCTTTGAAATAGGATTATTCTTAATTTTCTCTAACAGAAATTCCGATTCGAGGGTTGCTTACATTTGAGGCAAACGAACCAGAATTTGCGGTATTATTTTTTTTTTTAAAATACATCCTTGAATCCTGTTGCTAAGTTCATTTTAATACCTCCTAGTATTCTAGTGGCATTCAGTACAGATTAGTTACTATAAGAGGTAACCAAAAACAAATCAACAAAATTATGACCGTGTTAAACGAGCTTTAGAATCAAACGGTGTTATACTATTTTTTGTTTATTGTATTGTAATCATAAATTATTAAAAAAAAAAAAACTACGTCCTACAATATATTTAGAAAGCAAGACATTAAATATATACATATATTTATATTTTATGTTATACATTTATACCTGATTTGCATCTTTCTTTTATTATATCTTGTTTTCACAAACCGCACCCACTTTCAACAACAGATCATAGAAGAAACAAGTGACACTTTCTATATATCCGCCTGAAGACACGTGAGATAAGGTTCAGAATGTGAATCAATTACTTTTTGTTCCGAACAAGAAAGTCTATTAATTTACATCAAATTTGTAACGTGGGAAAACGCGTTATGCAGCGTTAAAATGAAATTTGAATAGTTAATGTCGTTAATTAAGCAAAAAAATTGCATTAATTAATGACATTTTTACTTTTTTGCTACTAATGCAGTGAAGAGAACTTAATTTGTAATATGATCTTAAAGATACATTAATATGTTTCAAATAATTAGTTACAAAGCATAAATATAGCTTTTACATTACTTCAAATTAATATAAAATTTATGAATATACAGGCTGTCCGTTTATAAATAATCCAACAAATATCTCGCTTACATGTTCAAATTGCTATTTAAAAAATCTGATGTGGCCAACACAATACTTCCCGCCATTTACGGCCCGAGCCTGAGTCACAAAAAAGATTAAGCTAATCCTTATTTTTGGATTAGCGAATTCTACTCCAATTTTGGTAGTTTATTTTTTAAAATATAGTTTGATCCAAGTACTACCTTTATTGATAATAAAATGAAGATTAAATTTTAAATACCGAGATAAAATAGAATTCACTAATCCAAATATGAGAATGGGGTATGTGACCATATTCGAATTTCAATATATATGTCATAAAATATAAGAACAAACCACTATAGCTTTTTATTATAATAATAAAAACGAAATATTAATTTGTAATAATCTTGTTATTAACAATTAATGTTTTGGAGAAGGGATATATGCCGTAAGTATGTTAGAATCGTGGACAAAGGCAGATAGACTGCGGGAACGAAAGAAACAGTTATAAATCAGCCTATCAGCGCCGCGTTTATGTTGTGGTAGGCGTGGCAGGGTGGGGCATGATCACATCTGGCTATAACTATCTCTTTCCCTCCCAGTCTAACCGTCTTTTTTCAAGCTTCTACCACTGATACGTCACAAATCCCTTCCCCACATTTTTAATAATTATTTTCTCGTGAAGTACGAATAATTAATCGATGTAAAAAATACGGGTATTTTATTTTTTTGTCTAGTATCATATTATGTAAAAATAAAAATTTGGTCACATACCCCATTAGCTTAAACTTTATGCGTATCGTTAATTTTTATTAATCTACATACATCCCTACATATTTACAAATGCTGGAAACTGTATTGATTTCCTTTCCTATTGTTCTATTTACTTTTTTCTTTTTAAAACGTTACTATTATTAATTTGAAATTAGTTCTTTGACAGTGACATTTATCTGTCAGTTACATACATTTGAATAACTGCGCAACCAAGGAGTGTTGTTTGTTTAAAGCGTAAGCTCCGAGATTTAAATTATAGATAATTTTATAAATTTATCCATAAAATATATAGAAAAAGTATTAATGCAAATCTGTAGAAAATTTAATAATCTTTAATTTTTATAATAACATTAATGTCGAAAAAATGACATTTAAATAAGAAAACCATAAGTAAGACACAGATAAGTGTACAATTACCTGTTATTTTGCAGTTCAGAAATTAATGACGTGAAGTTCAAGTAATCGTAATCGATGAATAATAACCTATTTCTTCCCGTAACAATGATTTGTATGTATGGAAGCAATCCGCAGATCATATTTTAATCCGTTTTACGAGTACATGCTCATGGAAACGTATTAACACATGGTGTCATTGTTTCTAGTGATATTATAATTATGACGTAAATCCATTGACTGGCTGGATGCCCTATAGACACTTTCTTTGAAAAATGCTTGTCATTCGACATTTTTATACACAGATTACCAGTATTTTATAACCACAACTAATAATGTACTATAATTAACATATAAATATGAAAACAATTACGAATGCAAATAAGTTTAAGCGTTAATAATTTGACAATATAATTATACGTTCTATAATAAAGCACATATGCATACATATGCATATGTTTCGTAATTCAAAACATAAAAATAAAATCATTCATAATGTCAGTTATGCTTAACAAATTATTTTATATAGATATTAGAAAAGTAATTTATGTTTTATGTGTATACTGATACAGGATGAACACTGAAGTTCAACCTTAAAACTGTGTCCATTGTTACATCGTGAACTTTACAGTAGTAAAAACAAATAAAAATGATAAATAAAAGCATTTTTCTTTCCAAAACACCAAAACGAAAACTGACAGTTCATGAATTTAAAATACATAACCAAACTTTTACAAATTAAACATAAAGATACTTACATTGAACTATAAAAGCAAATAGCTACACAATAACTAATAGAAAAGCAAAACAATATGCTAATAACGCCGTAAAAACACATAAAACAATAAATAATTGCAAATAAAACAATTTTTCTCTTGAAACAACTGCAATCAACCACTGTATATGAAACAAGTTACGTCTGACTCATTTGTGAAGTTGCCGCGTTCGAGGTCCGATACAAGGAGAACATGGAAGGCGCTGTATAAATTTCACTGCATGATTAGAAGATGCAGTAACGGCTTAATTCATATGGGAATATCATACCGTGCTTTGCTCTGTACAGTTTTAATAGCATACTTAATAATCAATGTACAAGTGGATCTAAAACAGCAAGATAATGGACATTACTTTGTTATAAGTACAGAATAATAAGAGTATAGAAGATTGTTAGATAATAATTAAATGTAATTTTGATTGTTTTGCAAATGGGAATAATAGTTATTCAGATAAGGGTCAGGAAAATGGTACTTTACTGACAAGTCATGTATTATATTTTTTAAACCATTGATTATAATAAAAATTAATTTTAAATTTAATAAGTATCTGGTGGTGCGCTTCTCTAAAAGGTGACAGAAACAATTTAATAAATAAGCGAAAACCAATAAATTACTATCAGTTTTGCATTTTTGGTGTGCACGTTTCTGTTCATTTTTCATTTGAAATGTCTTACGAAGCAAATACTTGCGACGAAGTTAACTATAAATAATAATAGTCAGTCGCATTTTTGGCGCGAAAACAGTACGTTCGCTGCGGTTTCAAAAATATATATATTCAGGGTGTAAATGAAATAAGTACATTAAATTTAACCAGTAATATAACTCGTCGAGAGCAACAATATTTCTTAATAACTTTTTCTGGAAATCGCATATTTTTTAGCAATTTTACAACCCCGTAAATTAACGAGTCGTTCCAAGTATTTTTCTAATAATTGAATGCAGTAGCAATAGATCTGAAAAATTTTGTTTTAGCAATGGACCTTTCCAATTTAACGACTATCTCTTTCTATCGCTGCAAATAGTAAGAAAATGGCGCGAACAACTGCCAGTTGGGCTGCCAAACGAAACGTCAAAAATATTGCAGTCATTAAAATACCTGTATTGTCAGTGAAAATTTGCATCGTTAGACATTTTACCTTCAATAAAAGCTTTTGTAACTTATTTCGATAAGATTTTTTAAAGTTATCCGAGATATTCTTACATTTTACGTCTAATGTTTTAGAATCAAACGTCATAGATCTCAGCTGTTCTTACTATGCGCAGATTTCCATTGCGCATATCTTCTATCTCTTTAAATTGGAAAGGTCCATTGACAGTCCTGTCAGTTGTTGCACTTAAATTTTGACATTAGTAATAAACTTGTATATAAGGTAAAATTCTGTCAAAATGCTTACGTTTACAAATAGCGAGTCCACAGACATTGTATTTACTTACCTATGGTTTATTTATTTATTCGTATCTTTACTACATTTTAATTTGTGGTTGATATAAAGACAGTGTTATAGAGTTGCCAACGCATTTAGACGGAGCGTTTCCAAATCATACGTTCCTAATATTCGCACATTTGTTTATCTTGTACATCTTTATCACAATACGGAGTCTCACATATGACAATTTTAAAAAAAAAGCAACAGTTGTATCCATACCATGTGCAAAAAGATCAATGTTTTCAGCACATAACAGACTTCAATTTTGGGAATGGCTCATAATGTTCATTAATGAGACTGAATTTACTTGGGAAGTGTATTTATTATGCACAATACACATCTCGACAGACGAAAATGCTGTAAATTTTTTTATTAAAAAATGTTTGGGCGGGAACAATAAATGGACGACTAATTATTGGTACTCATGTACCTCGTTTAAATGGACAAAAGTTTGTACTTACATTTTTTGAACAACGTATTTAAACTTATGATTTGTCGACGATAAATAATCATCTCATAACCTAATAACTATGCTTTTGCTCTTCCTCGTTACCTCGTTCCTCCTTGTCTTCCTCTATTCATAGGTTATTAAAAGCCTGGTTTAATACATAACTTTATAATTTTGTTATCCAAAATTTAAATTTCTTTATTTTAAAAATTGTACTATTACGAATTAATTAATAATAAATGTTATTTCCGTTGATTCGTTTATTAATTACTGTGACTGCAAGTGTAACCGATAACCGATAATTTTTAAGCTGTTTATATCCCACTTGAATACGGCAGCAGCCATTTATTCTCCATGGGTGGGTAACGAAAAATGCAGCAAATCTTAAAAGAATTTTAACTCAAAATCGAAAAGACTTAGAAAAACAAGTTCTTAAGAAATATTGTTGCTCTCGTCGGGTCACATTACTGGTTAAATTTAATGCACTTATTTCATTTACACCCTGTATATATATAAAACCAATTTGGCAAGAATAAATCTAATCTACTCATTTTGGTCAGTACTATATGCCCTTAAAGATTGTGCTCGAAGTTGTGAAACACCCTGTATTTCCAGTTAAATTATAACATCTATCCCTGAATCGGTGTTACATAACCAAATCACAAGTAACAACCGTATTCAAAGCTGCCATTGTCTGCCGACTTCCTAGTTACACCTATTTACATGAACAAGTCTCGTTCTCGTTACATTACATTGGCAACAGTGTTTTGTTTGCTCAAGGCACAGCAGAGCCATCTAGTTCATTACTGTGAGAAATGCAACTTAAAATCTTCTCATCACAGATAATTGCGTGTGATATTAATTATAACTGGATAATTACACCACTCTACTAGTGTTCTTTCATTTATTTTTCTAATTTCAAACGAATTAATCAAGTTTTTATACACGAAATTACGTTTCTGTTGCTCCAATTTTGATTTTCGTCCCACAGTTTGTAATTAAATACGTATTACTTTAATAGGAAATTTTATTGCATTGTTATAATTCATTGTTGAGTCTATATAGAGCGGCAAAGCTTACACGATGGAATTTGTTTTACCTACGCCTACTACATAGCGTTACGAATTTCAACATTTAATGAATTTTATAGGTACTGTATTCTTAAATGCATGGTTTGATTTAATACTTTTCAGATAATAACTAATGATAAAAGTAACGTTACGAATATTAAAAAAACAGCATTTCCGACATATTCTTTTATTTGAGTTTAACAAAGGAGACATCGGATGCCTTTAAAACCATTTGTGCCTTTACGGAGAGATCGCTATTCAAGAAGGACCATTTTGATTAAACGATTTTCTACTGATGGGGTCTCGTAGCCGCGTGCCAGAGTGTCTGGTCGCGAATCTGGAGAATCGGGTTCGATCCCGACCGACGCCAAATATTTCGAATTTTAAATGGCACAAAATTGACCCCTGTGGTGCACTCTCCACGCCAGCATTAAATTTAAAAAGATTATTTAAATAGCATCAAATTTGAAAATATCACCCACCAAATATCCATTAGATATTTTACAAAGAATTTTTGATATTTTGATAAAGTTACGTGATCTGAAACAGAATGTGACGTCACAGTAGATACATCTTCATCGGTTCCAATTGGTCTCTAAAGTGTCAATTCTTTGCGTTTTGTTACAAGTGTTATGATAAATATATTGTCAAAGTTGTCAAAAAAGTGTCAAATTTTTGAGTTTGGTTCGTGTTAGATAATACAAAATTCTATATAAATTGAGTAATTTACAGTATTGTATTGTGCCTTCTTGCAAAAATGCGCTAGAAACAAACCTACTATTGAATTTATAAATATGCCAAACAAACGATGCGAAGAAAAGAAAATTGTGGCTGGAAGTAGTAGGTCGAAGAGCTGATGGTTGGGTTTTCCATTTTATTTTACCTTAACTCTTTAACACACTTTATTTCGGCAACAGTAAAACAGTCGTTTTCTGATATAAATTTATACAGCTTTCGATTTTCGGTAAACTGTCTGACTTAGCTTGAGGGTATTCTGTATTAGCCATTATTACTCATTTATAATGGAAAATGTCAGCGTCATATGTCAAATTAGAAGTTTGTTATTAACATGTGACAAACTATCGCCTACGTTTATTTATCCAAATAACAAAAGTAAACGAAGGTGATAGAAAAACTGTTTTTCTATTGGATGCGAATGACTTAATGTATGTGCTTCTACGACACAGGAGTGGGGGGTTGTTTTTCATGACTATTTTTGGCGCCAATATTTTTATTTAATTATTTACGAAAATAACAACAAATTATTAAAAAAATAATTACTAAACTAAACTAAACTTTCATTTAAAATACTTTTTGAAAAATGTGAAACAGGCTCATTGGCACGTTATCAACTGTCTTGTTCATGTTAGTTTTATTATTTTATTATTTCTTAAATGTCATCAGCACCTACTCCGTAACATCCGGTAAAATTCAAATTTTTAATTAATATTTAAAAATTAATACATGTTTCAAATTATATATATAAAATAACTCAAATTTTAGATTTATAACACAAATATGTGAAAGTTTCAAAAAATAAAATATTTAAGGTGGATTTATGCAGCCTACTTTTTATTTTACTTTTATTTTTTCTTTTACTTTATAAAAGTTAAATGTGTGTTAATATATGTAGTGCTTTATGTGCACACTTTTAATTTTACTTTAAGACGTTAAGTTGACCAACATTCAACTTAAGACTGTTAAAGTAAAAGAATATCACAATTGCGCATGAGATCCACTTCACAAACTTCAGCGTGTTGTGTATTTGTTTTTGTGTGTAGGTTTTAGGTTATGCAAACGAAAAATCAGTAAAGAACAAGATTGTTCATTATTAGATTTAATTCAAAAATATCCCCACTTATATGATAAAAGAGATATTTTATTCAATGATAAAATGGCCAAAAAGAATGTTTTTAAAAGTATAGCGTCTGTATTAAATGAAACTGGTTAGTATATTTATTTACTATGTAATTATATTTTTGTATGCATAAATTATTACATTCTTGTCCATTTTAACAGGATATATTTATCTATTTACATTTACGTATTGAATGCTTTAAAGTAGCTGCATAAAGTACCAAACTTAAAGTAAAAATAAAAGCGAAAAGAAAAAGTAAAATTAAAAGTAGATTGCATAAATCCACCTTTAAGGTACATTCACAAATGAAAATTAGGTTTATGGTTTTTGTTTAGGTTTAAGTATGTAATTCATACATGTAAGTTTAAATTAACTCTAATTTAGTTTTGGTATGTATAGACATCTATGTATATGCTTCAAAAACAAGATTAAAATATCGGTAGAGCAATACTTAACAGATACCCGTGCTCCATGAAACTGTCATTCGCTTGGCATTATTGGTTATATTTCAGCAATTAAGTTTTGGCAGTATCCATGTTCTTCTCGCATTTGTTTAAAAAGCCGAATCCACCAAGTGGATACTAAATAAAGATGGTCTATATATCTATATCGTTTCAGACTCGTTCTCATTAGTGAAGTTTGTGACGTCAAACTAAATCATAAACCTAAAGTTTGGACCTTGCAATGTTTAGCTTTATGGTTTGGATTTAGAGACACTAAATTCTGAAGTGTGAATGGACTCATAACATAATATAAGGCCAAGGTCTTTAAATCTAAAGTATAAACCATAAATCTAAACATAATTTTCATTTATGAATATACCTTTACACATTAAAAAATAATTTTAAAAATTCCTACCTGTTTTTCCGGGCGTACAGCGACAATAAAAACTCCCAACTCTGTCAATACACGTCGCTCCGTTGAAACAAGCAGCCCCAGCACAATCATCAATATTAACTGAACAATCCGGCCCGGTCCAACCATTAACACAAATGCAACTATAACCCCCAACACTGTTCGTACACGTTGCTCCATTTTGGCACACAGATGGTCTCAGGGAGCACTCATCCACGTCTTGTTGGCAATACTCCCCGCTGTATGTGGCTGGACATTGGCAAGAATACCTGTTGATGTCGTCTACACAGGTACCGCCATTTTGGCAGTGGTGACCAGGGCAATCGTCGATGTTTTCTTCGCAGTAGGTTCCACGGTAACCTATAAATATGATGAAATTAATACAGAGAATAAATAAAATGTTGGGTGAGGTTATGTGCATGGTGTTAGAGACAGCTGACTGTCAACAAGTGTTTGTAGAAGAACAAGGGTGAGGGAGGTTGGAGGAAGAAGTGCCAACTTAAGAAATTGTAAAACAAATGTTGTTTATGTATTTACAGATCCGTAAGATTTACATATTTGTTCAGATTAGACCCATAAACCTTACAACTGTATGATACAGACTATCAAAGTTTAAAATAGGTTATTCGTTTTTAAAATATTCAAGTTTTTAATGCCCTTAACATCTACTGCACAAATCTACTGCTTTATCAATTTCTTCAAGCCTTCTGCTATCGTCTTTTTGAAAATCGGAACCCATTTTAAAGTAAATGAATGCAGAAAATACCGAAACAACAAAAGTAAACCAAATAACACTTGATGGAATAGGGCAATCAAAACTTGGAATATAATATAATGTAGTATTTTATTAATGATATTCTCAATTATTCAAACGATAGTTATTTGTATCACTAGGCCAGAAACTGAACATTTGCGAGATTGAGTTTATTTTGACAGGCCGAGCTGAAAGCGAGGCCTGCAAATACGAGATCTCGCAAAACAGTCTCTGGGCGTGTGATACACAAGATTTTTTGTACCGACTTCTCCATAAATTCTTCGTATATTTCTCTACACTTTATTCTATGTTCTATGAACAGTAATGCCAACTCCTTTTGCCGGCCTAAGTCAGCAACAGCGCATTTCTGGACGATTTTAAGTTCTGTAATACTAGTCAAAATGGACGGAGGTACGAAAAAGTTATTTTAAACGTATTTATATATTTTTGTATGGGGTCTCGTGACCGCGTGCCTGAGTGTCTGCATGGTCGCGAATCTGGGGAACCGGGTTAGATCCCGACCGACGCCAAATATTATGGCACAAAATTGACCCTTGTGCTCCACGCTAGTAATGAGTGTTCGTGAGGTGACGCCTGGTAATCGCTCGCACGTATGAATATGTCATCATCATTACCGATATCTGTGTACAAAGCAGATTGGTACACTCAGCAATGGGTAATATGCTGTGATGATATATTTATATTATATATATATATATATATATATATATATATATATATATATATATATATATATATATATATATATATATATACAGGGTGTAAATGAAATAAGTGCATTAAATTTAACCAGTAATGTAACTCGACGAGAGCAACAATATTTCTTAATAACTTTTTTTTCTAAGTCTTTTAGATTTTGAGTTAAAATTCTTTAAAGATTTGCTGCATATTTCGGCGCGCGCCCATGGAGAACAAATGGTTTGTCGTCAGCTGTCGTATTCAAGTGGGATACACACAGCTCAAAAATTATCGGTTATCGGTTACACTTGCAGTCACAGTAATTAATAAATGAATCAACGGAAATAACATTTATTATTAATTAATTCGTAATAGTACAATTTTTAAAATAAAGAAATTTAAATTTTGGATAACAAAATTATAAAGTTCTGAATTAAACCAGGCTTTTTCACCTGTGAATAGAGGAAGACAAGGAGGAACGAGGGGTAAGAGGTATCGATGAAGAGCAGAAGCATAGTTATTAGGTTATGAGATGATTATTTATATTCGACAAATCATAATAGTATAAATACGTTTTTCAAAAAATGTGAGTACAAACTTTTGTCCATTTAAACGAGGTACATGAGTACCAATAATTAGTGGTCCATTTATTGTTCCCGCTCAAACGTTTTTTAATGAAAATTTTTACAGCATTTTCGTCTGTTGAAATGTGTATTTTGCATAAGAAAGACACTTTCCCAAGTAAATTCAGTGTCATTAATGAACATTATGAGCCATTCCCAAAATCGAAGTCTGCTGAAAACATTGATATTTTTGCACATGATATGAATACAACTGTTGCTTTATTTAAAATTGTCATATGTGACACTTCGTATTGTGATAAAGATGTACAAGATGAACAAATGTGCGAATATTAGGAACAGTATGATTTGGAAACGCTCCGTCTAAATGCGATGGCAACATTATAATACTGTCTTCATATCAACCACAAATTAGAATGTAGTAAAGATACGAATAAATAAATAAACCATAGGTAAGTAATTACAATATCTGTGTATTCGCTATTTGTAAACGTAAGCATTTTGACAGAATTTTACCTGATAAACAAGTTTATTACTAATGTCAAAATATAATTGCAACAACTGACAAAACTGTCAATTGCTAAAACAAAATTTTTCATAGCTATTGCTACTGCATTCAATTATTAGAAAAATACGTGGAACGACTCGTCAATTTACGGGGTGGTAAAAATGCTAAAAAAATATGCGATTTCGAGAAAAAGTTATTAAGAAATATTGTTGCTCTCGTCGAGTTACATTACTGGTTAAATTTAATGCACTTATTTCATTTACACCCTGTATATATATATATATATATATATATATATATATATATATATATATATATATTTATATATTTTTGTAAATCGATCAATTTATATGACTCTAATTATTAACGAACTCCACTGTTTGGGAACAAAATGAGTTTATGTCATATAATATTAAAATGAAATATTACGGCTGAATAAATATTTAATATCTTATACCTTTCATAATTTGTCATATTATTCCAGTTATGCATTTACTGTATGAAATGTATTTTTATGTTCATATCTTTTGTGTAAATGTAAACAAAGTGTGTGTAACCGTTTTGGAGTTGTTTATTATGATTGTGTGGGTGTACAATCTAATATCAGAATGCGGTTTTCAACACAATATTAATTTGTGTTGATAACAGGCACAACGTTTCCTGGATTGTTGTAGATTACAAATAAATAATTAATAGATACATGAAAAGGAATGTAAACATAAGAATAATGAATAAAGTACCATTTATGTTTATACAGAAATAATTTTAGACCGTATACAGTTTCCGGAGTCAACAACTCCAGAGATATCAATTGTAGTGTAAGACAGTAACCTACACAAAATTTAGAAATTCGTGCTCGATTTAATCGTTGTTTATATATATATATATATATATATATATATATATATATATATATATATATATATATATATATATATATATATATATATATATTAGATATATTATATTTATATTATTTTGTATAGACAAAAGTTTTAGTTTTAGAATATTTTAATACTAATACGCGGAAATGTAAAAATTTGGTTCTATAGCACAGTATAAGGAAGAGACAGTAGCGACACTTCGAGGCGGCACCTTTGGTGTTGTTGTATCAAAATAAATATGGGCGGCCATATTGTATGGGGTGAGCGAAGCCGGCAAATTTGAAATACTGTCACAAGAAATGAGCAGTGCGATGTGGCGATAGTGTTTAGGTAATGCAGAGTTGCTGTCAGTAGTTAAGGAATCGGGTATTTATTTAGATGAAACATTTTACTGTTTATCATAAATTTTTATTAATTGTACAATAAAATATATTTTTTTTTATTATTTTTTTCAGATTTAAAATTTCTGTTTATAAATTTTAAAGAATAAAATAACTGCATCCTAAAATACAAATTTACCAAATAATGTTTAGGAAAGTATTCACATGGATGGTCAAATATTATTCTATTCACATTTGAAACAAAACGTTGATAATGTTATTTTGCGTAGAAAATGTTTCAAAGTTTTGAATAAAAAAAAATTCTAACTTAAATACAAAACTTATAAATAATTCATTTGGCATATATAAGCTTCCGAATGTCTTTTCCTCAAAAGGCACATCTTCATATTTCTTAAAATAGGAATATAATGAGGTATTGTCCAATTCTTCATGTTCTTTAGCAAATTTGTTGCACGTGTCACATGAATGTACATTTAAACATTTTTTCATAGCACATTTACTTCCACCTCTTTTCCTAGCTGTATTTGTTTCCATTTTTAAAAGTGCACATGTCAAAAAGAAAAAACAAAGTTTGATGGAAATCAAGCAAGGTTATGTTCTCAAACGAAAACAAAACACTCTTCAGTAGCGTAAATAGACAGGTCAGGTCCCTTCATCCACCTAGCAAAATTAATATAATACATAGGAGACATTTGAAATTTAACTTTTTGCTAATTTCATTTATTGTTATATTGAGTAAAAACTTAATTCATTGCTATTATTGATCTAAATATTATATTATTATAAATCTTAAATTTGTTACGCCACTGCTAAGCAAACTAAAAGTTTCCACCCATGTTTTCAGAGGTGAATTTTCGCACATGCGCATAGAAATTTCTGACATGAAATTTAGCAGAGTGTCCCTACTGCCTCTTCCTTATACTGTGTCTATAGTACCTATTCTTCACTTATACACACGGTAGAAGAATTACGTCAAAGAATACACCAGGTTGCCGATATTATTAGGAATAACCAAGAAACCATATTAACAACGTGGCGATCTCTTCTGCGACATGCAGCTTTATGTATTGAACACAATGGAGATAATTTTTAACATGTCGAACTAAAATTTTAGCCACATATATTATTGTAACGTGTGAGCCTCGCTGCTACGCTGAACAAAGGTCTAAGTACAGCGATGACGCAATTGAGCTAGCAGCCGGGCTACGTAAACAAACAAGCCGCGACGTGTTTAATTACTTCCGGTCGCCTGGACCTTTTGTGTTCATTGTTATTATGCGGTCGAACATTCTAGAACTCTCTGGAAGATAATGGCAGCTGTATAAAAGGGACGCAGCTATGCTCGGGAGTTAGTTAGTTAGTTACATGGAGAGAGATATAGAGACATTCACATTGAGTGAAGCATAGCAGTATCGTGGTGAGCGTTTGTATTATAGTGTCGAGTGGAGGACTCGGGAAGTTACTGGTTAACTGGGACAGCTGTGGATATGAATAATCGGTAGTTTTGACGAGTATTGGGAAGCTTTAGTGTACAAGGACAGTAATGGCGAGTCGGGAAGTTACTGGTGTACCGGGATAACGTAGGAAGTGAATACTCTGCAGTATTAAAGAGAATTGGGAAGCTAGGTATACGGGGACAGTAACGGCAAGTGGAAGTGGATACTCGGCAGTGGTATTAAAAAGTTGTGGCATACGGACAGTCGATGATACTGAGGCTGTGGAATTGAGAGAGTTACATAAATAGACAGATAGTGAGGTGACTTCTGTCTGAGCAGTTGAATATACAGACGCTGTTGAGTCAGTTGAGTATATAGACGCTGTGGAGGTCGGTAGGCGGACAGTTGAACGTGATATATAAATAGTGGAAATAATGAAATAAATAATTAGTAATGTCGTAGAAAGAAATAGTAATGTTAATTGGTTAAATAAATAAATAGTGTTAGTGTTATCTAGTTAATTATAGTTTAATAAACACTTATGTTAATTAATAATAATTGTCTAATATTTACACTTCACCCAAATAATAATAAATAAATAAAAATGTTACATTATGAAATAAACGATAACTCGTTAATGGTTTACGGTTTAGAATTCATCTTTGAAATATTACCGGTAAGTTTCGGAACACCTTGTATAAGCGGCACATCGCTCACTGCTTGCATTATAACATACGATGCCAACGAGACATTATTTGCACCGCTCTGCTGGAATGAACACATGCAATGCATGAAATCTTAAGGATACGCTATATGTTCTGAGTGCTCTGTATAGTAAGATAATCTTACTGTTCCTTTAACATAATAGTTATTTGTATATCAAGGCCGCGAAATCACTCTTTAGCGTACCGAGAGAAAAATTGTCGCCGAGGCCGCTTGCGGCCGAGGCAAAACAATCTCGAAGGCGCTAATGGATTTCGCGGGCAAGGTGTACACAATATTTTTTGTGCAACCGTAAAAATTATGACTGGTATTCTGAGCACCCGACTAAAAAAGCGACTAGCTAGTCGCCCGACTATCATAATGTTACAATATATACTTTAGACGGGTGACTAGCTAGTCGCTTCCTTAGTCGGGCTTAGTCGCGAGCTCAGAATACCAGCCTATGTAATTACAAATTTTATTAATTTTAAACAGTTCCATTGTATAACCATGCAATATTCAAGTGTCAAAGTGATCATTTACCTAATTTCGCGGCAGCTACCATGACAACGTCCGCGAAATGAATTTCGCGGCTGTTACCATAACAACGGTCGCGAAATTGAATTTCGCGGCCTGTATTGCGGCTGCGAAATGCTTATTTTGCGTCCGGTTGCACAAAAATGCTATTTTTGTATGCCGCTTTGTCATAATTACGATAATTATAGTTTTATTGCTAGAAGCGACAGAATCAATTTTTTTTACTATATCTAATAGGTATTGGCATGTACAAATTCATATCAATTGAGTTTCGTGATTTGGATCTTTCTCTTTCTGCATAATCTCTTCTGCACAGAGCTGGGCAAAGTACCGGAAAGTAGTACTTGAAGTACAAGTACCAAGTATCTTGATGTTTTTAAAAGTACTTGAAGTACAAGTACTTTTTTAGTTTCTAAAGTACTTGAAAGTACCAAGTACTTGAAAAAGTACTTGTAAATTTGGGTGCAAGTACTTTTTCAGATAATTGATATTTTTCCGATTATATGGACCTTAAAAGGTGATTGTTGACAAAAATTTCAATATGCGATATTTATTTGGTTATTTAAAACAAGAGTTCCTCGCTGGGACTGCCGTATCACCTAGCGATCTCATGACGTAAAATTGACGTCATATGATCGCCATGCGATGCGAGAAGCTGTACCGAGATGTTAGAATGACGTCATTTTTACGTTATGCGATCGCCACGCGATACGCAAAGTCCTAACACTGTAGTTAGGTAATACAAACATTTATGTATATGCAATATGCGAAGATTAGAATTTATTTATTTATGCCAAAAAATTTGCAAATATATCTTTACTTTCATATTGTCGCTGAAAATATATTTATCAATGAAATTCACATAACACCACACCTCTGCAAAAGAAACACTGACAGACAAACAACGTAATTCAAGTATATTTAAAGTAATTCAAATAAAATAAAAATAAAATAAATATATCATCACGGCTTATTACCCATTGCTGGGTGTGCCAATCTGCTTTGTAAGCAGATATCGGTAAAGATGATATATTTGCACCGTACGGGCGCTTACCAGGCGTCACCTCTCGGGCACTCATTGCTGGCGTGGAGAGTGCACCACAGGGGTCAATTTTGTGCCATTTAAAATTGGAAATAATTGGCGTAGGTCGGGATCGAAACCGATTCCCCAGATTCTCGACCTGACACTCAGGCACGCGGCCACGAGACCCCGTAAAGTAATTCAAGTACATTTAAAATACTTCAAGTACATTTAAAATACTTCAAGTACATTTAAAATACTTCAAGTACATTTAAAGTACTTCAAGTACATTTAAAGTACTTCAAGTATTTTTCATTGTACTTTAAGTATTTTTCCAAGTACTAAGTACCAAGTACATGTGAATAGATTTACTTTGTCAAGTACAAAGTACTATAAATAGAAAGTACTTCAAGTACAGTACTTGAAGTACTCAAAGTACTTGCAAGCCTAATAAAGTACTTTTCTTGCAAGTATTGCCCAGCTGTGCTTCTGCAATATCCAACATCCTTTACTACGAAGTCTACTGTTGTGAACAGAAGCCACACATCACCGGTCTATTTGTTGCGTTGGCGTACAACAGCATATGTCATTGCCGTTATAAATGGGACTGCGTTGTAACGATATCGCGATGGCAGGGCTGACAGCTACAAGCAGGTGTGCCTTGTGCCTTAAACCAAACCGGCAAGCCCGTTCGATGGCTCGCCTGGGTGTGTATGAGTGGATACAAAGTATATGTGCCTACTCCGAGTAAAATGAATGTGGTGTAACGATTATGTGCAAGAGAAATGAGAGAGATAAAAAAGGGTGAATTAATGTTAGTTGAAGTATAACATGTAGGAGTAAAAATGAAAAAATATACAAATGTTATGGGGTTTCGAGGCCGTGTGCCTGAGTGTCTGGTCGCGAGTCTGGGGAACCGGGTTCGATCCCGACCAAGGCCAAAAGAAATATTTCGAATTTTAAATGGCACAAAATTGACCCCGTGGTTCATTCTCCACGACAGAAATGGGTGCCCGTAAGGTGACAGCTGGTAAACACCAGCACAGTACGAATATGCCATTGTCAATACATCTGTGTACAGAATGTCTCATTTTCGATGTTTTTCTAAGGTATCTCGGGTAGTATTAATGATAGATCAAAACCGTATGCATATTGCAGGGTCGACTTTTCCAGAAAAGTTTAATAGTCACCAGAGGAATTTTCGATCTTCTTTTGTTTCTGAGCTAAAGGCAAAAACTCGTTTTTCGCTCATTTTGAAAATATATCATATCTTATTTATTATGATAGAGAAAAATTGTGTCCACAAATATTTTACCGTTTTTTAGATAGAATAAAATGGCGTAATTAGATTTTTTGAAAACTTGATAACTTTCGGGATATAATACAAACTTATGATTTTTTAAATGGGAACCTATGTTGAAAATAGTCTCGACTTTTTGCTTAATTTATAAGCTTCTCAATGATATATAACAAGTTTATATTCTTTTGTTTTAAATATTAATAAAAGACGAATTATTAATTTATTGGGGTGAAAATATTGGAAATTATTAAGAAACAAATGAAAAAAATTAATACAGATCATCATTTGTTTATTTTGATTCTATATCTATTAATTATGTTTGGTATAATGTGCTTTTGAAGTAAAGAAATTGAAAAAATGAGTAAAATTGAAACAAATACTATTCGAAATATGCAAATGATGATCTGTAATAGATTTTTTCATTTGTTTCTTAATAATTAATAATTCATTTCTTATTCAACTTTAAAACAAAAGAATGTTGCCTTGTTATATACAATTGAAAAGCTTATAAAATAAGCAAAAAAAACGAGACTATTTTCAATATGGTTTTCCATTTAAAAAATCATAAGTTTATGTTATATTTCGAGAATTATTAAGTTTTAAAAAATCTAATTCCGGCAGTTTATTGAATCTAAAAACTCTGATGTGGACACCACATGATTTCCTTGTACGCAAGACCAATATGAAATACTCGTATAGACCCAATTATAAAATTGCCGTAATTTAACATAACATTAATTTTTTTATACTTTTTTGTCCTAATCTTTTGTCCAAGCTTTACTACAAAAACCAAAATGTATATAATTTTTAAATTTACATATATCGTTTACACAAAGAGCTAATTTAATAATATTGGATGTGCTAGACGCAGAATTTAATTCTCTAGAACTATTATTTGAAGCATTTATTTCTAAAATCAAAATAAAACCATTTTATTCAAGAAAAACTATTCATTAAAAACTCACCATCGAATTTTTTGACCAAAAACAATACCTTCCTTACCTTCAGGTATGTTGGAAGGTAAAAATGGAATAAAATACAGTGAAGTGGTGTAAATATTGGAGAAAGCTTTTGGGGAGGAAGCTATGTCGAAACCAAGGGTTTGTGAATGATACGAACGTTTTAAAGAGGACCGTGAATACATGAAAGATGACAAGAGAATATATCAATATTGATGAAAATGTGACATAATTTGAAGATATTGTGCTTGTGCTTAGTAAGTTCATATTAAGGTATCCACAGTATATTTGGGATATATGGACGTCGTCTGCATCGGATATCTGCAGGGCACAAGTTCTCACGGTCCGGCGAGGAATATCAGTATCTCTGATGCTGATATCTAAATGTCCGTTGTGTACTTCTCTACTAAGAAAGATATCTTTTACAATACGGTGATATCCCTGATAACTACTATCAGTAGAGATATGATAACGTTTGTGTGAAATAAGTTGATAAGTAAAATATATGTACACTCTCTATATCTCCCAGTTGATCCTCACGTCATCAATTTCTGATGCAAGAATTACAAAACTTTTATCTAGCATCTTTGTCGTACAAACATTGCATATATGAGACTTTTATTCGCTATCTCATTGTCGTCCGAGTTTAGGAGGGGTATAGGCTATCTCCGTCTAACCAGCGGCAAAAAATGAAATAGAAACTGTATTGTAACCGCGGTAACGAGTGTCATTTTCAAATAATTGAATTATTTGAATATTCATGTCATTCTAAGATGTCCAACAATCATTGCAACATATTGCTTTTGGACAATAAAAAGAGGTATATTTCATCCATTATACATATATCGTATTTATTCAATTGGTTTAATATTTATACTTCGAATTTTGATGAATAACGAAATTGACACAGTATAGGACATAAATAAAATAAATAAATAAATATATCATCATGGCATATTACCCATTGCTGGGTGTGCCAATCTGCTTTTTACGCAGATTTCGGTAATGATGATAGGACATACTGTCAGGTTTTACCAGTTTTGACATTAAATCATAATTATTCAATTGCGAAATATATATGTCACTTCGGATTTTGATGAATAATAGGTATGTTCTATCGGTGTCAGAAATCTTCCTACTTCTTCTAGTAGAACCTCAATGATCGTTCTTTTGCGTCAAAAAAATCTGAATATTCCTACGAATCATTCAAACTTCAGAGCTGGAAGCGCTGGTAGGAAGGTATATATAGTGGAGATAAAATCAAAATTTTACTATTCGACTGTCGCGCGTACCTTTCTGTTACATTTGTGAATGTTCAGATTAGACTGTGCTCAACAAAAATACCTCCTTTACATTTTTATTATTTAATATATTTTTATATAATTATAATCTCTGTAATATTTGCATAACATTTTGTAGATCCAAAATAAATATACAAAGTTATCTTTAGTTGTTAACTAACAATAACACATAACCACTGCCACTGTTCTGTGGTATTTATTTTTTACTTGACAGTTATTTGCTACTGAGCGTTCTATTGCTTTAAGAGTATTCTTATTCTAGTAGGAATATTTCTGACACCGATAGAACGTAGGTACCTAATAATAGCCGTGTTCCTTCGGGTTGTGATTGTGATTTTGTGAATCCTGATTAATTTAATCGTGATCCTTTTGAAACAGGATTTAAAAATTATAGCAAGAAAACAACACAATCTAGTGTCAAATGTCAATGTCATATGCAGACTAATGCAAACTATCCTATTTTATTTTATAAATAATCAACTGTCAAGTGTTATAGTCAAAATTGGAAATGGATTATAGTGAAGTAAAAAATAATGTTCTTGGTAAGGAATATGAAGAATGTTTATTTCAAACAAATCTTTATGTGGTTCATTACACGCTTTTGTAGAAAAATCGTATTTCCCTTAATGCCACAAACCCCACATACGCAAATTTCTACGCTCAAAATAGTATATTTTCAATTTGTTCTGAACTGAATCCATCTGAATCACTCAAAAAGGTTGATTCTGAGGGGAAGGGGGAAGGTTGTCTAGTGATCACAAAATGAGAAAGTGAGGATAACGTATAGGAAACGTAAAAACATTATTCTTCTTAATCATGATCACTTTTATAATTTAGATTGCGAATCACAGCCCGAAGGAACACGGCTAATATTCACACAGTAGGTATAGGTTATAAGTATTAGTGAACAACAAAATTATTGCAAATAAAATATTGAAAATGTCAAACATAACAAAGTTCTGTCATACTCCACCTTATATCAAACTAGAAAATTAAATCCCTATAATAAAACCATGGTAATAATATTACGTCATTAATTTCCTCCCAACCCTGGCGATTTGAACCATATGTGTACTATTGATGACGTGGGGATCAAGTCGTAGAAACGGACTTTATGTAACATACGTACAGGATATTAATGAAAAACCAGAAGTTTCCATTTTATTGAATCAAAAATAGATTTTTCAATAAATAAGTTATTCATATTCTATTTTTAGACATGTCTCGATTTAATTTTTAAAATGAACTGTAGTTTTCAAAGATCAATTTTTATTTTGTTTTTATTTATTTATATTCAAAATCCATATAAAAAGCTGTAGGGACAGAAAAATTAATTGGTATTAAATACAATTTTCCGCTGCTAAAATTACTTTTTGTAATTTACAGCTTTGATTTTTTGTATCAGTAATAAATACTGTAAATGATAATAATTTCCTAGTATTGGTCGTTAAAGTGTTTATAGCCCTTTTTAGCAATTAAAAGTATGAAATCAAAATTCCTTGGATATAATGTTGCAAGACACATCAGTAAATTTTTCAGATAAATTCAAAAGATTAAATAAATTAACGCAAAACGGCGTCACACATTATAACTATTAAATAATATTTTGTGAGATTAACGAACTTTTGATTACATATCTTCAATACAAATAATGCATTATGAAAATATGCCTTAGGAATATAATAAGTAACATTTTTAAAACAATAAAATTATTACAATAACATACATTAACACAGAATAAAATTACTCTTAGATAATAGTATTTGTAATCAAAATTATCGTATATACAAGATACAAATTTTCCCACGAAACAAGAACGCATCGGGAATCTCGCCGGAGGAAAAACAGTCATATTATCAAAAACAAAAGCGCAACACACTTATTTCGGAGGGGAAGTGATTTAACCACAAAACTGATTGGTTTATCACTAAAAAATAAAAGAAACAGGACAAATGATTTTCAATTTCAAAAACTATTGAAAGATATTGATAAAAATTAATTAGTACGAGGGTAACGCTAAAATTAATTAAATACAAAACACTTGGATTATACTTTTTAGAATTTTAAATAAGTTCCAAGTATAGTTCCCTGCGAGTATAGCCCTATACTATATATGACTTCTAAGTACTAAATTTTAAAAGATATTGTTCATTAAAGAGCCTCAAATTTGTAAATATCTCAAAATATCCATTAGATATTTTACAATTAATTATTGAAATTTGTGTAATATTTGAAAAAGTCATGTGATATGAAACAGAATGTGACATCAGAGCACATACAGTTTAACTATCGCCTACTTTTATTTATATAAATAACAAAAACTGTTTTCCTATTGGCTATGAATGATGTGTATGTGCTTCGACGTCACAGGAGTGGGGGTTATTTTTCCTCACTATTTCTGTCGCCTATTTTTTTATTTAATTATTTACGAAAATAACAATAATAAATTATTATTATTTTTTATATTACTATGAAAAATATTACATAAACTTTCATTTAAAATACTTTTAAAAAATGTGAAACTGGCTCATTTTATAGAGTACGTGCACAGAGCCGGTCCGAGACTTTTGTAAATTGCGCCCCCTTATTATAATTTTGTTTAGATTATATAGGTACAAAAATTAGAAAAGAGGCGATTTGTGTCCATAACTCGCGAGCAATCACAGAATCTTAATCCGAATGAATTTTTTTATAACAATTTTGGATATTTAAAATATTTTTTTCTTCTGGGTTCTACAAAATCGCTTTATTTTTGTCTAATACCATATACAGGATTAGTCACTGGAGAGTTACTTTCAAAGTCCGTTTGTGTGCAACCCGAAATACAATTTACAACAGCGTCTAGCTTCCTCTCTTAAAAAATAGAATATTTAATTCACGACTGCTTTGCCTGTCTAGTGTTGGTTCTGTCATTTTGACATTAAACAATTAAATATGGTCTGTTGTCATTAGTATTTTGGGTTGCAAACAAACGAACTTTCAGAATAACTCTTCCGTGACTAACCCTGTATATAGAGAAAGAAAAAATATTTCTCAGTGTAGGTAAGTGTATAAATACTTTTCGTTATTTTGCAATTCGGAAAATCTATTTTAACTTTTTAACGGTTCAGCCTAATATAAAAATCATGTCAAAGACCAAAATATTTCGCCTTTTTCCAAATTGGCGAGGGGCTGTTACATTAGTTTACTTTTCTGTACAGGATTCCGTATAAAAGCTTTTGTTGCAATTTTTTTTTTTTTGATGTTGGGGTATTTTTTAGTAGATTTCCTGAACAACAATTACTTCTTCAGTATTTGATATAACAATGTTTTTAATTGATATAATCGCCAACGAATTTAACCTTTCTTCTTTCTTAGTATAACGTAAAAAAATATAAATAGGATTTAATTAATATAAGTTTGCTGCAACTGGAATTGTCAGCATTATGATTAAAGTTACACGCTGGGCGAGTCAATAAACTTATAATTTGATTTTTAATTTATTTTGCAAAAAAATAGTCTCAAAAAATGTCGGCCTAAAACCAATTTCGCCCCAGGCGCTCGCCTGGCTCGCCCTATAGGGCGCGAGCAGACACGTGACTCGAGGGACCTTGACTTGCTTAGAATCTGCTGAATTGTGTGCGCATGTCATTTTGACAAGAAAAATGTCATGTTGACAAGACCAATATTTTGACTTACTTTGATTTTAACTGCTAAAATGTTATTATTTTTAATTACATGTGTTTACTGCCTAAAAATTGAAAAATATTAATTTATAATATTTTAGCAATTCAAAATCAAAATAAGTCAAAACATTGGTTTTGTCAAAGTGACATTGTATTTGTCAAAGTGACATGCGCACACAAATCAGCTGATCCCACGCAAGTCAAGGTTGCTCGAGTCACGTGTTTGCTCGCGCCCTATTGGGATTTTCAAGTATCAAGAGATGGCGCTGATCGCATTAAACACTGGTACATTTTTTATTGACGTGTGTCAGCGTAGCATTTCTGTCAATTGCATTTCTTTAGTTTTCGTATTATTTTCTCATTTATTAGTAGTTTTTATTTATAATTCAAGTATGTATAATAGAATTTTTGTAGTCATATAGTTGTAGTTTCATGTAAATGTCAAATGTGTAGTACCACTGTTTGTAGTTCTAATAGTCGACGCTAGTTAGCGTTTTCTTATTTGAAAATCCCAATAGGCCGGGAACAGACACGTCTTGTCAAAGTGACGTTGTTCTTGTCAAAATGACATGCGCACACAAATCAGCTGATTTCAAGCACCTAAAGGTCGCTCGAGTCACGTGTCTGCTCGCGCCCTATACGTGCACGTTACGTTGACAACCATGCCAAAATCAGCTGAGTGGAAGTAAACATATGCTAGTAAGTAATAATATCAATTTTTGGCAGCAAGGTGGATCTGTAGAGTCTGTATCTGACGTGTGATATTAGTCTGACGTTTCGTAAAAAAATCATGTTTGTGTAACTTTTTATGGACTTGGACTAATATTCTAGAATATCTAAAAAATATGAACTACGAGTTTTATTCTCAATAATTATAAACGCCTGAAACAAAGTGAACTTGCTAGGGTCAGACGCGATATATTATATTCTCATCTGCTTAACATAATAATTTGTTTGCGAGTAACACAGTGTCCCAGTGGTGTGTGATTCGTGAAAGGCTAAACAAACAATAGACATAACAAATTCGATAAAAATGTAAGGTCAGGCTGAAAAATAATAATACACCTGCACGTTTCGCATCTAAGCCAACTAAGAATATTTCGCAACTTTACATGCTCAATTTTTTCGATATAAATTTCATCACAGATTTCATGCACGAGTTATTTCAAACAAGACGAACTTTACATCATATTTTCGTTTTCGTAATTTAATTTGACGAAAAGCACAATACATCCATTAATCTTTGAAAGGTATATGTGTAAGGATGATCTTGTGGGAATCATATGATTTTTAAAATATTTTATGTAATGTTAATTTTATATGAAATTTTTATTCCAAAATTTATTTCATTGCATTTAGGGGTCATTTATCATTTTATCTCTTTTAAGGGCATATAGTACTGACACTGACCAAATAAATAAAAAAAAAACAATCAACAAATGTTTGATCTTCAACTGATTCCGAGAAAGCGGCCATTTTGTATTAGAATGGAAGAAAAACTGACAAAGATAATAATCGAACATAATTATGTCTATGCCAGTAAATAGACTATTAAAAATAGAATAAAATTTTATACATAAGTTTGAAAATTGATATTAGTCAAGGTCGCCTCAACATTTTACTTATATAGTACAATTTTTTTTAACAAACACATCTAAGATAAACTATTGAATAAACCACGGATGTTACGACTCAGAACAAGCCTTAGATGTCTTAAAATCCTCGCTCTACGAGCTCGGATTTCAAACCGACATCTACGGCAATAATGATATACATAACATTCCTAGGTATGTTAATAGCTAATACATACTTCGTTTTACGTAAGAAAATAGTGAAGAGAAGATAGGTTCAGTTTGATCTTGTTTTTTGTTTGGGGAATATCCCGATTTTATCCAAACAACAATATCAAACTGCACCTATCTTCCCATCACTATTTTCTTACGTGAAACTAAGTAGATGTAACAGATTGTCGAGGGCGAAGATAGCTAATATAAAAAATTAATAATTGATATTTAAATAATAATAACCTAACATAAATAAACGAATGGGCTGAGATTGTTCATTTGTCACATAAACTGCCAGTTTGATTTCTAACCTTAAATTTTGATTTCTACTTTTATTTATATTATTTACAAATTCATTCGTTTTTTCACATAAAAGATAAAAATATTTGCATTACATAATTTAAGCAGCTAAGCTACCAATAATGGATGGGGATATAAATAAAAGAACCAGTTTTTAATAGAATAACACATGAACTGTCAGTTTGAATTCTAACCAATATTGATTTCATTCCATTGATTACTTCATATTATTTACAATTTTATTCCATATTTTTTATCATATAAATAATTGTAAAGAAGCTTTGTTTATATGTAAATACCCATCATTGAGAAACATTGATCTCTCAAAGCGAGGGGGGGGGGTGCTATTTTCCGCCTCGAGGTTAAAAAGGGTCAACTTTCCAACCTCAGAAATACTCACGCTATACTTTCCAACCTCTTGGAAAACGAGGATACAAAAACTAACTTCCCAACTTTTTAAAAGTCAAAAATCGTCATATTACTAACCGATTGTGAATAAAACTCATTTATAGATGTGGTTTCTTTTGAAATCCTAGAGAAGAATAAAATAGTACGAAATATTCAGCTATGAAATTTGTGCATGAACCCATTTAAATACTGGACTAGGAAAGCACAGAAATACATTACTATGTCTGGCTGAAAATAGATGGCCGACTAGGGTAACTGAATATCAAAACAGGGGTGCATTTAAATTATTTTAAACATTTTTCGTTTATGTTGATTATAACAAAATATTTTGATTTTTAAACTATTTAGTTTGGCAATTCTATGAAATAGGATTATTTTTAATTTCCTCTAACAGCAATTCCGACTCGAGGGTTGCTTACATATGAGACAAACGTACTAGAATTTACGGTATTAAATTTTTTAAATACATCCCTGAGTCCTGTTGCTAAGGTCATTTTAAATGCCTCCTGGTATTGAGTACAATTCTAATCTTCTGTAACGGAATACATAAGGATCAGTTTCCTTTCAAATCAAATATAGGAAAATGTTTTACAAAGAAACCAAATCTATTAAATAATCTAAACGTCATCTTTCATTCGCTAGTCTTACCATACCTGCCATGATGAAAAAATTAAAAAGGGTTAAGCGAAAGTCAAAATATATGTCATTAAAATTTGTGGATAAAGTTTTAATTATCATATTAATGAAGGCGAGCGTACGAAAAGAATGCAACAATTAAACTCGCAATGTGTGTGGTGCATTTATCACATTCGAAAATATATCGCCATACAGTTATTACAAATAAAAATAAGAATAATAAATGTAAACCATATCCGGTTAAATAAAATAAACAAGTAGTCATTTGCATCGTATTAAAATATTTACTTTCATACTTGTTCGTGTTTATGTTTAGTTCAACTGTTCCCCGTTAACATATGCGAAACGTGGCGCTAGTGTCTTGAGAATTTACTCACGTTCTTATTTAAAACAAATGCAAATTGAAATAATAAACATTAGTTTTGTTACGCTGTAAAAATTTAAGCCAATAACCTTTTAATTTTCTACAGAAAATAAACAACATAATATGATCTTAAATTTGTATATTTTTCATAGTTTTTATAATAAATATGTAAAAAGTATTTTTCACACAAATTTTGCAACAATAAAAAAACTGGCTAATAATATATTTTTTTGTACTAGATAAATATATCATCACGGCATATTACTCATTGCTGGGTGTGCCAATCTGCTTTGTACACAGATTTCGGTAATGATGATGACATTTTGCATATATTGCTGGCGTGGAGAGTGCACCACAGGGGTAAATTTTGCGCTACTTAAAATTTAAAATATTTCTTCTGGCGTCAATTGGGATCGTACCCGGTTCCCCAGATTCGCCACCACTCAGGCACGCGACCGTTGTTAAAATGTAATTTGACATTGGTGTCCAAGGCACTAAACTATCTTAATTACAACTTTACAAACTGTAGCTTAGATCGTATTGAACACGGCGTGAAGCTAGTTTCAATAAACAAATAATTCATTAATCACGGGCCGAAGGGAGCTGTAAAAGCAGTTACAACAAGTAACAAAAAACGTATTTCTTTTTTACCTCCCGCTACTCTAGGTAAGGGAGGTATAGGGATCATGCTAAAAATCGCATATCGAGATTTTGGTAAATGCCCACGTTTTAAGGTCCCTAGAATCCAATTTAAACATTTTCACGATGATGTCTGTATGTATGTGCGTGCGCGTGTGTGTGCGTGCGTGCTTGTATGTGTGTGTGTATGGTTCCTGTTTACACTCTTACTCAAATACTATCATTCAGAAAATTTTGAAACCCTGTATTTATACCATATTCTCACATGGAAAGAAGCCATTAGATTATGGTGAAGCTCAAAAAAGTTTTTCTCCGAAAAATACCTTTAAATGTTATTTTTTTTAGATTTATGTTATTGTAAAAATTAAAGATTATTAAATTTTCTATTGGTTTGCATTAATACTTTTTCTATATATTTTATGGATAAATTTATAAAATTATCTATAATGGGCTACTTGCGTGCTATTTTTGTATTTAATATTTTTAAAGAGAAGATAACAACTTGCTAGCCATATATTTCTTTTGGCAAAATTTTCATTAATTGGCCAGAAAAAAAATTATGAAATTTCAATATTTAAATTACCGCCATGTATGACGTAGTTTTCGCCGAACCAATGAATGGCCATAAAGCAATAACATCGGTACGTCCAATAGCAACGGCATGTGCGGGTAATTTAAACATGACAGATTATCTGTTTGACGTTTGAATAATAGTTTGGAGGTTAATATTTTCGTTTGTCATTTTAATCTTGTACGATTATAAGCTAAGTTAAAATCCTTTAAAATCCTGCTTAACAAATCGATATACGTAATAAAAGTAACAGAAACTACGCAAATTGTAAATAATAAAGAAGAGAGACAGTGACAGAAAAATGAACTATTGACAAAATCAAATTAAAACCCGCAATCTCTAGCCATCTACAGGTTACATTCTTAAATATGCATCCATTTCTCCAGTTCAAAATAGTCAAAGAAAATCTTCTTAATTTATTAAAAAACATAATTTTTTTAAACTAAAATTTATATTTTTATATTCGTTTTCAACTTTACTTTAGGTATTTAGTGATAGATAACAGATTTTCAGTACCGCGCAAGTAGCCTATTTAAATCATAGATTCTGCGCTTTAAACAAACACAACTACTTGATTAGACAGTTCATATCTCAAATGTAACTTGCAGATAAATGTCACTGTCAAAGAACTAATCATTTCAAATTAATAATAGTATCGTTTTAGAAAGAAAATAGTAAATAGAACTATAGTTATATGGAATGGATTTTAATAGTTTCTAGTATAACTAAATATGTAAGTATGTATATATAAATTAATGAAAATGAAATAGCGGGAGGTGTTGTGTTGGTCACATCAGATTTTTTTTGATAAAACGTTATTTTCTGAATTAGAAAAAAATGGAAAATGTTTATTTTTCAGTATGCTGTAGATAAAATCTTAGACTTCAAAGCACTTGAAATATTAATTTTGTGCTGAGCGACAAACTCCAGCATCCTTGAGTAAACGTTGTTTTCTTGAAATAATCTTTAGTGGTTACAATACGCGTGTTATAATTAACCAGACCACAGACCTCACATATTTATAGATAATATTGTTTACATAGATATCTAGAATTCAATTCCTGGTAGAGATATCTGAATAATTTAATTGTTATCTAATTAATACCGCGAATTACGCCTTAGCAGACTTGGTATCAATTTGCATAGAAATTTCCTTATTGTATATATGCAACATAGTGGATATATTGCAAGGCTAAAAATTTTAATGAGATTTTTATGATAACCACGTCACGATTTGTAATAAAAGTTATTATTAATAATATATTAATTGAGAAAAAATTATTTAGTCATCTGTAATTGTATATAATTTTGTATTTATTATTTCTGTAAGTAATAGTTCAAATATAAGTACATAGTAGTTAATTATGAAAAGTTTAGAAATGTAATCCAAAGTATATAATCATTTTTCAGACATATATTTAGCATTACTGTTTAACCAAGTAAAATGAAATACTTGATCTGAAACAGAATGTGACGTCAAAGTTCATACAGCTTAAGGAGATTCGAGCGAAACTAGTGAGTCAAATAACATTTATATTTTTTGCTCTTTTAATATCTAAAGTAATTGCTAAAATTTATAATTTTAATTAATAAAAGTATATTGAGCTTATAAGTACATAATTAATTTGTATTTAATAAAAAAACTCGGAAACTTTTTCTCTTTTAGCACCTTATCGATCACATCCATCCATTTACACACTGGACGGCCACGCAATCGAACACCCTTAATTTCACCAAGATATATACGCTTTACAAGCCGTTCACTCTTCATTCTCTCCACATGACCAAACCATCTCAACTGGCTCATCCTACTCTCTTAACAACATTCTTCCTAACCATACAATCTTCATACACTAAATTATTCCTCACGCGATCCCGTCTTACATATCCACATACTCCACGTAAATACCTCATTTCCACAGTAGTTATTCTCTTTTTATGCTTTCCCGTCCATGCCCAACATTCACATCCATACATCAAAGCAGGTACTAGTACTCCATTATACACACTTAAACGAGCTTCTCTAGATACATTTACGTTTCGAGCAATCGTAACCAGAGCACCCATTACCTTACACCCCGCACTCACTCACCTTTCAATTTCTTTTTACTTAATTATTTATGAAAATTACAAAAAAAATATTTCTTTATTACTATAAAGACTTTCATTGTCATGTAAAATACTTATAAAAAATGTGAAACCGCTTCATTCTTAATTTGAAAACTCTTAAAAATCGTAATGGCCACTCTTGGTTTCATTTTCAGTTATGATAATTTGATTAATTTGGACAATGTTTCATTCTGTAACAAGGAGTAGTGGGTAATGACAAGGCTGCTAATGGTCCAAAATGGATCTTGACTTATACAGAGGTGGATCAATCCACCATACCATCCATCCAAGTTGAGATGAGAGACACGAGGTTTGGATTTAGCGAGATAATGATACATCACCGGCTAACTACAACAAATCATCGTATTTTTGTCTTGTACATTTCAAATGATGACGTGCTCACGAAGTGATGGAACCAGTGGTTCAAAACATTATAATTTCACTTTTATCTCTTTAAAGAATAAAATATAATAATATTCTTTATTGTATTTAAAGTTACAATGAACTTATTACAATTGATAGATGGGAGTGACGTATTTCTTATTATTTTTATAACTTTTACATTCTAGACCTTTCATGGATGAAGATGAAATGATGAAAGACACACACAACAACCATGCCTTATCCGGGATTCGAACCCGGGACCCTTGGAGCGTGAAGCGAAAGCGCTACCGCTACTCCACCTGTGTCGGCTTTAAAGAATAAAAGCTCTTTCAAACAAACGCGAAATATTCGCAGTGATAGCGAAACTTTCGCTTTTCCAAATGGAGTATTCTACCGTTGCAAAAAAAAATAGTTAACCTCAATAATAGACCATTTCAATTTAACGGCTATCTCTTTCTATCGCTGCAAATAGTAAGTAAAATGGCGCCAACAACTGCCAGTTGGGTTGTCAAGCGAAACGTCAAAAATATTGCAATCATTAAAATACCTGTATTCTCGGTAAAATTTGCATTGTTGGACATATTAACTTCAATAAAAGTTTTTGTAACTTCTTTGAAGAAGTTTTTTAAAATTTTCTGAGACCTCTCACATTTTACGTCTAAATTTTTTAGAAACAAACGCCATGAATCTCATGGCAAGAGCGTATCCATGACTCCCGCCATTTGTTCTTACTATGCGCAGATCCTCACTGCGCATATGTCTTCTATTTTTTTATATTAAAAAGGTCTATTATAAGGTAGAATACGATAAATTAAGAGATTTAGTAAAAAGAAAATGATGACATATTTTGTTGTAATAAAAATGCTTCATTATTGTAAACGTGACGTCTTATTCCCTATGCACGGATCCCTATGGGAAAGTCCGGAGCCTACTAATGGGATACTATCATAAAAATTTTGTTTGAATTCAAATTAAGAACCATAGTAACACTACTGTCATTTTAATGACAATGTCAAAATGTTTCATGAAGTAAATTAAAATAATATTTATTTATTTTAAACATTTTTCTTTATTTCTGTATGCATTATTAATTAATTTGACAAGGGAAAAAATATATTATAAAAATAAATGAAAATATATGCGTAGACAATGTAGATACCCCTAGAATTAATACTAAGTTACGAAGGTCAACCAAAAAACCAGTATCTTGATTCCGGGTACACCATGTTTCCTAAATATTTTCATTTATTTCGGGACAGACTGACATTGAATTATGACATTTAAAATTGACACAACCTAACAAAAATAAAAATTAACCAAATGAATGATAACATTGAATATGACAACGAAATTGAACATTTTATTACATTTAATGCCAATAATAATAACCCAACCAACAATATAACAAATATAAATAACATTTTCATACATCTATAATAATTATTAGTAATACCACTAATGCGGTTTAGAAATTTGACAATGATGTATATCATTTGATTTTGTCATGATGATGTTTGAAAGTAGCGGTGGTTAGGATAAACATACCAGAGAAACCAGGATTATTTCGTGGTTGTCGTGATCCGACCTTTTGCTAGTGGTGGGATCCGGATCCGGATAGTTTCGGTTTCGAATCCAAAAATATCCGGATAATTGAATGTTGAACTATCCGGATCTCGGATCCAAATCTTAGTATTGGATTTTGGATCCGGATCTGAGCATCGGATTTCGGATCCGGATCTGAGTATCAGATTTTGAATCCGAATCTGAGTATTAAAATTTGGATCCGAATCTGAGAATCGGATCTTGAGTCCGGATCCGAATATCGAATCTTGAAAACGGATTTGAGTATCGGATCTTAGATTCGAATATGAGTATTATTATCGGATTTTAAATATGGAATTTCAATATCCGGATCGATCATCGGATTCGAATATTCTCAGTATTAAACATTACATTTAAATATTAGCATCGGGTCTAACCAAAACCAAATAAATCTGATGATAATCCATTTGCATTTTTGTTTGATGTAAATTAATAGTCGGCATATTTCTGGCAGCTGTTTAAATTTCTGTTAGACAGCTTTTAGCATCCGCTAAGAAGGAAATTCCTCGATTCCACAGAACTATAAGTAGGTAACAAAAACAATCCCTTTTATGTGAAACACGTGCACGATAGGTATTTCGCTACATGCAACGAACTTATACTCAAAATTTTTGACTCTGTCGGGTCTAGTAATAAAACTATAGCAGTATACAAAAATAGCATTTATGTTCAAGGAACAGTAAGATTATTTTACTATACTCTAGGACTCACAGTAGGTGGCGAACCCAAGAATTTCAACAGAGCGGCGTTGATATCCAATGTTATAATACAAGCAGTAAGCGAAAATATGCCGCTTTGTCATAATTAGTTTTATTGCTAGACCCGACAGAGTCAAAAATTTTGAGTATATTGCCCCTGTTTTTCAAACTGATCGGATCCAGAATTAAAATTTGTAGACAAAACATCAAATCCGGATCCGGATTCAAGTCCAGATCCGGATCCAAGTTCAGATCTGGATCCAAATTCAAATCCGGATCCAAGTTCAGACCCGGATCCAAATTCGAATTAATTTTCGGATATCCGCTTTAATATTCGAACATCGGATATCCGAGAATCCTGATTCTTTGAAATCCGGGTTCTCGGATCCAAGTTGTGTTGGATCCTCGCAGCACTACTTTTACCAACCTGTTTTAGGAATCCGAATAGAAACCGGTAAATAATTTCAGAACTTTCGGAACACTAAACCGTAAACCTGATTGCGTTACGGAACATACTATAACTGTTAGAGAAGCATAACCAACTTGGGACTAGGACGTCACAAATAATTTCAATCATTCATGTCTTGCTTACTAATAGACCATTTCAAAAATTCAATGCGCATGTGCAAACTTTAGACAAAGATAACAAAAGTTAGTGCCGTATACCCATCTTTGTTTACGATATCACAGATGACATTTCGATTATTGTTGGTGGTTAGTAATTGTTTCTTCATTGGAAAAGTAATTAATAATAATAATAATTATGACGGGTACTATACATTACGTACCAAATTGTAATAATAATTGAAAAAAAAAAATTGTTTTCATTCTTTTTCTCAAAATATGAGCGGAAGAAAAGAGTGGAATAAAAAGACAGGAATGGATACCAAAAAAATTTATAAAATATCTGGAAATTAAATTTATTTTAATATTACTGGAAAGAAATCATCGCAAGATAAATATCCTAAATATTTTCTTGATGGTCGAATAATCTAAAATAAAAAATAGGTTACATCAAATCTAATCATATTAAAATAATTTATAAATAACTGATTTTTACAAATATTCCTAGATTTTTATAAATTATTAGATTTTTTTTTAAATCGGTAGAATACTCCATTGTCATCGACTGAAAGTACACAGTGACAAGTGGCGCGAATTTGCCGCGATGAACGCGAAATTGACGTGGTCGCATGTAATAGCAGCAAAATTATTTCACGTATTTGACAGTTTTTAAGTCCCTCAAAAATTAGTTTGTCAGTTTTAGCAGTTTGTAAGTGAGCAGAAATTAATCTTACAGCTTTGACAGTTTTAAATCTTTTATAAAAGCATTCCAAAAGAAGATTGGTTGGAAACTTTTAAGAAGAAGTGGAAGGAAAGAATGGTTTTGTATTATTGTTGAAGGAAACTACTTTGAAAATATTTAAAATAAAATTCTAATAAATATGAACGATGTGTATTATTCGCAACAATTCTAGCGTAACCCCTGTATAAATTACACATCAATCCTATGCCTGTGTTACATTATACGAGTACAATAACTAAAAGATGACTGTCAGATTCAAACTGGTTACTATGCTACCCATAAAACAATGAACATTATTGTAATACTTTTCAAGAACTCGAGTGTTTACTCTTCTGACGAATGCATGTAGCACACCCTTATAAGATAGTTTCTTGCTCTTTTCGCTCTTGGTGTGTGGGCGGGACGCACCGGTTGAGAACCACTGACGTCTCAGCATCCCATAATGTCCTTGATTGTGTAACTCAAGCCGGCGTAATTGATTCAAATTGTTCATATTGCGAACTCGGGCGAGAGCGTGGCAGAGTATTTTTATTGCGATCATTACGACCGGTTAAAGTTGAATGTGAACGTTGTACTGAGTGACTAGTTTCGTTGCGAGACAAGCCTTCAACGGGCGAAAAATTATTCAAAACTTTAATATACTGCATTTTTGTTCATTTTATTGATTTCTTAAATAAATAAATAAATAAATATATCATCACGGCATATTACCCATTGCTGGGTGTGCCAATCTGCTTTGTACACAGAATTCGGTAATGCTGATGACATATTTGTACCGTGTGGGCGTTTACCAGGCGTCACCTCACGGGCACTCAAATGTAGGTGATCGTATATTTATATTATCGCATAATAGCTCTAATGTCTCCTTTTATTATTATTTTAAGAGCGACAATATTTTTTTTTTGTGTTTATCAGTTTATCCAGAAAACGAGCTGTTTCTGATCTTTCTTTACTGAGCTAGCTCAGAAAATTGTCTATTGGGACCTGCATAATCCGTTGGCGGCGCTGTAAGCACACCTGTCATGGCGGCCAGTAGGACATATCAAATTTGTTTACATTCTGAATGAGAGTTTTCTGGCCCAAAATATTGTTATCAGTTCAACTCAACACGATTTTTAAGTGTGTTCAGTTGAATCCTGTACCGTAAAATGAGGTGAAGTTGACCAGTTTTCAACTTTAACTTCAAATAACTTTTTCTATGTAAACCACATGTCTATGATTTTTTTTCTGTATTATGGGTATTGATTTATATTATTTATAACATTTTGATTTTTTTCATTTGCAATGATTCTAAAGTATTATTTTTAAAAAAATCTGTGACTGGTCAACTTCACCTCACTATGGGGTGTAGATGACCAAATATCTAATTCTTACTTTAAACACATATCTGTGGGAGTTGTGGTGAAGTTGTCTAAATAAAAATATTCGTACTTGCATAAGAAAGAAATATTTATTATATAAAAAAAAAATAATTCAAATTACTTGTGTAGAAAGATACATATTGTTGAAAATACTATCTAAATTTTAATGAATTCATTTAATATTATAATGAGACAGATTGGCAGAAAATACCAGAATACCTCTCAGGGCTTCTTCAGGTCGTTCGACAACATGTTCAATATCGGCCAATGGAACAATGTCATAGTCGTGAATATTAGGGCAAACAAACTGATGATGTTTTACTTTCTTTAAAAAATTTACTTGCATTTCTTGGCTCTCCTTTATGTTTTGAATTACTTTTCCAAGAAAATGTTTAACACATTTCTGATGCGTCAATTTCCGAATAAAAATATCATTGGCCGCGTTCAGCACGGCACATCGCTGGCAGCGCTGATTTGCCGAAGTTTGCCGAACGCAATGAACGGACGAATACGATTCGTCCCACAACTGTGTTCGGCAAACTTCGGTGCTCAGCGCTGCAAGCGATGTGCCGTGCTGAACGCGGCCATTGAGTACCTACTTATGTGTTCATTTCTGTCGGTCAACTTCACCCCAAAATAAAAATATGGTATATCAATAATAATTACGCAAGATCAATATACGTAACCATACAATAAAAAACAAACTGTTAGGTAATTAAGGAGCCTTAAGGGCATTTAAATAATGCATAATATATTTTACACAAATTTTAATGTCATGTCTACGTATCAAAGTTTAACACTAATATTTTGGGCACAAATTTATCTTAGTAACTTCACTAATTTTTACAGCAATACAGTTGACCATTTTTTATGTTCATGTTTTAATTCAACAAGTCACATGTTTCGAGAAATAAATAGTAAAATCAGATTAATCTAAAAAATCTAAATAAAATTAATACGCAATATTAAATATTTTTTCAAATATCTAGTCAACTTCACCTCAACGGTCAACTTCACCTCATTTTACGGTATTAAGAAATATAGTTGAGGGGCAACAATTCGTAAATTCGGGTTTAATTATACTACTTGTGGCGTAACTTGACTTATGGCAACTGTAGTTTTCGGGCGGACAAATATTAGTAAAATTTTTGTTATTTTTCAGTAGGTTATGTATGAAAAACAAAACTGCTATTTGTCAATTTGAATTATTTGGTGCATAATTCCTATTCTTACTATTTATAAAGATATAAACAAATATTTATGCATGTTTCGTTTTAATTTAGGTTCAATTTTTATCATGCATAGCCTACTGATAAATAAGTATAAAAATAAAATTTATCTAAATGAGTAATACTTTAAATATAAAGTGTACATTTTATTATTTTTTGTTATGGTTCAGGACCCCATTGTTTTGAGTGATTTAAAAATGCCTAATAATGGCTCAGTAAATTGTTTTTCTCCCTATCTAAGCTGAGCGGTACTGAGTGCACTCACTTCCCTCCTTATAAACTCAAAATGATCTGAGGCATTCAGTTCAGTAGAAGGGGTGGGGTAATATTAATTTATAGGTTAAAATTGTATTGAAAGTGAGTCTTTAATTCAATTTAGAGTAAGAGTTATCCCAAAAAAATATAGTAATAATGATGAGCGTTTATCTTGTATCATTCTATTTCTAAAATTAAGTTGAGTAACCCTACCAATGTCAAAATATTCAATATATGAATACATTTTTTATAATGCAATGTTTTCGGTACAGCTAGTACAACGGTATTTTGGATGCACATGTACCACTTTCTGACACATCTTGTGTTTCTTTTCCTCTTAAATAATCACGTATATAACCATCTCTCTCTTCTGAGACCATTGAAAATATCATATGGCATTTGCTTGTTCAGTCAGGCGGAGTATATACGCTTCCGTCGCGAAGAGCCACTACATCTTACGCTATTTTCAACCGTAGATACTCTTCCATAAAGCTCACAATCGTGTATGATACATTCTTTAAGATGAATAGTGTCTACCTAAGTGCCTTTGAGATCGAGCTAATTTATCACATAGTAATGAACCTCATTTTTAATCATATCTCCGTTTTTTTATTTAGTGGATTTGAATTTTAATGTTGGTAATAATCTAGGGAAAGTTTGATTGTCGGGGTTGATAATATCGTGACGTGTGATTAAATCGAAGAATCTGTCATTATTTTGCAATGAGGTTATATTGTTTGAGGGGAAAAATTCAATTCTTCGATTTCTAAAATTGCGACATTTTACCCTCGCAGCGCAAATAAGATGTTTTTTAAGAAAAATAATTATGTTATATAACTTTTGTAATCTGATAAAAATAAATTAAATTTGAAATTTAAAGAGGTTTGTAGAATACGAGAATAATGAAACACAATACAAATATCAAAATTTGCACTATTATTTTATATATGTAGTTCATTATCTGTCATATGTAATTCATCAATTTTGTGAATAATCGTTGTTTGTATTGACTGAACAATTTGAAAAATAAATTTAAATATATCGCAAAACTTTTAAGGTACATTCACAAATGAAAATTAGGTTTATGGTTTTTGTTTAGGTTTAAGTAAGTCATTCATAAATGTAAGTTTAAATTATCTGAAAATTAGTTTTGCTGTGTACAGACATCTGTGTACATGCTTCAAATACAAGATTAAAATATCGGTAGAGCAGTACTCAACAAGACACCTGTGCGCCGTGAAACTGTCATTCGCTTGGCATTTTTGGTTATATTTCAGCAATTAAGATATGACAGTCTCCATGTTCTTCTCGCAGTTGTTTAAAAAGTCGAATCCACCAAGTGGATACTAAATAAAGATGGGTGTATATATCTATATCATTTCAGACTCGTTCTCATTGGTGAAGTTTGTGACGTCAAACTAAATCATAAACCTAAAGTTTGGACCTTGCAATGTTTAGCTTTATGATTTGGATTTAGGAGCCGCCTCGGTGGTCGTACGGCATGAGGCAGCGAACAGCGCTCGAAGCGACCGTCACCGCTCGGCCCTGAGGTTCGTGGGTTCGATTCCCACCAGGGGCTTGGATGTTTGTGCCGTCTTTATCATCTCATCTCCATCACACGCAACGAAAAAAAAAAAAAAAATAACAATGTCACAAAAATTGTAAGGACAAGTGACTCACCCCGATATCATTTAATTGTAATAAAGTTGTACACTTTAAAATACAATAAAGATTATTATTATTATTATTATTATTATTATTATTATTTGGATTTAGGGCCGGTATTTCCATCTTCGGATAAAGTACTGGATAACTTATCTGTCGGATAAATGAAAAATATCGCATCAAAAATGACATTCAATATAATTTACATCATTTATGCTTTTATTTCGATGCGATACTTTATCCGGAGGTGGAAATACCGTCACTTAATATAGTAGATGTTGCCAAAGATGGCTACTTTATGAAATTTAATTACTTTAATATGTTTTACCTATATATCCATTTAATATGAAGTATAAAATCCAGCCGAATCGTATAGAGAATAAAATATTCTTTAATATTTATAATAACATTAAATGTGAATAAATGATATTTAACATAGTTTTTTTAAGAAAAACTATTAAAATCTTCAAATTAGGATACTTCCGATTGACCAGTTTTAACCAAAATCTAATCAGCTCTTCATATGGATGCAGCAAAGAAGAATATGAAAGAATTATAATTTTTGAAATTGTAGTATTAGTTATCGCAGACGAAAGTTTTGTTACACACATACACCCCCCCCCCCCACACACACACACCCAGACAGATAAAGAGACAGACATCATCGTAAAAATAGTAAAATCGTATTCTAGGGACCCTAAAACGTGCTTATTGATTAAAAACTCATCATCGAATTTTTTGACCAAAGACAATACCTTCCTTACCTAATGGTGACGGAAGGTAAAAATATAACTGTATGTTATAGTTTGAGAACCACTGGTTAAAAAAATATTTTCTTCAATAAATGAATGTCCCATAATCATTTACTACAACTTTCATTTGAATGATTTTCTTGTATTTCCAATAATAAAGAAAATAATCGGGGTGTCCCGTATCCGAGAACCACCCTGTATAGTTTATTTATCTGGAAGTTAAAATTATAACAGGAGATTATAAGATTAGCCCTACGTAATTACTAATTATCTTTTATGGAAATGATTCAATGAACAATTATCATTATCGGATAGGCTTGCGAATACAAACTTCTCTAATGAGGGTCTTCTATTACAAAATGATAGAAATGAATTAGCAATTTCGCGAAAGTAAAATGATATCCAAACTCTCGATTTTTCGAATGAATGCGCAAATCAGAGGACAATTACAATGGATAGGAAGAGGTAAATCGTCATCTGGACCAGTCGGCTGCACGAGAGCCATTCAATTAGCATATACACTGTTGTTTCGTGCTTAATTCCATCTCGTGAATATGGAGAACCACGAACAGATCGGGATCGGTCCTGCGACTTGCGCCTTCCTTTACATACCTAACCTTGCTTACAAAAGATGATAAAAAACTTCAGACAAGATTGTATTGCAAAATAATATATAAGCTAAAACAAAAAATAAGTTAGTTATTATATTTTTTGAACCAATTTTAATAACAGTTAGTATAATATGTAGTTACGTTAGCACGACCTGAAATTTGTATGCAAATTGCGAATTTTTCAGCAATTATTGCTTGCATTATTAGAGCCCGTTATATGTTCATGAATAATTATGTCTCCTTAAGTTTCCCATAGATGACAATTTTGTGTTGTAATAAAAATACAAATTGCTCAAATATCTTCATAAAGATAAGTTGTACAATTCATTTTAATGTAGAACAAAAAAATGATAAAAACATTAAATTATCAACATATAAAAAAAATCTTAATATATTTTCTGGAATTATTTAGATCAAAAGGGTCTAATTTTATAACTTTGAAAACTATTTGTAAATTCTATGGTATGACTAGCGAATGAAAGTTGACGATTAAATTATTTTATAGATGAGGTTTCTTTTGCAACCCTAGAGAAGAATATAATTGTACGAAATATTCAGGTATGAAATTTTTGCATGAACCCACTTAAATACTAGACTAGGAAAGCACAGAAATACATTACTATGTCTGGCTGAAAATATATGGCCGACTAGGGTAACTGAATTCAAAACAGGGGTGCGTTTAAAATATTTTATTTTGGAATCATAAACTTAAAAACGGGCGCAATTTGGCTTTTATCGCAACAGCTATTCAAACGTCAAAATCGTCGTTTTTAGATAAAGTCAGACAACATAATAAATTCGATAAATCACATTTTTTGAACACCAATTCTCGTAAAATTATTCGTATTCTTTCTCGTATACGTCTTTTCACTTCTGTGGAACCAACTTGCTCTGGGCAGCTTCAGTTTCCTTTCAAATCAAATATAGGGAAATGTTTTCAAAAGAAACCACATCTATTAAATAACCTAAACGTCAACTTTCATTCGCTAGTCACACCATACCAAGGGTCAGTATTTGGAATACCATGATACATTCATCACGTAGCACTAATCCCCGGTCTATACGTTTTGGATGGTTTAAAGATGTTGGAGAATCGATGGAAAATGTCTATTGAATGAAAAGAAGTCCATGTTGAAAAACAAAAATATATTATACCGAAAAATACTTGCATCTAAGGCTAAAAACTTATTTATGTCTCATTAAAGTATTATGAACTGTTTATTGCTAGGATACGGTGTATATAAACATATCTATAACAACCGGGGCATTATATGAGAGCATAATCGTTCATTATGCCCTCATTATAATCCGATCACCGTTTATGGACTTTAAATTAGAAATAGCATGAACGTTATATAATGAAAATTATTTTCTTTTTAATTATAATTCATTACAATAATAATAATAAGGATGATTGATTACAACAATTAATATAATAAGAAAACAGCTTTGAAAGCACAACACAGAAATCATTTTAATTTAATTATAATACTTAAAATTGATTATAAAAAGGGCTTTAAAATGCAATTTACTTTTACCACACATGTAAATAGTAAATACGTCGAATTGCAGACTGCAATGTTTCGCTTGTATTTTTGACGAATGACGGATCTCTAATTTTTTTGGGGACGATATTTATCCACGTTTGAATTCATTTTTTATATTATTTACCGTCACATATGACACATCCAAAGCAGTACAAACTCTCTAAAATGTAATAATATTCAGAAATAAGTGCATAAGAAATAAAGAACTGAGATCTGCCATGTGAAAACGAACCTCGAAATAATAACGAGAATGGAATAATTAGGGGAACATTTATGCGTTTCTCTCCCTCAAAGTATGCATAAATATTCAAAACCGTTTCGATAAAATATCTTCCGGAACATCAAATTAACCCATTCCATCATTTCCAACGATATTTGTAGAACGTTGATGTTTTAAAAATAGATAAATGTTAATAATAACCAAACAATTAAATAACATCCTTAGCAACGCCAAAGCTTAAGCATTATTGTAATCAAAATTATTATAAATAAAAACTGATTTTACATAATCTAGTGAGACATAAAATCTTGTATGCACCACGAGCGTTACTAGATGATAATGCCCATCGGGCGACATCTATCCTCGTCTCCCTCCTGGCATTATAATCTTCGTAACGCCCTTGATACATAAAATACTATAATACCCTCTCGTCGGTAAAAGTTTAATAACATTATTGATTTATCTTCACCTTTATACAATTGTTAACCACGAGTGTTACAGCTACAGGTAATAAAGTAAATATCTCAGTATCTGTTTCCAAGTACAATTCAACGAAAACACCAACTTTCTAAACAAATCATTCGTTTTCCAAGCTCTCCAACAAATTTATTATCCTCGATAGAATTCCAGGAATTTCTTTTGAAATATCCAGTGTTTCACAACATATTCTCTACAAATCATCATGAAAGCGAATGATACGTTATAAGTGGAATCAATAAGAGGTGAACAATTAAAAGTTCAGCTCGATAACGGTGCAGAGGTCAACAAGATGACCGCTTGGTCGTTCGACATTTTCTCATGCAAATAATTATCAATATAATTTTAATAATATTTCTTTGTTATGCTATTGCTGAACTATATGTTGGGGATTGTTGCACGATTTATGATTGATTATAAATCATTGTGGCTATTGATCAAGGATTTTACATCTGGCAGGAATAATAGTAATAGTTTCTCGATTGTCAATTATACTCTGATTTATGTACGCTAGATAATTTGTGTATAACTGAAAGTGTATGCTAAATGTAGAACGTTATTAGAATATTGAATATTAATCAATATATTAACTATCAAATATTGAATTTTGATGGAGTTCGATCTAAAGTTCTAAGGCAGGGGTTCCCAAAGTGCGGCCCGCGGGCCAAATGCGGCCCGCAAAGCCTGTGAATTCGGCCCGCGATATCGATACGATATATTATATTTTTATTAAAAAATAAATAAGTAAATAGTAAAATAAATAATAAATATTACAAATAAGATACAATAAAATACCTTAATATTTAAAAAAATTAACTTTAACCATAAGCGTTTGTATTAATAAAATATTGCTTAGTTTATATTTAAAAAAATATTGTAGTATGTCTAGTCTAGTTATTACACATTTGTACAGAAATATAATATAGTAGTCTCAAATAAATACTGAACTGTTAATCATTTCTGGCGCATCTAATGCAACACACAATTTCAAGGAGTCAGTAACGAATTTATCGTTTTTTTCAATGATGTGCGCTGTGCCGCACACTACAACTGTACCACCAGACCTTGTCCTGCCTACCCAGTTGCCCTAAGCAATACAGGCCTATGCCATATTAACGAATATTCAAAAATGCATTGCTCCAACTCACTAGAGGTGGGACGAAAAATAGGAAAACGTGCAAGCACAAACCGATCCTCTTTTCTTATTGGTTGCTCAAATTATGAACGAAATGCGTCTTTCGCGCAGTTCTATTTCTATTTGAGACGACAATGCAATAGTGTTTACATGTGCTAAAATAAGAAATAGTTAAATATATTTAAAACAAAAAAAATCGTGGTTATTGTTTTGATTTTATTCCGTTTCTTTTGGTCCGCCAAAAAATTCGGTAATATTAAATTGGCCCGTCTAAGAAAAACTTTGGGAACCCCTGTTCTAAGGTATAGTAATAGTATATTTTGTAGCTGTTTAGCCCATTTTGTTCTTATACTGCAAAGTTCGCTAATAATAGGGTCCGGTACTAAAAAAGTTGCTTATATTTTGTCATATTATGAAAATATGATTAATTTGAAATGAGTTTGTATAGTTTAGTTAAAGATCATTTCTTTGACTTCAACAGGGTCTTTTGAAATGATCGTCTTCGATATTTCCCTTGTCGTTAGAAATACAGCATAAATTTATTAACAGAACTTATTCGATCACTCATAAAGCATAACGTAAAATTATTTTCATAATCCCATACTGTTAAATGTGCTTTAACAGTACTGTATGCTCAACCGAATATGCATCAAAACAGCCACGGCCGTTATTTTTTATAACAGTACAATTATTAAAAATCATGTGTTCCTAAAAAAATCTCAGCATCATGAAATTGTCATGAAGAGCTGTCACCTGTCAATATGCCATAGAAAATAGAATTTTAAGAAGATATTTTATGTTATTATGAAAAATACTGAACGTCACACGGCTGATATACAAATAACAGACACGGTTGATTATAAAATCTCGGCTATCGCCTCGATTTTACAACATTCAACCTCATCTGTTATTTGCTACATATCAGCCTTATGACGTTAATAACTATTTCATATATACTGGGTGTTGTATTACGGCTCGACGAGAATTGTTTGTCTTTTTACCTCCCGCTACCCTTGGTAAGGGAGGTATAGGGATTGTGCTAAAAATCGCATGTCGAGATTATGGTAAATGACCACGTTTTAAAGTCCCTAGAATCCAATTTTAACATTTGCACGATGATGTCTGTGTGTATCCTCCGCTCTAACTCAAATACTATCATTCAGAAAATTTTGAAACCTTATATTTCGGACTTTCTCTGTAATGGAAAGAGCCCATATTAGATGCTGATGTAAATCGGATAACCGGAAATGGCATTTTACTAGAAGCTCAAAATAGTTTTTCTTCGAAAAATACCTTTAAATGTTATTTTTTCGACATTAATGTTATTATAAAAATTAAAGATTATTAAATTTTCTACAGATTTGCATTAATAATTTTTCTATATATTTTATGGATAAATTTATAAAATTATCTATAATTTAAATCCCGGAGCCTGCGCTTTAAACGAACAAAACTCCTTGGTTGCACAGTTATTCAAATGTATGTAACTGACAGATAAATGTCACTGTCAAATTAATTTCAAATTAATAATAGTAACGTTTTAAAAAGAAAAAATCTGGTGTGGCCAACACAATACCTCCCGCCATTTACAGCCCGAGTCACAAAAAAGATCAAGTTAATCCTTATTTTTGGATTAACGAATTTTACTCTAATTTTGACCGTTTATTTCTTAAAATATAGTCGTAACTACCTTCTTTTTTAACCCCTCAACAGGGTTAAATCCCAATTACAGAGTGGGTTCACATTCACACAAAACCATGCCTTAGTGGGATTCGAACCCAGAGTCCCGAGGGGACTCATGACATGAGGCGTTGCTCTAACCATTGAGCCACCGGAGCTATAATAAAATGGAGATTAAATTTTAAATACTGGGATAGAATAGTATTCACTAATCCAAAAATGAGGATTAGCTTAAACATTTTTGTGAATCGTTAATTTTATTAATCTAAATACATATCTATATATTTACTTATGCTGGAAACTGTATTGAATTCCTTTTCTATTGTTCTATTTACTTTTTTTCTTTTTATAACGTTACTAATATTATTTTGAAATGATTAGTTCTTTGATAGCGACATTTATCTGTCAGTTAAACACATTTGAATAACTGCGTTTTGTTTGTTTAAAGCGTAGGCTCTGGGATTTAAATTATAGACTACGTTTATCTTCACGTTTGAAGCCGCTTGAATCTTCGAAATAAACGTTCAAGATTAATATTTCAAGCCGCTTGAAAATGTTAAGTCAAGCCTATAAAATAACAGGCTTGGACTTATGAAGCGGCTTTCAAATATTGTAACTACGTATGCGCACATCAGCAATATGTTCCAGTGTTGCTAAATTCATATCATTTGCTGGTTATTTGCATTATACGTCATTTTTAAAAAAGTTGGGCATAAAGCTTAATAAAATTGTCCAAAAGCGAAATATTTGGAGTAATGAAGAAACACATATTTTTAAATGTTTTTGAAAGAGAAGACAAATAACAGTATGACAATTTTTAGATTTTGAGGTTATATATTCAGCATGAAATTAGATCATATATCTCTCCCTGTCTATCTGTATAATCTAGTATTTAACTATCTTTGAAAATTGACACCTGTGGTGCATTCTCCACGCCAACATTGAGTGCCCGTGAGGTGACGCCTGGTAAACGCCCACACGGTACAAATATGTCATCATCATTACCGATATCTGCGAAAAAAGCAGATTGGCACACCCAGCAATGGGTAATATGCCGTGATGATATATTTATTTATATTTATTTTCTTTATAACTATCTTTTTAGTCGATACGAATTTAAAGAAAATTTTAAATAACTCAATCCTATTTTCAATTCGCTGAGATAAACCAATAGGATTTTTGAAGTCATAATATACTTGAAGCCGCTTGAATTGTCGAGATAAACGTAGTCATAGATAATTTTATCAATTTATCCATAAAATAAATATATAGAAAAAGTATTAATGCAAATCTATAGAAAATTTAATAATCTAATTTTTATAATAACATTAATCTCGAAAAAATAACATTTAAAGGTATTTTTCAAAGAAAAACTATTTTCAGCTTTTAGCAAAAGTATTAATGGCAACCTGTAGAAAATTTAATAATCTTCAATTTTTATAATACTATAAATTTCTAAAAAATAACATTTAAAGGTATTTTTCAAAGAAAAACTATTTTGAGTTTCAAGTAAATTTCCGGTTATCTGATTTACACCAAAATCTAATGGCTTCTTTCCATATTAGAATAAGGTAGAAATACAAGGTTTCTAAATTTTCTGAATGATAGTATTTGAGTTAGAGTGGAGGATCCACACACACATACACACAGACATCATCGTGAAAATGTTAAAATTGGATTCTAGGGACCTTAAAACGTGGTCATTTATCAAAATCTCGATATGCGATTTTTAGCACGATCCCTATACCTCCCTTACCAAGGGTAGCGGGAGGTAAAAAGTAAATAGAACAATAGGAAAGGAAATCAATACAGTATCCAGCATTTTGTTATTCAAGTACCGTAAATATCACCACCAGGTTCACATTCTTATTGAACCAATAACGCGTTTAAATATTTCTCAAAATTTGAAATATCTCTGTTGTAAACAGCAATTACAAAACCTCAAATCCACGTTTCGTATTCTCCCGCCCGCCCTTGTTCGATTCCCACCATTTCCCAACGCGTCGTGTTCGCCCGGGGCTGGAGCAATCTCGGCAACTGATGGTTCCCTAGCCGACATCGGCAAACGCGAGGCGCGGGCTCGAACCAATGATGCGTGTGCCACCTCGGGCGGTCAGGACTACGAGGCTGTCTCTCTCTAGCACATTGGGCGAGGGTACAGGCAATGAACGGTGGGAAATAAGGTGGTGACCCCGGGAAATTGAGGTTATGCAAGGGTGAAATTATGGGGATGCAGAGGGAAATGGTGTGGTTTACTTTTTATGAAAGGTACATTGGCCACAATCATTTCTTTGACTTTTTAAGCAGCAATATTAGTCATGCGATGTGATATTACAAATGGACGAGTTAAAATGCGCGGCGACGTTCCAAGTTCCAAATCTGTTTTTAGTATTTTCTGCGCATTCCCGTATAGTTAGGTAAATGGTCATTGCAGGGCCGGATACGAGGTCTAAAGCCGGCCCGGGAAAATAGTAGCAGACCGGCCCGAATTAAAAATTAATTTCAATTTAAAAAATCTGATGTGGCCAGCACATTACCTTCCGTCAGTTCTATGTATTTTGTATAAATGTCATACAGAAAGTTCCTTGCAAAAGATTATATTTCTTGTACATTACCTTAAGGCAGCTGTATGTATTTTATACAAATACTATACAGAGAGTTTCTAACAAAAGATCCTATATTTCCAGTAAAATTATAACATAAACATACTGTCAACTGCACTTGACACTGACACCTTTCAATCAGAATTTTCTTATTGTAGCAGCTGTTTCCAAAGTTATAGCAAAGCTGACTAATATATATGATATTTAATTTCTTTATAATTTTTTAACTCTATGTCTATTTAATATGAAGTATAAAATGCATTCAAATCGTATAGAGAATAAATAATTCTTTAATATTTATAATAACATTAAATGATATTTTACATCGTTTTTTCAAGAAAAACTGTTAATATCTTCAAATGAGGGTACTTCCGGTTGACCAATTATAACCAAAATCTAATCAGCTCTTCACATGGATGTAGCGAAGAGGAATACGAAAGAATTATAATTTTTGGAATTGTAGTATTAGAGTTATCGCATTAGAAAATTTTGTCACACACAGACACACACACACACGCACACACACACACACACGCACACACACACACACACACACACACACACACACAACACACACAACACACACAACACACACAACACACACACACACACACACACACACACACACACACACACACACACACACACACACACATACATACATACATACAGACATCATCGTAAAAATAGTAAAATCGTATTCTAGGGACCCTAAAACGTGCTTATTCATCAAAAACTCACCACCGAATTTTTTGACCAAAGACAATACCTTCCTTACCTAAAGGTGACGGAAGGTAAAAAGAATAATTTTAAATTATTGTTTTTGAAGCTGGATTCTAGAATATCTACCACCCTTGAAATTCATTTTTTTTTTGTTGCAAGCAGATAGTTTTATTATTTTTTTTTGCAGAAATAAAGTCAAATTTTACCTTATCTAAAGGTTCTTGTAAAAATTATGACTTCTTCGTTGTAAATTAAAAAATACATTAATGTAATATTAACCCAACGCACAGAACTCAATTTGACGAAACTCGGATAGTTATACATTCATTTTATAGGAATTAAACTCTTCAGAAATAAATCCAAGATGACTATAAATATTGCTTTCCGCGCTCTAATTTTTGTGGAATTCAGTGTTTTTATTGGCTTTACAAATATATTCCGGATGTCTACTTTTTTATGGACCATAGGAAATACAAAGGGAGAAATATTCATATGGCTCTAAATTCTTCCCTATTAATTTTAGAACTAAAGTGTAAATACAAAATAATGTTGAGAATATAAAACTGTAGCAAAAGAGTCTAAATTTATTGATATAATAGATTCTTGTCATGAGACAAACAAAATAAAATATCCGTCTTTAAGCAAAACAGAACATACAATTCAATGGTCGTATTGATTCACTTTGACATCTGCGATGGTAAATGTATGCATGATTACTGATAAATAAATTAATGAATTTAATAATTATTAAAACTTTATGAGAGATGTTATCTGCGAAACTTAAGAAATACAACTGTTTAACATTTTGTGCTATTGTTCGTGGCTCACTGTAAATAGCTAACGAAACGTATGCAAACAATAATTTTGGACTTGTTAAACGCAGTTTTTAATTTTGAACTTTTTTGTATTTATAGTTATGTTCTAAAATTAATAGGGCAAAATTTTAACATTGTATTTCTATGGTCCACAAAAACAGTAGACACCCGGTACATAACGATCAAAATAAAATTCTTGACGGGTAGGTATTCTAGACTAGCCGTTTTTGATCAGATTAAAAAAAGATTTTTTTGTTATTATTATATGTATACGTGCGTGACTTTCAATGCCCTAGCCTATGCACCCTGTACTCCTAAGATAATCCTGTCCTGAAGATAGCACTTTGTTTTAGAGAGTCTATATTAGTTCGTCGCGTCGTGAAGACGTTTGTTATTTTGGACATGTAGTGTGTTTTAGTTTTGGGGCGCGCGCTAAACGCCCACCCGCTGGGTTACGGAATGTAACATGTTAGTAATGGCTTAGTTGTGTTAGTTTAGTTAATAATAATTGTAATCATGTATATAAAACTTTAATTTAGTCATTAAATCATAAGTATTTGTCCATGTCCATAAATGTAAGTGTTCATAAAGTGTAAAAAGTAAAAGTGTATGTGTGTTCTTCCTTGTCACCAAATCGTGGACGCCAATTATCCGAGGCGTCCACCAGTCAGTTAGAGTGTCATCGGTGGAGTAAACAGTAAGCAGTAATCATCAGTAGTATTATCATCATCTTCCGCACCTCCTTGTGTTACCAGCATGTTTGTATGTAACATGCCTGCCTGTTACTTACTCTTACTCTGTCAACAAATATTGTGGTGCTACGCAATATTTGAAATTACTTAGGAAATATTTATTTAAAAATATTTGCATTTTCTTTGGGATTTTTTCCTCATCATTCAATTTCGGGAATGAGGTGTTGCACGGTTTTTTTTTCTTTGCTTTAATCGAAAGATTAAGAAAAAATATTTTACCCCTATTTTTTATTTTTTTCGTATTATTCTTTATTCATGAGAAAATTGTCTTTGAAATTATAATGTTTGAATTTCCGCTTCCCCTTTCGACTGATGACGTTCGAATCGAACTTACCAATGAGGGTGTGGCTTACATTTGCCACCAACGGAAATAAAACGAGTGACAGTCATGACAGCTGTCAACTACTACTGATTTTTGTATTTGGAAATAATCAAACATGGTTGTAAAAAAGTGTTTTGTACAGTGTGCCCAAATAGAACTGATAATAGGGATAAATATTTCTAGTAGTGCCTCAAAACGAAGAATGAAATGGTTGTCGCAAGTAAAGATAATTATAATTAAATAAGAACTATCGAATACATTTAATTTTTTAGCTGGAATGTGATGCACTCAGGCTACGGTTTCTTATACCGGCTAATCTTTGCACTACTGGAGCATAAGAGAGATTGATAAATCTAGGATAAACATTACTAGACGGTATTTCTTAAGACCACTACTGGCGATAATGTGAATCTCCAACTGGAGGATCTGTTCCAAACAATGTGTCGCTGGAATATGTTTTATATAAGTTTTAACAATATGTATTCTGTATGTTCCTAACACGAAATAAATCCGAAAGTCAAAATAGACAATAATGTATGTGTGCGTGTCAGGTGTCAACTAAAATGGAAAAAAGAGAACGGGGAAAAATTACTTAGAAATAGACAAAGCAAACATGTTGGAGATAAATAAATGTATAAATAATACATGGGATGAAATGTATAATGAATTTAATTTAGTTAATGTTTACATGTCTCAAATTTATTTTACGGAATAAAATTTACTTCCTCGCACATCGTTGGAGTAATTTATACTATGGATTTAATTAGCTAGTATTTTTATTCTTGTTTTGACGAAAATCTCTGGAATAAAGTATTTTACTTCAAGAGTAAATTTTACTTTGCTAGTGCTTTACTTATCCATCTTTTATAATACAGGGCATTGAACTATTGAATATAACGCTGTAATATAATAATAAATAACTAAGAACTACACTAAAGAACCAAAAATCACGCTGCACTATAAGTCAGACCTTATGTCACACAGTTGTCATTAAATCATTGACGTTGATGTATGATACATTTGTTTTTTTTTTTTCATCATCTTTCCAGTTTTGTCATTGGCTAATGTAAGTCTGATGTCACAGGCAGTGTAATTGGGCGCCAATTCAAAAAGTAATTTTTTAAATTGCTACTTTGCTTAATATATACAGTAATTTGAACAGAAAATCATATTTTATAATACTGTAGAACATACTTATTCGAATTTCAGAAGAAAAAAGATATGTTAATTTTTTTTGCAACACCTCATTGACCCATCATTAATTGTATGCTACGCTTCATTATGTCAAAAATGTCACAAACAAGATTGGTAGAATTCTCCGTAAGATGTCAAGTGACAATTATATTGTAACTTGTTTACTAATAAATTTTTGAGTTATTCCAGTGGCGCGTCAATAAATGTTTGCTAAGGGATAGTCAGAAATTCTAAATTCGATAGAGATTGACCGTTTCAGTTCCCAATTATTTTTTCGACATCAACTGAATTCACCTTACATTAAAATATATAAATTTCGATAAAGAATTACAATTTTTACAGTTAAGAGAGCACAATTAAAAAAAATCTTCCTAATCTCCGAAATATTGGTTTCAACACCGATATAATGTTCCTAATGGCCTATAATTTCCCGCTTTCTAGTGTCCAAATCGCATCGAAATCCTCTAGTTAGACACCGACTCTTAGAGCCCGAAGCCTATAGCCATAGCACACTGCTCGTACAACGGACAGTTGACTATACTATGACTATGTAATAAGTCTCATAACAATAGATCAAAATCACTTTGAACTTTGAAATAAATGCTTATTATTCATCTCGGGAAAAAATTTTGTATCTGAGGACCGCCCATTGCCATTAGTTCATAAGGTCGTACATATTGTGTGCCAGGGGTTCCCAACAGGTGGAATGCAGGCTAATTACAAAAACGGAATTTTGTATCACTTCAAAAATTATAAATGGGTACTACAGCGCTCCGACGACAAATAAAAAACAATTAAAAAATTTATAAACTAACAGTACAATAAAAGGCAAAGTTTTATTACTACCCTGATTACATAACTAATAGTAATGTGATCAGGGATATACTATTTTTTCTATTTAAGTAAACTTATAATCTTGTTAAATTTAAAAAAAAATGCGGCTTGTCAAAATATGACTTGGTCATTTTCATCAGTTATGTTGGTATCGATTCTCGCAAACAATTTTAACTTCCGACTGGTATGTTATATAACAAATAACACCCTAGGGTATTATGAGTTGTTGCTATGGTAATATTGTCAAGAAATATTGATAATGATACACTGTATATTTTATTAAAACTCTGATTTATAATCCGGAGAATATTACAGAATTATAGTCGGACCTTAAACGTTGAACGCACCACGGGAGCTTAATGGAAAGTAATGCCTTCGGCCTTCAGTCAGAGACCCTTGATACGTTAATTACTGTAACATCACAAATGAAAATCCATTGTTGATTGACAGCAATTTAATGTTATATGTTACGATCTGTCGGTTTTGAAAGCAGTCATACCATCTCTAGAAAACGAAAAGTGCCGAAAAAAGTGTGTTTATAGACCTTTTTAACGACGTGATTTCAGTGCGTTTATAGAATCATATAAAGACACCGAAATAAATAAATACATTTCTCTGCAAATCAATTAAAAATGGGCTTTTAATGTTTGCTTTTAGGGTTAAAAATGTCATTTTACGACACCATTGTTAAAAAGTGACAGATCATTATTACTTCACTAGTCACACAAGTAAACTAGTTATGGTATGACTAGCGAATGAAAGTTGACGTTTAAATTATTTTATAAATGTGGTTTCTTTTAAAATCCTAGAGAAGAATAGAATTGTACGAAATATTCAGATATGAAATTTTTGCATGAACCCATTTAAATACTGGACTAGGAAAGCACAGAAATACATTACTATGTCTGGCTGAAAATAGATGGCCGACTAAGGTAACTGAAGATCAAAACAGGGATGCGTTTAAAATATTTTAAACATTTTGATTATAACAAAATATTTTGATCTTTAAACTATTTAGTTTGGCAATTCTATGAAATAGGATTATTTTTAATTTCCTCTAACAGTAATTCCGACTCCAGGGTTGCTTACACCTGAGACGAACGAACTAGAATTTGCGATATCAAATTGTTTAAATATATCCCTGAATCCTTTTGCTAAGGTCATTTTAAATGCCTCCTGGTATAGAGTACAATTCTAATCTGCCGCAACGGAATACATAAGGGTCAGTTTCCTTTCAAATCAAATATAGGAAAATATTTTCAAAAGAAACTACATCTGTTAAATAATCTAAACGTCAACTTTCATTCGCTTGTCATACCATACCTTGGTAATGACCAATGGAACAACAAATCGACATTTTTGATATATTGCAAAAAATTATTAGAAATACAATTTTATCTGAAAAAATAGTATTTGTAGAAAAATTATTGTGTGATATACGTGTTAAAAGTGATTTTATTTTATTGGAAAGCTTGGACCCCTCTGCTTCGCGTCGTGTTACAAACTTCCTTCTGGCAAAATAAAATGTCACTTTTATCGCATATCATAATTAACTATTACGAGAATATGTATATTTTTAGGTGTTTCAAAACAAAATGAACTTAATATCTACTTCATAGCATATTATATAAATAATTACAGCATGTTTCATTTAAAAAAACTGTAGAGGTCCTCAAGTGCGAAAAAACAAGTATTCTCTTAAAACAATAATATTATGTATATAGTTTATGCCTTATGTTTATAAAAGATATTGTTTTAGTATTTGAAACAAATGTTTCACGGTTCTTATAAATAAATAATAATTTAAAAAAATCTGATGTGGCCAGCACATTACCTTCCGTCAGTTCTATGTATTTTGTACAAATTTCATACGGAAAGTTCCTTGCTAAATTAAATATTCTATTTCTTGTACATTACCTTCCGGCAGTTGCATGTATTTTATACAAATTTCATACAGAAAATTATTATTTTGTGACGTTGTCTATATGCAGTATAATGCATCTGCAGAAATAAAAGATTTATTATTATTATTAAATTAAATATTCTATTTCTTGTACATTACCTTAAAGCAGTTGTATGTATTTTATACAAATTCCATACAGAAAGCAAAAGATCCTACATTTCCAGTAAAAATTATGACAAACACACTATGTCAATTTCACTTGACACTGACATCTTTCAATCAGAATTTTCTTAATATAGTAGCTGTTTTCATAGCTATAGCTACTTTATGAAATTTAATTTCTTTATAATTTTTTAACTCTATATCCATTTAATATTAAGTATAAAATGCAGTCAAATCGTATAGAGAATAAAATATTCTTTAATATTTATAATAACATCAAATGTGAAAAAATTGTATTTAACATAGTTTTTTCAATAAAAACTGTTAAAATCTTCAAATGATGGTACTTCCGGTTGACCAATTGTAACCAAAATCTAATCTGCTCTTCATATGGCTGTAACGAAGAAGTACACGAAAAATTATAATTTTTGTAACTGTAGTATTAGAGTTATCGCAGACGAAAATTTTGTTACACACACACACACACACACACACACATCCACACACACACACATCCACACATACACACACACACACATACAGACATCATCGTAAAAATAGTAAATTCGTATTCTAGGGACCCTAAAACATGCTTATTGATTAAAAACTCATCATCGAATTTTTTGACCAAAGACAATACCTTCCTTACCTAAAGGTGACGGAAGGTAAAAATAGTATTGAAAGATGTAATGTGTACAAAACATATCTGCGCCACAGCTGCGCAAATCAAAAATTTCACACTTGAATCCAGATAATTATATTTACGATAGTAATCATTTCTATAAACATGATTTATTTGTCTGTAAAATAACCAATAAAATCATTTATTTGCACTTTAATGAAATTTTCAATATGCTTATTTTATTGTTTGAAAAATTCAGTATCACGTATCAAAATTTTTACATTGTTGAGTCTACAGTTGAGAATTAGTTTAGAGTTTAATAATTGGTAAATATGAAATTTGACTCTTCAAAAAGGTTGAGTTAAAAACAAAGCGGATCACATATCGCGATTAATCGAAAACAACAGCAAATATATGCTACGAGCTGAAATCGAAAACATGATTAAGAATATTGTTTGTATTTGAAATGGAAGAAAATTTAAACTTTAATTACTTATGGCTCTAACTCATAGAGATCAGTACTAGACGTGCAATTAATTTTTGTGAGGTTATGTGAACTGTCATGTGTCTCTGTGAAGTTTTACATTAATCTACTAATTTGACTTAAAAAATATATGAGGCTGTCTAAAAACAATCCGAACTTCAATTTTCCCGCGCAAATAAAAATGTCAGGGCGGCGCCACTTTCCACTGTGGAGAGAAACAATCTCATGCGCATGCCTGAATTTTCGCTTCGCCATCGGGTGCGTCATTCGCTGCTTTGTCTTCTCTGATAGGGGTGGAATTGTGCATCATGAATACGCACCGAAAAGACAAACAGTAACGAAAGAGTTACTATCAAGATGAAGAGGAACATTCATTTATTGAAGAAAATATTTTTTTAACCAGTGGTTCTCAAACTATAACATAAAGTTATATTTTTTAAATGGGATGGTATATACAGTAAATGAAATAAGTACATTCAATTTAACTAGTAATATAACTCGTCGAGAGCAACAATATTTCTTTAGAACTTTTTCTCGAAATCGCATATTTTTTTAGCGTTTTTACAACCCCGTAAATTGACGAGTCGTTCCACGTATTTTTTTAATAACTTAATGCTGTAGCAACAGCTATGGAAATTTTTGTTTTAGCAATTGACAGTCCTGTCATTTATTGCAATTAAATTTTGACATTAGTATTAAACTTGTTTATAAGGTAAAATTCTGTCAAAATGCTTACGTTTACGAATAGCGAGTACACAGACAATGTAGTTACTTACCTATGGTTTATTTATTTATTTGTATCTGTACTACATTTACTTTGTTATTTACATAAAGACACTACCATAGAGTTGCCAACGCATTTAGACGGAGCGTTTTCTAAATTTTGTTCCTAATATTCGCGCATTTGTAAATCTTGTACATCTTATCACAGTACGGAGTGTCACAAATGATATTTTTTAAAAAAGCAACAGTTATATCCACACAATGTGCAAAAAGTTCACGGTTTTCAGCACATACCAGACTTCAAATTTTGCGAATGGCTAGTATTCTTCACTGATGGGGCTGGGTTTACTAAGGAAGGTGTCTTTAGTGCAGACTACACACCACGGCGGACGAAAATCTTCATACTCATTAAAAATGTTTAGGCGGTAACAATAATGGACGAATAAATGGTACTCATATACCTCGTTTAACAGGACAAGAGTTTGTACTTATTTTTGAATAAGGTATTTAAACTATTATGATTTGTCAACGATAAACGATAACTAATCTCATAACCTCATAACTATGCTCTTCCTCTATTCACAGATGTGTCGAAGTCTGTATTAATACACAATTTTATAATTTTCTTATCCAAAATTTAAATTACTTTATTTTATATATTGTACTATTACGAATTTATTAATAATAAATATGTTTTCCGTTGATCGTTTATTAATTACTGTGTCTGCAAGAAAGCAAACACCAGCCGACAATTTTTGTGTCGTATTAATCGAACTTATATTCGGACAGCAGATGTCAGCAGCGATCTGACCATTGGTGGGTAACTAAATTTTAAACAAATCTTTAAAGAATTTTAACTCAAAACTAGAAGATTAAGAAAAAAAAATATTAAGAAATGTTGTTACTCTCGACGAGTTATATTATGGGTTAAATTTAATGTACTTATTTCATTTACACCCTGTATATAACAGATATCGGTAATGATGATGGCATATTTGCAACGTGCGGGCGTTTACCAGGCATGTAGAGTGCATAACAGTACTCCCTTTTGTATCATTTAAAATTCGAAATGATTTTGGCGTCGGTCGGGATTGAACCCATTCCCACTTAAATTTTTTATCACATCCCCGAATGAACATTTTGAGAACCCCTTCTCCTAGCATTAGACATAGTGATAATGTCCTATGCTTTCTTCACCGTACTTCTCTTCACTATACCTTCTTCATTGTTGTTTCTGTACTGTTCGCTTTTGAATAATTCGAAAGCGTGGGCGTAATCACCGGGTCCGAGGGGCCCACCCACGCAAGGTGCCCTCCTGCCCCTTGGGGCTTGTCCCCGCAAACATAACCGCAACGGTGCAAGTTATGGATATGTGTGAAGTAAAGCAAACATGTTAGGTTAGGTGATTGAACTATGGGAAATGAAATAATAAATTATATACATGTATGTATATGTAGTGGGCTTTTGTTAATGATTAGTTGTTAGGTTTCAAACAGTATTTTATTAATAGAGGTTTTTGTAATTTGTAAACATATAATGGAAATAAATATTTACTTCAAGAATAGATTTGAAGATTTATTGTAATGTCACAATATTGTATGTTATTAAGTCTGTTTTTTATTTATTGTTTTTTGCACAGGAAAAATAGTTAAAAGTGACGCTCTGATTTTTCTATTCATTCCTTAAAATAACCAAACCTAACGCACAATTATATAATTCTACATATGCTCAGGTGATCGCCGACCAAAGGATCCTTTCACATTTTCTGACTTTATATATATATATATATATATATATATATATATATATATATATATATATATATATATATATATATATATTATTTTTCTTGAAAGAATAGATCAAATTAAATAAGTAGATGTATGTTTTACACCTTACAAGTCTTTAGAATCAGAAATATGATTTTTTAATAGTCGTATGTCTTTAATTTCAAATATAACAACGGCAATTAAGTTTTACCGATTTACTTTGGAATTATGACTGTTTGGTTTGGTATTTATTTAAATAAATGTTTTATACCTTATACTGCACTAGTACTTTTAAAAAAAATCTGGTGTGGCCAACACAATACCTCCCGCCATGTACCGCCCGAAGCACAGAAAAGATTAAGCTAATCCTTATTATTATCCAAAAATGAGAATTAGCTTTTAAACTATTATAGTTAATTTTTATTAATCTAAATACATACCTACATATTTACTTATGCTGGAAACTGTATTGATTTCCTTTCCTATTGTTCTATTTACTTTTTTCTTTTTAAAACATTACTAATATTAATTTGAAATGATTAGTTCTCTAACAGTGACATTGTCAGTTACATACATTTGAATAACTGCGCAATCAAGGAGTTTTGTTTGTTTAAAACGTAGGTTCCGGCATTTAAATTATAGATAACATTATAAATTTATCCATAAAATATACAGAAAAAGTATTAATGCAAATCTGTAGAAAATTTAATAATGTCTATTTTTTAGAATAACATTAATGTCGAAAAATAACATTTAAAAGTATTTTTCGAAGAAAAACTATTTTGAGCTTCTAGTAAAGTGTCATTTCCGGTTATCCGATTTACACCAAAATCTAATGGGCTCTTTCCATTACAGAAAAAGTTCGAAATACAAGGTTTCAATATTTTCTGAATGATAGTATTTGAGTTAAGCCTCATTTCCACCGATTGTCCTAATGCGTAAGAGCTATCATTAATAATAATAACTAAGCGCAATGCGTAAAAATGTTTATCATATGGCAAAGTTTACTACCATTTCCAGCTATGCATAAGGCTTAATGCTTAAGAACTAAGAGCAATGCGTAAGAAAAAAAGCTTGCAAACTCCAAGGTTTAAGGCGTAATGACTGTCATCTGTCTTTTTTAATTTTCTAATCTGAATTGTCAACTGTCAGTCTATTTTATAAGTATTAAGTTTTTAATTTTTCGATATGGATATAGATACAGAAAATTTTGTATATGACATATTAAAACAAACAAGAAGCACTGCTGCAATTGCAGTCTGCTAGAGGTAAGAATAAAGAGGAAAAAAAAATATGACATTTTTATCGAATTAGTCACTAAACAAAGTAGCTGGAATTGGTATCCAAGCAAATTAATGCATTAAGCCTTATGTACAAATTATTATGCATTAAGCATTAAAACATTCGGTGGAAATGAGGCTTTAGAGTGAAGGATTCGCAGATACATACATACATACGCACGTACACACATACATCATCGTGAAAATGTTAAAATTGGATTCTAGGGACCTTAAAACGTGGTCTTTTACCAAGGGTAGCGGAAGGTAAAACTACAAAATAATAATAATAATATTCTCAATTGTCACCTGGCACAATTTTAGGTTAGATTGCTGTTTTACGTATACAACGGCTAAAACGTAAATCAAGTGGAGCGTAAATGTGTGTGCGAGTGTGAAAGAAATGTCTTTGTGTGAGTATGAAGCTGTGACGTCACAAATTTAGTCAGTGTTTACAATCGCGAAAGTTTATTAGCAAATTTAAAAATTTATTCAATGAGATGAATTTCAATTTTATAAAAAAAATCTACAATTTTTTTAATAGCCCAATTGTCTAGCGCCCCTTTGACCATGTCTGCTGCAGTTTTATAACGGTGGTAGTTAAAAAAATACGCTGCCAGCTCTAAAATGGTAATACGTAATAGCTTTCAAAATTTTTAAGTCTGCCTAAAATAAATTTGACAATTTTTAAGTCACCCAGTAATTAGTTTGAAAACCTTGGCAGTTTTAAGTCCCCAAAAATAATTTGATAGCTTAACTAGTTTTTAAGTCTCAGAAATTAATTTAAAAGCATTCCAAAAGAAGATTAGTTGTTTTAAGAAATGGAATATGAACCATGTAATTTATTCTCCTATCTTTGAACTCAGACAAACAAATCAAATGAGTATATTAAACTGTTTCAATTTCCGAATAATAAACAATGACATCAGAGTAGAAACCATGTGTCAACCAGATTCAAGATGATTCGAACTCAATCTAAAAAGGAAACTGACACGAAGGCACGAACAGATGTTTAGAATTCTTCTCTCATTATCTCGCGAAAACAAAGAAAAAACTCAAACAGCAAGCTTGGCACACTTGTCTGCTATTGAGATGAGGGTCACATTTCTATAAAAAAAATTAGATGTCGCTGATTTTTTAACTTCCTTATCTAGATGATGAAATTAATTGAATTTTAGATGTTGAATTGTATAAATTTGTTAAAAATTTGTCACCATTTGGGTAGGTATTATAATTTGTTTGTTGAAAATGTAAACCGGCTAAATTATTCTGAACCTGTACAGGGTGTCTCATTTTTAATGTTATTTTTTTAAGTATCTCGGGTAATATTAAAGATAAAGTAAAACAGTTTGCACATTCCAAGGTCAACTTTTCAAGAAAAGTATAATAGTCACCACATGGAAATTCGATCTTCTTTTGATTCTGAGCTACAGGCAAAAACTCGTTTTTCGCTCATTTCGAAAATATCTCATATCTTATTTATTATTAGAGTGAGAAAAAATTTGTTTTAACAAACTTTCAACTGTTTTTTAGGTAGAATAAAATAGCGTAATTTGATTTTTTGATAATTCTGGAGATATAACACAAACTTATGATTTTTTAAATGAAAACCTATATTAAAAATAGTCTCATCGTTTAGCTTAGATTATAAGCTTTTCGATGATATGTAACAAGTCTACCTACATTCTTTTATTTTAAATATGAATAAAAGATTAATTTTTAATTTTTTAGGTAAAAAAATTGAAAATTATTAAGAAACAAATGAAAGAAATAAATTAAAAGTCATCAATTGTTTATTTCTAATATTATGTGTTTCAGTTTTACTCATTTTTTCAATTTATCAAAAGCATATTAAACCATTTTTTTCAAAGCCAACTATAACATCGATGAATAATAAATAAATAAATAAATATATCATCATGGCATATTACCCATTGCTGGGTGTGCCAAACTGCTTTGTACGCAGATTTCGGTAATGATGATGACATATTTGTACCGTGCGGGCGTTTACCAGGCGTCACCTCACGGGCACTCATTGCTGGTGTGGAGAGTGCACCACAGGGGTCAATTTTGTGCCATTTAAAATTAGAAATATTTGGTGTCGGTCGGGATCGAACCTGGTTCCCCAGATTCGCGAATAATAATTTAACTAACCCGAAAATAATTAGTTAAGAATAATTTTGAGAACATAATTAATAATTATAGAATCAAAATAAACAAATGATGATTTTTAATTGATTTTTTCATTTGCTTCTTAATACTAAATTAATAATTTATCTTTTATTCATGTTTAAATCAGAAGAATGTAGACTTGTTATATATCATTGAAAAGCTTATGAAATAAGCAAAACGACAAGACTATTTTTAACATAGGTTCCCATTTGTATAATAATAAGTTTGTGATATCTCGAGAATTATTAAGTTTTCAAAAAATCTAATTACAGTATTTTATTTTACCTAAAAAACAGTTGAAAATTTGTTAAAACAATTTTTCTCTATCATAATTAATAAGATATGAGATATTTTCTAAATTAACAAAAAACGAGTTTTTGCCTGTAGTTCAGAAACAAAAGAATATCAACAATTCCTGTGGTGACTGTTGAACTTTTCTCGAAAAGTTGACTCTGGAATGTGCAAATCGTTTTCTCTATCGTCAATATTACTAGAGATACCTTAAAAAAACATCGAAAATGAGACACCCTGTACTCGTAGTGTAAATTAGCGTGACCCTGGTACACAATTATTGTTTTAAAATCAAGTATTTGTAGTAGTAAAAAATTATATTTATATTTGACCTAGGTTGAATCTGAATCCAATTACATATTATTATATTATTACAAACTATTCTAAATTAATGATATAATAAGTACCTACAGTACAGTATTAATAATTTATGAAATCATGTACTATATTTTTTATTCTAATCTAAAACTTCTAGTATATTAATATATAAAATTCCTTCTTCAGTACCGTTATTCTTTAACACCTCAGCTACAAAATAAATCAGCATCAAGTCACCGTTGCTCCAGATTATCGCCAAATAAAAACAAAACCAGATAATATCAACGTTGGCTATGTTCATTTCCGTCTGAAGTGAGCCAAGTATAAACGATCTATGACGTAAACAGAGAAAAAAGCGCATCGCATCACAGTAACCATGGGAACTGGTCAATGCTTCTCGTCAACGCGGTAGCTACTGTATTCCGCGATTGCCTATTGTTTCCAGTTTCGATTGTTGGAATACTAAACCAGAAGACTGGTTTACAAAGTGAAAAAGATGATTCCGAGGACTTTAAACTGAATTAATTATTGTCGAATGAATTTTAAGTCTTAATGTTCCAATTTTTATTTATTAATAATATAAATACAAGGACGTTTCGGGCGTTAATAAGCCCATCATCAGCTATGAAAATTATTAAGGATACAATTGAGAAATTAAAAAATCTGGTGTGGCCAACACAGTACCTCCCGGCATTTACAGCCCGAGTCACAAAATGGTTAAGTTAATCCTTATTTTTGGATTAGCGAATTTCGACAGTTTTTTTCTTAAAATATAGTCTAATCTAATCCAAGTAACTACCTGTTTTTTAAACCCCTCAACAGGATTAATTCCCAATTACAGAGCGGGTTCACATTCACACACATCCATGCCTTAGTGGGATTCGAACCCAGAGCCCCGAGGGCACTAATCACATGAGGCGTTGCTCTAACCATTGAGCCATCGGAACTATAATAAAATGAAGATTAAATTTTAAATACCGGGATAGAATAAAATTCACTAATCCAAAAATGAGGAGAAGCTTAATTTTTTTGTGAATTGTAAATTTTTATTAATCTAAATACATACCTACATATTTACTTATGCTGGAAACTGTATTGGATTCCTTTTCTATTGTTCTATTTACTTTTTTCCTTTTAAAACGTTACTAATATTATTTTAAAATGATTAGTTCTTTGATAGTGACATTTATCTGTCAGTTACATACATTTTAATAACTGCGTTTTGTTTGTTTAAAGGGTACGCTCTGGGATTTAAATTATAGATAATTTTATCCATAAAATACATAGAAAAAGTATTAATACAAATCTATAGAAAATTTAATAATCTTTAATTTTTATAATAACATTGATTTCGAAAAAATAACATTTAATAGTATATTAAAGAACGTGTTTTATAAGACATGTTTTTTTCGCACGCGTCAAAATTTAGAAAACGAGCGTTAAGAGAGTTTTCTAATTGACAAGTGCGAAAGAAAGTCTTATAAAATGAGTTCTTTATACTATTTTTTATATTTTGTGCCTTCTACAATTAATATTTATTTATTCAATTTGTGATTATATTTGTAACCATTTGTACATTTTCATGTAAATAATCTTCCCTAAATAAAAATAATAAGAATAATAATTTCGACATTATATTATTAAAATGAATTGTCAATTAACTAAAAATAAATTAGGTAAAAATGGGTTAAAGAAACGTCATCTAGTACCAACCGTCTAAAACAAAAAATTGCGTATCGAAATGAAGGTCATTACGATACGCAATTGCGTATCGTAATGACTTCATTATGAACGTAAAATATAAAAAGGTATTTTTCGAAGAAAAACTATTTTGAGCTTCTAGTAAAGTGCCATTTCCGGTTATCCGATTTTCACGAAAATCTAATGGGCTCTTTCCATTACAGAAATAGTTCGAAATACAAGGTTTCAAAATTTTCTGAATGATAGTATTTGAGTTAGAGTGGAGGATCCACACACACATACATCATCGTGAAAATGTTAAAATTGGATTCTAGGGACCTTAAAACGTGGTCATTTATCAAACTCTCGATATGCGATTTTTAGCACGATCCCTATACCTCCCTTACCAAGGGTAGCGGGAGGTAAAAAATTAATTTTGGGCAAGTTTCTACATTTACTGACAATGAGTACATTATTCCACTATCTACTTTGACTAACATATACATGTACTTTAAATGTAACTATGTAATGACATTCTTTGATGAATATTTAATAATTAGACGATTTACTTAGCAATAAATCAATTGCGAGTTGACATTTAAAACATATACAAGAATGTCTGTGAAGAATATACTGCCTTAATATGTATATTTGACCCACATTGAAATCAATATAACATCAAGATCCTGAAACTGTCATTTGTGTTGCAAACTTCATATTTTAAATACTTGTGTATATATTTTTATAAAAGTGTCATCCCAATCCCTAAATGTATATATTATTCATTTGTTTTTAGGCATCTTTCCTTTTTTTCCAACCTCATCTCTTCTCTAAATTGTCAACTATTTCAACAATGACCTGCCGCCGTTGTCAAGGTCAACGCAGTCTATTGTTTCACGGAGAAACATTAGCGTTTGTGTGAGATGTTTTTTGTTTCCGCTGTTGTGTTGTCGTCTCCAAGGCAACGACATCACAAAGATAATAACGACAGACCAAATATCTAAAGTCAGACCGGACAATCTATGCATTGTAATAAGAAAACCACAACTTTGTCAATTTCTGTTTTAAAGTTTCGTAAATGATTTATGGTTTCTGTTTAGATATTTGGTTGTCAAGTAAAGAAGATGTGAAGAAGACTTACCAGTAGGACATTCGCATTCGTAGGTGAGTTTATCGAGTTGACGACAGCGACCACCGTTCACACAAGGGCTGGGTTCACAAGGAATGTACTCGTTTTCACAATTTTGGCCGGTGTAGCCAGCGTTGCAAATACATCTAAAACAAAAAGATATATTTGTTAACAAGATAATCGACCTAATTCTCTAAGCAAACTTGTTAAAATTAACAACCATTTTGAGTTGTTAATTGTTAATTTCAATGTCAGTTGCTATGCTCTGTTCCATTTAAGCCATTCAGTAGATGGCACTGGCAACAGCGCAAATCTAAAGTAGCCGAAATTACATTAGGTGAACTTGTCTCTAATTTCAGCCAATCAGAGAGGTCAAAACTATTCCCTATGCTCCGCAATACGAATGGCTTAAATGGAAAAAGGAATAAGTTCAAAATCCCAATTCACTATTACAGCAAGTTGCTAAAATTTAACTAGTCGTTACATCGAGTTGTTAATCTAGCAACTGTATTTTTCTCGTTGTTAGATTGAACAATCGTGGGTAAATGGACTTTCTTAAAAAATTTGTGTTAGGAAATAAACTTTTACTGGAAATAGAGGGACGACAGCAAATGTAACTATTTATAAACTAATATAAAAATATATACTAAATATAAAATAATACCCAATAATTATATACATTTTTAAACAAGATTTTAGATTTATGCTAAAAAAATTGCGAGATGTTAGTAATCCATTCCCGATACTGATATCGGGAAAAAAATATTTAAAGAGATATTCAAAATGACCATGTGTCGTTTAATTTGTGAATTGGATGGTCTCATGCTTCAAGCATACTGAGTCAGTATATGCCCGAAGGTTTCATGTTACAAGATGAAAACTTAAATATTTTAATTCTTCATATTGAACAAATTTTCAGATTCTGAAAAGATCTAAATTCAATTTTTTGAAATTTATTTTCATTTATCTTACACATTTAAATTTAAACAGCCATTTCAACAATGTCAAATTTCTATTATTTTTACTGCTAAAACTTCTAGACGATGGTCATGCGTCATTCCCGATGATAAGATTCTTGAAATTTCGAAATCGATCGCATCGGATTGAATAAACATGTGTACTAAACTGAAGAACCTCATCAGATTCTCCCAACACATAATTTCCACGCCTAACTATGGGTTTTATAAAGAGATTACAGGGCAAAATTTCAATTTTTCAAGTCAATCAACCATTTGCAATATTTCCAACTAGCAGTTATCAGAACTGAAATGCAAAACCAGCTTTGTTATTTAATTAGTCCAAAATTATCATGAAATTTACAATTAGAGAATATTGTTCCGCGGAATATCTTGCACCCCAAATTTTCTTATCACTCATTACTAAAAACTGAAACGTCAAACAAATCAAAATCTGTCACTTTAGGTTGTGAATAGAGTAGAAATATGTACAAATATTGAGAATCGACATGCCTTTTAATTCACTTGTTAATAACTTCACTCCTATATTTAACAACGATTGTTCAGAACGACCGTTTTTAACAATGTTATCAATTACATTTACTGAATACCATTTGAATGACAGTTGTTACAAGAGTTGCTGAAAATCGTTGTTAACTCTCGGTTGATGGTAACGGCCATGTTAACTATCTTCGTGAATTAGGCCGTATATAAATATACGAGAATTGTTAAATAAAAACATGGTAAAATTCCTGCGGCAATTAGAGGAACCATTTTCGAACATCAAACTCTACCTACTACCTACTTTTAGCGGTTGTTTCAATGTGCCAAAAACATGAAAATCGCAACTAGCTTGTAAAGTAATTTCCAATTATCGTGGGCGGACCAAATCTTTAGTGGTTTTTCTTCCTTGTAAAACCAATCAAATTCATGTAAAATGTATTAGTTTTATGTTGGAAACGTAAATTCTTCAACATTTTATAAATACAGAATCGAGTTCAACTATTTCAGTGAATGTAGACTGTTACCATGAAATAGATTTAAATCTCAATTTAACTGTTTATCTTATTGTTGCAATTTATCAACACACCTACGCAAAAACCACAATTACAACGTACAATTCCTTCATTTCTTAACAAACATTCAACCCAGTATATTATCCTCTCGTCAGATAACACAAATCCGACAAAAGACAAATGTCTACGTTTTCTAAACGTGAAAAAATAATTGATTACGTGCAAGCGTTAGTCATTTGTCAGTGAATAAATGGCAGAGGGGAATTCGAGCTGATTCTCGATTGTTAGCTGTTTCCCTTTCACTTCGGATCGAAATCGCAGATCGCCATGGAATATCCAATAGCTATTTTGCTCATGTAAATCATAGTAGGCGATGACGGGCCAAGCGAATGCCCTGACACCTGGTGGGGAAGTGTTGAGCAATTAACACCTCAGCATCAGCTGATCGTGTGAGCGATATTTCATCGATGAAAAATCACAGATAAATATGAAGTGTAATTATTATATAAGGTGAGAAAAATATTATTTTTTTTTCGGAAAGTTGGCACCAATATTGTGTAGAGGGACACCTCTTTCAAACCAGTAGTCCAGCAGCTCTCTAGGGAGAACAGTTTGGCAGTAGCACCCGTTTGCGATGAAGCATTTCCTTCCCCGTCAAAAGCGAAATCCACTCGATCAAACGTTTTCTATTAGGTCTACTATAAATACGGATCAGTACTATAAAATCCTAAAGAAACGTTGAAGAGTGATTCAAAACCAAAGGCACGAATTACTAAAGCTTGATTGGGTAATTTTGGATGGGATATTGTGGACCATCCACCATTCAGTCTGGATTTGGTACCCTCTGATTTTCATCTTTTACTCCATTTACATAAGAATCAAATAGTTGAGATGTATACCTACAACCTCCTGTAAGATTGTTGAAAATAATTTCTTTTTTTGATTTTTGGTATCATTAATTTTAGGACGGAATTCGTACAGTGAGTGAAAATTAATAAATGTTGTACGACTAAAATTTCAAGTATTTGTTAAAACATAAAAATAAATAGCTATTTGTGTATTAAGAGCGCAAAATGGGACATTGTCGATTGAGAGGTTGTTGCCGCGGGACGCAGGAGCGAGGCATTCTCTCGAAATCGACAATGTCCATTTGCGCTCGAAACACACACAAGATTTTTTCTACAGTCGCCACAATGTGGTCCTCCACCATAACAAAAATTAATTTTTTATTTATTTTTACTTATCGGTATTTTCCATTCTTCTTGAGCTATTGCTTCAATCTAATCTAAGCATTTTATACTTTCGTTTTTGTAAATGAATGCTCTATTTTATTTTCACATCAGTGCGACATTTTGTTTGGTTATGTAACATACCGACAGAGCAGTGTCAGATTGACTTGTTAAGTGGGTAATGTGTAACTACAGTGTCAATAATTCCTACTAAACGTTTCCATTAAGAATGTAGCCAAGTAACATTTCTCAACATTGTATAGTTAGAAATTTGAGGAGCGAGCGTTTTTTCTACTTTGTCGCGCATGAGCGGCAAAGTGACATTTTGCGATGACAAAAGAGAGCGCAAATGGCTACTTTGTATATAGACTGTAGAAAAAAGATTTTTTACTACAGTCTATATACAAAGTAGGCATTTGCGCTCTCTTTTGTCAACGCAAAATGTCACTTTGCCGCTCATGTGCGACAAAGTAGAAAAACGCTCGCTATCCAAATTTTTAACTATACAATGTTGAGAAATGTCACTTGTCTACATTCTTAATAAAAACGTTTAGTCAGGAACTAATGGCAGTGTAGTTACACATTTACCACCTTCACAAGTCAATCTGACATATAACTGCTCTGTCGGTATATTACATAACCAAACGAAATGCCGCACTGCTGTGAAAATAAAATAGGGCATTTATTTACAAAAACGAAAGTATCAAATGCTTAGATTAGATTGAAGCATTAGCTCAAGAAGAATGGAAAATAACGATAAATTAAAATTAAATATAAAATAAATTGTGTGAACAGTTGTGCTGCCACCTGCAAAAGTTTGGCGTGAACGCTCTTAATGGACATCCACTTTTTCACTGCACTAGTTTAATGTACTTGAAACAAATAAATTATACAAAAAACTTATAATATTCATTACAAAATTGGCATTAATTTTTTCAAAAAACGAAAGCCAAAAGAATATCTTGAAGTCATATTTGAATACGTTCCTATTTTCACTACAAAACTATTGAATAGTACTGTAAGTAAAAAATGCACATTTTATTTTTTGTTATGGTGGAGGACTGTAGAAAAAATCTTGTGAGTGTGTTTCGAGCGCAAATGGACATTGTCGATATCGATAGAATGCTGCGCTCCTGCATCGCGCGTCAACAACCTCTTAATCGACAATGTCCCATTTTGCGCTCTTAATACATAAATAGCTATTGTAAATAGAGAATACTTATTTAAAATAAGACCAACTAATAGGAGGTAATGTGCTATAGACACCTGATTTTCATATTGGTAATTTAATTTCACTGTTCTTCCAGCTAACAACATAGTTTGAATTCCATCTTTAATTGGCAAAACATGTAAGCAAATGTCATACAGCATCAAATCGTGGCAAGTAGGCAATGTTTAAAATATTCTAGTCTGTTGAATTATGCAGCATTATCTCCATTTACGGTGGCGCTCTCTCATTAATACTCTTACGCCCGGAGCACTCCCCCCCCCCCCCTCTCCTCTCACTCGGCCATTCCCATGCCGAGAGAGCCGGAACTCTTATGATTCATGGGTGCTGAATATTTATACAGTGTGCGGTGCTGTTACCATAGTGAAAATAACTGAATAATTATCTAGAGTAAACAAGTGCGGTACAGTTATAGTTATGGGGAATTATTGTTATTAAGATACAAATTGAATTCTTATAATAAACAATGTGAATTATCGGTAGTAATCACTTTAATAACACTTGCAGTTAGAATGCTACTGACGAACAAAGAAATTTTTATACGGTAACTGTGATAATGAAGTGGTACAGTAATTTGCTTAACATTTGTTCATTGATTTCAAATTACGAGTTATATATTGGCTATAGAAGTAAATACCATTTAAGTTATTAATACTGTGTCATAACTTTTTCTTATGTATAGGTTGAGGCTTAGAAACTTCCTTTTTTTGAATGCGAATAAAAAAATCTGGTGTGGCCAACACAATACCTCCCGCCATTTACAGCCCGAGTCACAAAAAAGATTACGGGCCAGTTGCAAAAAACGTTGTTAGCTGATCATGTGTTTAACTACACATTGAAACCATGGATACGTATCTATTTATTTAATTATTTATTTACTTATTATCAATCTGACCTACAGGATGTAATATCCCAATTACAGGTAGATTATACAAAAAAGCAATAAAAATACCTTAATTAGCACAAGTAGCAATGTAATAACAAAATAAACTCAGATAATATTGGTTTTCATAGCAAACATATAACAAAATAATTATTTGAAGCATTATAACTCATAGTAACAATATACTGCGTTCTTAAACTTCACGAACGAGCCAAAAAAGATGTCAATGTAATGTGGCAGGGTATTAAAATTTTCACATAACATTCGAACTGGTGATTTTAATTCATAGTTAGTACGCGCTATACTGCAATGAAAGGTTCTTTTAATACGAGAATTATGTCTAGGAACAAATATTGGTATTTTCGCAAGTATAACTGGATCCTTCACGATGCAATGTAAAACCTTATACAAAAATAGAGATGACTGAATTTTTCTCCGCTTATTGAGTGACACTATATTAATTTCTGCAAGTAAGATGTTGTAGTCAGTTTCAAAACTGGGATACCGTCTATGAAGTTTGTAATAACAAAATTTCACAAATTTTCGTTGAACGGACTCAAGTATACATTGGTATTTATTATAAATTGGACTCCAAACTTGCAAACAATATTCAAGTTTTGTTCTCACAAAAGAGAAATACAGCTTCTTCAAAGTAGAAATATTAGTGAAGAACTGAGTACTTCGTCATTCAAGATCATGGCTATCCAATGGTGTAAACAGACTTCTTAACAAAAATACATTGGACAAGAAGCCTTGTCAAAGTTAACAACATTATTAAAATTAACAATGCTTTATGCAACTGGGCCTAAGTTAATCCTTATTTTTGGATTAGCGAATTTTACTCTAATTTTGACAGTTTATTTCTTAAAATATAGTCTAATCTAATCCAAGTAACTACCGTTTTTTAAAACCCCTCAACAGGATTAAATATCAATTACAGAGTGGGTTCACATTCACACACATCTATACCTTAGTGGGATTCGAACCCAGAGCCTTGAGGGCACTCATGACATGAGGCGTTGCTCTAACCATTGAGCCACCGGAGCTATAAAAAAATGAAGATTCGATTTTAAATACCGAGATAGAATAGATTTCAATAATCCAAAAATCTGGTGTGGCTAACACAATACCTCCTGTCATTTACAGCCCGAGTCACAAAAAAGATTAAGCTAATCCTTGTTTTTGGACTAGAGAATTTTACTCTAATTGTGACAGTTTATTTCTTAAAATATAGTCTAATCGAATCCAAGTAACTACCTTTTTTTAAACCCCTCAACAGGATTATATCTCAATTACAGAGCGGGTTTACATTCACACACACACATCCATGCCTTAGTGGGATCGAACCCAGAGACTCGAGCGCACTCATGACTTATTAGGCGTTGCTCTAACCATTGAGTCACCGGAGCTATAATAAAATGAAGATTAAATTTTAAATACCGGGATAGAATAGAATTCACTAATCCAAAAATGAGGATTAGCTTAAACATTTTTGTGAATCGTTAATTTTTATTAATCTAAATACATACTCCGCTTCGCGTTGTCTTCCAAACTTTCCTCTTTGAAAATAAAACTCACTTTTAACACATATAAATATTGTCTGACAGCAAATCTTTTTATCTTATTCGTCTCCAAACAAAGGAAGTTTCTGGGCACCACTCTTCACAATGGTTTGATAATCACAAACAACCTGCACCATTGAAATCCCAGTAAAATCAACGAAGTAATAAAAATTAATTGTAATTTTGTTGTTTCATGAAAAGAATTTCGAATGATCGTTTTGGTTTTGCTTGTTATGATGCAAGTATGAGCACCAATTCCTATGCATTCTTGGTCGTATGTAGGAAATGTTAACAAGTAAATGTTTTGACATATGGAAATTGAATTCATGATGTAACGATCGGGACTCCAGCCGCAGACAAGCCGACAAATTGTTTCCAAGCTTCGCTCGAGACTCAGAGAATGCTCTTCACAAACACATGTGTTTACGTCAACAAGACAAACTCGAACAAATACTAGCCTTCTAACTAGTTCTGTCCCTAGATGAGCAGATGATGCTTTTACAATATCTGATCAGAGATGAAAATTTATGTTTTAAAGCACTTTAAAACAGCGCTCATGCAGAATGTTAAAAGTGTGTTTTCCCCGCCCTTAGTTTATAAATGAAAACACATGGTTCATATTTTTTTTATTTTTAATGTCAAAGAGGTTCCCCCAAAACAATAATACACTTCACCATTTTTAGGTCGAAATACAAGGTTTCTAAATTTTCTGAAAGATAGTATTTGAGTTAGAGTGGAGGATCCACACATACATACACACACACACACACAAACACACACATATACCTACACACAGATATCATCATGAAAATGTTAAAATTGGATTCTAGGGACCTTAAAACGTGGTCATTTACCAAAATCTCGATATGTGATTTTTAGCACGATCCCTATACCTCCCTTATCATGTGCAGCGGGCATAGGCACCGACTACGTGGGGGCTTCAGGGCTTGAGCCCCCACACGGAAAAATCTGAAGAGGTTCTGCCCCCACACACAAATTATTTTTAATAACAAACACAAAGTACACTCATTTTGAAATATTTTTAATACATCAATTACTTATAAAAAGTAAAAAATGTATAACCTATTCTATTATTTATTTTATAAAATATCCAACTTGTCATATTATATTAACTAAAGTACTGCGTCAGTAACACGTAAGGAGTAGCAAATAGTACTGCCACCAGTGTTGCTAGGTTTAAAATGCAGTATTGTCGGAAAATAATAATAAATTTATCAGATTTTAGTGAAAATTACGATAGATTTTGTAGACTCTTGTAAAATAATTTTTATATATATATATATATATATATATATATATATATATATATATATATATATATATATATATATATATATATATATATATATTTTCAACATACTTGTACATCCCTACAATTGAAATTTATTTTCTATCTGTCTTATGTTGAGTTTCGCCGTAAATTTGAAAAAGTAAAGATTTTTTAAAAAAATAAGCAGATATTTTATGTCATACGATAAATTCTCATCTTTCGTACAATTTTATTTATTTATGTACTAATCAAGAAATAAAGTTTTTATTTGGTAAATTTTCTGTTGCCCCTTTTTAGCCCCCACACGAAAAATCAAAAGTCGGCGCCTGTGGTAGCGGGAGGTAAAAATTATATTTGATGAAAGAGGTTATCACAATAATTCGTTGAACAAAGTTATTACAGTAGATATATTTGAATAGAACTTTCTACGATGATATATTTATCTTTTCTTTTGTACAATATGCTTCATTTAAAGGTAACACGATGTTATAACTAACTAGACAAGACAATCCTAGTACTTCTTTTTTATTTCAACGTTAATTAACAATTTGAAAATCCTTTTTAGAAACATTTTCCGTACAAAAAGCATTGTTAAACGCTGACTTTACTCAGCTGTTCAATACTTTGACGACTAAATATGGTCCGTCAAAGTGTGTACCGCCTATTAAATTACTAGTACGTGTTCATGAATACAATGCACTAATACACATCGTTCACTCAGCCCAAGACAAAGGCTCTGCAAGTGAAAATGCATCCAATGCAGCGTTTACTATGTAATAATTGTCTGAATGGAAAATATCTTCACACTAGCTCCACCATGCAATGTTATTAAGTGTTTATAGATTTCCTTATGGTTGCTACTACTCGTTAAATTCATCACAGAGGATAGGAAATGAATTTTAAATAGTGTCAGATTGAAAATTGTAACCTAACATATTGCAAGGCCCCGTTTTTTAAAAAAATTATAACACCTATGCAAATGGTGAGAAAGTTTTATTAGATTCTTTCGACTAGTTCAAAATATGGATTTTAAATAAATCGAATAGTTTGATGTTTCGATTTAATATAAACTAAAAATTCTATTTGTTATTAGACGATTTAAATTTTAATGATTCAACCACCCCAATGAGCCTGTTACACATTATTTTAAAGTATTTTAAAATTTTATGTAATATTTTTCATAGTAATAAAAAAATAATAATACTCATGAAAAAGAACCCCCCACTCCTTTGACGTCGAAGTACATACAGTACGTCATTCATAACCAATAGGAAAACAATTTGTTCATCACCTACGTTATTTATATAAATACAAGTAGGCGAAAGTTTGTCACATGTTAAACGTATGTAATGTAATCGACAAACTTATGTCAATTTTTTTCAAACTTCATTCGTTTTACTTGTGTTGTTGGTAAAGCTATATATTATTCGTTTTCTGAAAATATATCTTGCTATTAACATAAGAACCACAAAATATCTATAATTTTAATTTAAAAAATCTGGTGTGGCCAACACAATACCTCCCGCCATTTACAGCCCGAGTAACAAAAAATATTAAGTTAATTCTTATTTTTAGATTAGCGAATTTTACTCTAATTATGACAGTTTATTTCTTAAAATATAGTCTAATCTAATCCAAGTAACTACCTTCTTTTAAACCCCTCAACAAGATTAAATCCCAAGTACACAGTAGGTTCACATTCTCACATATCCATGCCTTACTGGGATTCGAACCTAGAGCCCCGGGCGCACTCATGACTTGCTCTAAACATTGAGACACCGGAGATATTATAGAATGAAGACTAAATTTTAAATACCGGGATGGAATAGAATTTACTAATTCAAAATAGGATTAGCTTAAACATTTTTGTGAATCGTTAATTTTTATTAATCTAAATACTTACATATATATTATACATATATTTACTTATGCTGGAAACTGTATTGAATTTTTTTCTATTGTTCTACTTACTATATATATATATATATATATATATATATATATATATATATATATATATATATATATATATATATATATATATATATATATATATATATATATATATATATATATATATATATATATTTATTATTTTTTAACGCCTTACTCTTTTGCCCTGATGAAGCTGTAAGTGGCAGCGAAACTACTCAGACTAAATGATAAACATTATTTAGACTGCAGTCCTGCTATTATTCCTCCCATCAACAACACCAGTCGTTTATTCTAATTTACATCAACTTTAATTTTTATAATAACATTAATCTCGAAAAAATAACATTTAAAGGTATTTTTCGAAAAAATACTATTTTGAACTTCTAGTAAAGTGCCATTTCCGGTTATCCGATTTTCACCAAAATCTATTGGGTCTTTCCATTACAGAAAACGTTAGAAATACAAGGTTTCAAAATGTTCTGAATAATAGTATTTGAGTTAGAGCACATACACACAGACATCATCGTGAAAATGTTAAAATTGGATTCTAGGGATCTTAAAACGTGGTTATTTACCAAAATTTCGATATGCGATTTTTAGCACGATCCCTATACCTCCCTTGCCAAGGGTAGCGGGAAGTAAAAATAACGATAATTAAGTTAGTTATTATTTTATCTTTGGAAAATAATTATCTAAAGAAAATTTCAGCGACTAGGTTAACTAATATGATTCTGGGCTCGTAGCCACTAAGCCAGTAATTTACATATTTCTTTGAAGATACATGTATGATCATCTTTATTTTATTTGTTTTCTACATTTTCTCAAAGGTTACCCTAACTCTAAAATTAAATTGCAATTAAAACTACTACTCAAGTCATTAAAGAAAAATTTCATTCCCTTAGGGTTTGATGGCAGATCCACGAGAAAATTAATCATTATTTATTACACCAAAACAAACAAAACCCTTTCAGATTCGATTCTCATTTATTTAACCACATCCAGCGGTCACTGGATCCTTGTTCACTATTTTTTTCTCTCTTGTTTCTGTTCATTGTTTTGGTCGCTTTGCGGGGGTACGGTTTTGGGCAGCGGGCGACCTTTGACCCTGACGGGCCCGCCCCTTCCCTGTCAGCGGTCAGCGGTCCCCAACAGGTGGCTGCTGACCTTCAGGCACGGGCTAAGGGGGAGATGTCCGGTTTGCACCAGGTGAGTGAGTCTCAGTGTGAGATTTTCTGGCCGGATATAGCTTGTTTGTACTTCCTTTATTGTGGGAACTGCTTTATGAAGTATTGTGAAGAGTATTATTACATTTTTTTAATATAAATGTACGACTACAACAAGCTGGTTGTCTTAGAAATTTTCTTTGTCGAATAGAAAAGAAAATATTTCTTTACTCCGAAAACCAAAACAGTTGTAAGTATCGAAATTACTTACGGCGAGTATGGTGGATTTATTTTGCTGAAAACCAATAAGCAGATTTAAATATACCTTACTTAAACCACCGTATCATCCATTCAATGTTTTTCCAAAACTTATATGGCATAAATTATACAGGGTGTAAATGAAATAAGTGCATTAAATTTAACCAGTAATGTAACTCGACGAGAGCAACAATAATTCTTAATAACTTTTTCTCGAAATCGCATATTTTTTTAGCATTTTTACAACCCCGTAAATGAACGAGTCGTTCCACGTATTTTTCTAATAATTGAATACAGTAGCAATAGCTATGAAAATGTTGTTTTAGCAATTGACAGTCCTGTCAGTTGTTGCAATTAAATTTTGACATTAGTAATAAACTTGTTTATCAGGTAAAATTCTGTCAAAATGCTTACGTTTACAAATAGCGAGTACACAAACATTGTAATTACTTACCTATGGTTTATTTATTTATTTGTATCTTTACTACATTTTAATTTGTGGTTGATATAAAGACAGTGTTATAGAGTTGCCAACGCATTTAGACGGAGCGTTTCCAAATCATACTGTTCCTAATATTCGCACAAATCTTGTACATCTTTATCACAATACGAAGTGTCACATATGACAATTTTAAATAAAGCAACAGTTGTATGTGCAAAAAGATCAATGTTTTCAGCAGACTTCGATTTTGGGAATGGCTCATAATGTTCTTTAATGAGGTGTATTTATTATGCACAATACACATTTCAACAGACGAAAATGCTGTAAAAATTTTCATTAAAAAATGTTTGTGCAGGAACAATAAATGGACGACTAATTATTGGTACTCATGTACCTCGTTTAAATGGACAAAAGTTTGTACTTACATTTTTTGAATAACGTATTTAAACTATTATGATTTGTCGACGATAAATAATCATCTCATAACCTAATAACTATGCTTTTGCTTTTCCTCGATACCTCGTACCCCTCGTTCCTCATCATCCTCTATTCACAGGTGATTAAAAGTTTGGTTTAATACACAACTTTATAATTTTGTTATCCAAAATTTAAATTTCTTTATTTTAAAAATTGTACTATCACGAATTAATTAATAATAAATATTATTTCCGTTGATTCGTTTATTAATTACTGTGACTGCAAGTGTAACCGATAACCGACAATTTTTGAGTTGTTTGTATCCCACTTGAATACGGCAGCAGCCATTTGTTCTCCATGGGCGGGTAACGAAATATGCAACAAATCTTTAAAGAATTTTAACTTAAAATGTAAAAAACTTAGAAAAAAAAAATTATTAAGAAATATTGTTGCTCTCGTCGAGTTACATTACTGGTTAAATTTAATAAACTTATTTCATTTACACCCTGTATATAAAAATTGAAAGAAATGATGGTGAATTAAACTATAACAGATGTTCCATCCTCTATTAGAGAATTGGGTTATTTAATAATATGAATACAAGATACAAGACATGATACTCTTTCATTTTGATTATATCAATAAATACAAAGAATTTCTTTCATTACAATTTATTTGTAGATATTATTTGACTGATAAAAAGCAAACTTTTCAAGATGATATCTGCAACAATGAAGCTCGCATAACAGCCACAACAAAAGAAGATGATGAAACAAATAAAAAAACAAAACCGCAAAACTTCCACAGCACTCTGGACGTAGTGACACAGCGGAAACAGTTCAACTTAATCAAATAACTGTAACAGAAATCGATTGATCGGTTGCTTATTAATTACTTTTCTTCTGATTTATTAATTTAACTTGCATCATGAAATTAATTAACAGGATTTACAGTTAAATTAGTGATTTGGTTTTTCATCTGTCCTGTCCTGGTTATCATATCATGGCCAGCTTTGATGGGAAACTAGAGTGATTTTTTTATAAGGATTTTAATTTCTACTTCAATTAACGCTAACTTTTAATTTCCTTCAATTACGTTATGAAAATCAGGTAGTGTAATATGACTTGGCTTTATTATTAACAGTGTGTGAATTTTTTTTGATAATTTCTCATATCATTAGATGCAAAATTTGTGTACTTAACGAAATTAAATTCTTAATTTTCAAAGAAATACATTTTAATAACAAGATTAGATTCATAATAGTTCGGCCATCTTACATTTTCGAAAAATTATAAAACTTACACAAATTTCTTTCGACTACTTTAAATATACAGGGAGTTTAAAAAATAGAGGTCTAAATTTGTAGGGTATATACTACTGACCAAAATAAGTAAAAAAAATCTGATGTGACCAGCACATTACCTTCCGTCATATCGTGGTCAGATCTGTGTATATTTTTAAAATTCCACACAGAGTTTCTTGTAAAAGATTCCATATTTCCAGTACATTACCTTCAATTCTATGTATTTTGTACAAATTCCATACAGAAAGTTTTTTGTAAGAGATTATATTTCCAGGAAAATTATAACACAAACATACTGTCAAATGCACTTGACACTGACATGATTATATACATTTAGTAGTAAACTTTCTTGTCTCTGCGTTAGTTATATCTGTAACGATTTAGTCAGAAAAAAATAAAATGTAAGTGATTGCGCCGTGTAATTTTTAAAATTAATTTTATCTAGCAGTCTATCCAAATGTCAAACTACTAATTTTTAATGACAGAAACCATTTTTTATGAGTTCTCAATCTTCTAAAGTTGTTTAGGAGTGAGCTAACATTATTTAATCGTCTTAAGGCTGAACAAACGGATATGTTACTAGTTTTAAAATATGACAAAGATATTTTTCACAATCCATAAACAATTGTTACTGTATAGTTGTTTGACATTTGGAAAGACAACAAATTCTTTACAGAATAAAGCTATTGCAAGAATTTTTATATGACTTCTCAGTTCTAAATTTTAAAAGGTATTGTTCTTCAAAGAGCCTCAAATTTGAAAATATCCCGAAATATTTATTAGATTTTTACAATTATTGATTGAAATTTGTGTAATATATGACCTGAAATAGAATGTGACGTCAGATTACATACGTTTAACATGTGACAAACTATCGCCTTCTTTTATATATATATATATATATATATATATATATATATATATATATATATATATATATATATATATATATATATATATATATATATATATATAAATAGCGTAGGTGATGAACAAACTGTTTTCATATTGGCTGTGAATGACGTACTGTATGTACTTCGACGTCAAAGAAAGAAATAAGATGCCACAAAAAATTACGGCAATTTTTAAGAATAAACGGCGATTTATCTAATTGTGATAAATAATAGAAACGTACTTATAAATATGATTTATTATTATACTGTTCAATATATAATCTTTAACTAAAATTCTAATTTAAATGCATTGTTTCCGACCTTACGATAATTATTGTACATAAAAGATAATTTGGGAAGGTATACGACGTACAACAGTAAATTTGTATGTAAAATGGCAAAAAATATGTGCAAGACGAATGAACTAAATAATTCCGATGATGAAGTTAGAGATTAAGGTTTATTTTTTTCGGCCCTAAGGACTCGGCAAATAAATTCCACGTTCGTGATAAAAAATAGAACTTCAGTGCCTTGATACATTAACTATTACTATTATAAATATATTATTTGTGTAAGGTCAATGCCCTCATTTTGTTTGAGATTTGATTTGTTGATTCCAAATGAACATATGAAAATCGTAAACGAAAAAAAATACAACTTCCTGTATTTAGATAACTAGGAGTATAATTTATATCATTCTTGGTATAAATATACAAAACGTAAACTATTTAAAACATTACAAATATTTTTATAAAAATTCCTAAACTTGTTACATCTAGTATAAAATATTGTGTGACTTGTCTGCTCTAATTTAATCTAATTCTACAATCTAAACTTCCTGGAATCCATTCCATGCAATTCTAGTATAGAACGAGTAAAACTACTCATAAGAAGAATATCTAGATCTAGAAATGACTCGGGTCGTTCTTGAACACAATATACCATATTGTCCGCTCCTTAGTGATAGTGACCATACCAGCTAGTGACGTCACAGAGTGACCTGACGAGCCTTGAAGCCAGTTCCATTTTTGAAGAATTCTCGGATTCGTTGTAATCGTACAACGACATCAGATGTGCCTTGGACATTAACGTTGCGTTGTTTTTATTTACTACTTATGTTTTCTACCGTTTTTTAAAAGTGAAGGATCTACAAGTATGATAAAATTGTTGGTTGTGTAAGAAGATTTTAGTTTTTTAAATGAAATGTTACATGAGTTTTCTCTGATTTTAATGGTTGCTTAAATATATGTGAAAGTTGTTATTGTTTCTCTCACATGTTTTTTGTAAAACAAATAGAAAAAAAAATTATGAGAATGAAAACTGTGTTTACAAAATTATTTCAAACAAAAATATAAGATTAGTTTACTATACAGAGCACTAAGAAAAGGTAAAATTATCACGCAATGCATGTCTTCATTCGAATAGAGCGGAGCAAATAATGGTTTGGTTCTAATACAATTTTTTTCTTCGAAACAGTTAATGTTTGTCCCTGAAGTTGTGAAACACCCTGTATGTAATTCGTCACAACGAATCGTGGTAAAATTATAAGCAGATACATTGGGCGCGATCACTTGGGATATAGGTTTGTTTTGATGTTCATATGTTGCCATGGTTACCGCTCGGAGCCGTTTACTGACGAGTTGAAGGATGTTTTAATAAAACAAAGGATAGCTGACATACGTTTAACAAGTGAGGCAAGTGGTGGAGGTACGGCGCCATTTGCAGAAAAGGCAAAACGTAAAACGTTCGTTGGTCTATTATTGCATTATATGGTAGTTTTCTTGAATAAAATGGTGTTTGTGTTGTGTTCTTAGTGAATAAATACTTTAAGTGAGATATTTCCACAATAAAAGGCAATATGCCGTCTTCTTGTAGTGCTTTTGGGTGCACAAATAGACATAGCAAGGATAACTCTCGACAATTTTTCAAGTATTATTGTTCATATATATGTATACATATTTATTCATACTATTGTTTTAAATATTTTACAGATTTCCTTTAAATAATAGTGGTATATTACGATTGTGGATAGATGCCATAAAAAGAAAAAATATCACACCTACAAAAGCATCAAAAATTTGCAGTGATCATTTTCTTGAAACTGATTATTTGAAAAGGCCTGGAACATATATAAGAAGATTAAAACCAGACACAGCACCTTCTGTATTTTCAAATTTTCCACCACATATGCAAAAGGCATCTTTTTAATAAGCAATATTTTTCTTATTAATAATTATATTTTTAATAATTTGTTGTTATTTTCGTAAATAATTAAATACGAATATTGGCGCCAAAGACAGTCATGGAAAACAACCACTCACTTCTGTGTCGTAGCCAATAGAAAAACAGTTTTTCCATCACCTACATGTATTTTTGTTATTATAAATAAACGTAGGCGATAGTTTGTCACATGTTAGTAACAAACTTCTAATTTGACATTTGACGCTGACATTTTCCATTATAAAAGTAATAATGGCTACAGAATACACTCAAGCTAAGTCGGACAGTTTACCGAAAATCGAAATCTGGATGATGGTTGAATTTATATCAGAAAACGATTGCTTTACTGTTGCCGAAATAAGGTGTGTTAAAGAGTTAAGGTAAAATAAAATGTAAAAACCCAACCTTCAGCTCTTCGACCTACTGCTTCCAGCCACAATTTTCTTTTCTTCGCATCTTTTGGCATATTTTGTATTATCTAACACGAACCAAACTCAAAAATTTGACACTTGTTTAACAACTTTGACAATATATTTATCATAACACTTGTAACAAAACACAAAGAATTGACACTATAAGGGACCAATTGGAGCCGATGAAGATGTATGTGTTGTGACGTCACATACTGTTTCAGATCACGTGACTTTTTCAAAATATTATCCAAATTTCAAAAATTAATTGTAAAATATCTAGTGGATATTTGGTGATATTTTCAAATTTGAGGCTATTTAAATAATTATATCTTCTCGAATTTAATACTTAGAAGGCATATAAAAATTCTTGCAACAGCCCTATTTGTTTCTATTATGTAATTTTAATTTTGAGGCGTATTTTGCCTTTTCTGCAAATGGCTGCCTTCCAGTTGCTTGCCTCACAGGTGACAACGTGCACAACATACAAGTTAGCAATCCAGTGAATATATTAATATCCTTGGTTGAAGCGCTATCCCAGCGCTATATTTCAGCGCTCGCGTCGCTGCATCTTAAGTGAACGCGCCTATTTACTTATTTGTTTTTTTAACTTTTAATTTAAATTATAATTCAAGCAATTTTATACGTTCATATTAATATAATGAACTTAATTTATATCTGAAATTGATAAAAAATATATCTCCATTAGCCTTCCAAGTCTGAAAATATTTTATAGAATATAAAATGCAATATAATTTTAATTCTACTACTGAAAAAATAATAAAAATCAACCCCAGCCTTGAAAATATTAATTTAATTTCTTATTTTTCGTTTTCTTACATGAAACGGAATTCTTTACTTCGTAATTAGGTACGTGTCGTGGCTACTAATGTCCAATCACCACTTGGTGACAATTAAATGCCCTTAAAAGGCAGTACAACTTTTTCCAACAAACAAATGAATTCTAAAGAGGATCACGTGGTAGAGATTAGCAAAAAACAAATGGCAGTGTGGGAGACATGGATATATGTGAAAAATTGAGACGGTAAGCTTTATAGGATAATTAATAATTCATTATAAAGTCTTTCATTATGTTAATAAGTAATAAAAGTTGAATGATAATTGGTAGGTTGACTAGTTTATAGTATATCGTGTTCAAATTTGGGAGATGGTAAATAATTCTTATAAAAACTTACTAAATTCAAAATAATGTACATTTCACAAGTTTTATGATGACCAACAGGCATAAATTTCAAGTATTTAAGACTATACACTATCCCAGTATGAATGAACTTAGGAGTAATTAGGGCTTACGATTCTAGCTTTTTGATTGGTCTAAACGAGAACCAAATTTAAAATAGCGAAATAAATGTAGCAAAACTTTTCAGTTAGTTGTCGAACATCATAAAAGTTAGAGTTGTAGTCAGTAAGCTCTGATTCTATATTATTATATACTTCTTTAAGTAACTGTTTATACAAGGTGCCTCACAACTCGCACCCCAGACGAAACTGACACTTGCCGACGACAATAGGTTGCCAACAAATAGAAGAAAATAATTTGCGACTGCTTGCATAACGGAGTTACAAGACTTTTTAATACACCAATCCCGGAAGGATATCTTGAGGTGTGATGATATTATTACAATATAAAACTGGTTGCTAGGTTTTAAAAATACTACTAGTGAGTTACAAAATTTGTTTGACTTACTTTAATTTTGACACTTTAGAGTTGACTTTTCACTGTCAATAAATTTAGGTTAGCGAAGGCGTCATCCGAGATCATTTATATCTTACAGTGCAACGTATTGTAGCAGCCGTGTAAAATGTGTTGAACGAAATTTTTATTGTCATTTGATCTGGCATAACTTGACCGGTCTCATGCGTCCTTGCGATGGCTCTCAATATCACTTTATGATTCACAAGATTTCTATCCGGAAAACGTTCCGAATAGACTCGTGCTGCCTCTCTGGCGTTACGTCCACATTCTCCGAAAATTATAATCATTTCTAAGTAATCAGCGGCTGAATGCCTGGTAAGAATTTGCCTTTTTTATTCACCTTGTCAAATTTAATTTGACACTGTCATTTTTCGAAAACTACAGTCGCCCACACATTTTAAAGAAGATTCGATTTGTATAAACCATAGTAACGTAAAATTACGGCAAATACACGTTAAAGGTGTAGGTCTCTGATTGGTCAATTTTAAGAAGTCTTTTCTCGAATATCTTTTAAGCTAGATTTTTTTTTCTTCGAAATTACACATCCGAGTTCAGTCTCGTGTTTCCTCATTCGCTCTGGGGCGCGAGTTGTGAGACATCTTGTATATACTATTTAAAAAATCTGATGTGGCCAACACATTACCTTCCGTCAGTTCTACCTATGTGTTTTGTATAAATTCCATACAGAGAGTGTCTTGTAAAAGATTCTATATACATATTTCCAGTACAATTATAACACAAACATACTATACTGTAACTGGTTAAAGAAAAGATTGCAGTGGTGCGAAGATAGGAGATGTTTGATTTTGTTTTCTCATTGGATAATACCCCGATATTATCCAATCAAACAACAAGATCAAAATGCTCCTATTTTCACACCACTGCAATCTTAAACCAGATACAGTATATGTTAATTGCCTTGACACAGACATCTGTCAATCAGAATTTTCTTAATAAAAATACGTTCTATCGGTGTCAGAAATCTTCCTACTTCTTCTAGTAGAACCTCAATGATCGTTCTTTTGCGTCAAAAAAATCTGAATAATCCTACGAATCATTCCAACTTCAGAGCTGGAAGCGCTGATAGGAAGATACGAGGGTACCCTTTTATATTTCGGGATTAGAGAACAAAAACAAATATTAATCATCGAAAATAGCTTTATTGTTTTTCAAAATATTCCCCATTAAGATCTATACACTTTTGCATGCGTTTGAACCAATTGTCGAAGCACTTTTGCCACTCTGATTGAGGTATCTCCAAAACATGCATTCTGAACGCATCAACCGCTTCTTCAGGTGTCGAAAAACGTTGACCTCTCATTTTATTTTTTACGTACGGGAATAAAAAGAAATCATTCGGTGCCAAGTCAGGACTATACGGCGGATGACTCATTAAATCGATGTTTTGAGTGCTCAAAAATGCAGTTGTTTGAGCCGATGTGTGAGAGCTCGCATTGTCGTGGTGAAGAGTGATCCGTCTTCGGCGGTTGGTTTTCCTGATTTCTTGGAAGACAACTGGCAAACAAATGGTTGTGTACCACTCAGAATTGACTGTTCTGCGTTGTTCTAGTGGTACGGTTGCGACATGTCCAGTTTTTCCGAAAAAAACAGGTGACCATTTGCTTGGAAGTGCTTCGTGCGCGAACAACTTTTGTGGGATTTGGCTCATCTTGAAACACCCATACAGTCGACTGCTGTTTACTTTCGGGCTCATACGCGTAAATGCACGATTCATCACCTGTCACGATGTCATAGACGTGTTTCGAAGCACCGCGATCGTATTTTTTGAGCATTTCTTTCGACCAATCGACACGAGCCTTTTTTTGAGCGATTGACAAATTGTGTGGGATCCAACGCGAACAAATTTTTTTGACAGTCAAATGTTCATGCAATATTGAATGTATGCTGGTCCCACCAATGCCTAAGGTTGCCTCAATCTCACGATAGGTCACATGACGATATTGCAATATCAGTTCGCGCACAGCATCAATGGTTTCCGGAACAACAACTGATTTTGGACGACCTTCACGAAATTCGTCTTGGAGTGAACTACGACCTCGGTTGAATTCACCATACCATCGATAAACACTGGTCCTTGATGGAGCTTCATCGCCAAAAATTGAATTAAGTTCATCGATGCACTGTTGTTGACTTAATCCACGTCGAAAGTTGTAAAAAATAATCGCACGAAAATGTTCACGATTTAATTCCATTTTTTGGCCGAGATGAATCTTTTAAGTTACTGTAAACAACACAAATAACGCTCGTATGTCAAAACGTTCTGAGTACGTATAACCTCAAAAATGTCAAACTTTACGATAGAGCTGTCAGTTGCCAGATTGCAACACTAGGGTTGTCCAATCCCGAAATATAAAAGGCAACCCTCGTATATCTATAAGAGTGGAGATAAATTCAAAATTTTACTAGCCTACTGTCGTGCGTACCTTTCTTTTACATTTGTGAATGTTCAGATTAGACTGTGCTCAACAAAAAAACCTCCTTTACGTTTTTATTATTTAATATATTTTTATATAATTATAATCTCTGTAATATTTGCATAACAACATTTTGAAGATCCAAAATAAATATACAAAGTTATCTTTAGTTGTTAACTAACAATAACACATAACCACTGCCACTGTTCTATGGTATTTATTTTTTACTTAACAGTTATTTACTACTGAGCGTTCTATTGCTTTAAGAATATTCTTATTCTATATTCTATCCGTTTTAACTATAGAATGGTGGGAAGATAGGTGGAGTTTGATCTTGTATTTTGATTGGATAATACCTCGATATTATCCAATCAAAGACCAAGATCAAACTGCACCTATCTTTCCACCACTCTATAGTTAAAACGGATTGAGCATAGGAATATTTCTGACACCGATAGAACGTACCTTAAATGTTTCCATAGCACAGCCTGCTTTGTGAAATTTAATTTCTTGTTAATTTTTTAACTCAATATCCATTGAATATGAAGTATAAAATGTAATCAAATCGTATAGAGAATAAATATTCTTTAATATTTATAATAACATTAATGTGCAAAAATGATATTTAACAACGTTTTGTCAAGAAAAACTGTTAAAATCTTCAAATGATGGTACTTCCGATCAACCAATTATAACCAAAAACTTATCAGCTCTTCATATGGATGTAACGAAGAGCAATACGAAAGAATGATATTTTTTAGAATTGTAGTGTTGGATTTATCGACGGAGAAAAAATCGTCACACACACACACACATGAATACACACATACATCATCGCAAAAATAGTAAAATCAAATCTTTTGACCAAAAACAATACTGTGACAAGGCGAGGGTAAGCACAATAACAGATAAATAACTTTTTATAAACTCTTCTAAATTATAGTTTCAATATTCATATTTTAACTCTGTTTATCTATTTAAGTCAAAATTCAGTATAGAAATTCTTATCATATTATGATAGTCACGACATTTATTTGTTGATCTTAAGTCTAGAAATTATTATGTATACGTGCCCTAGCCTATGCACCCCGTTCCCCTAAGATAATCCTATCCTGGAGATAGCGTTTTTGTTTTAAGTCAGTCGGTATTAGTTAGCCATGGGATAAACATGAAAGAGTTGAATTTAGATACTCGAGAGAGTAACATGTAAGAGTCGGTTTAGAGACTCGTAAGAGTTAACATGTAAGAGTTTGAGTTTTGGGGCGACGCTCGCCCGCTGTGTTACGGAATGTAACAGTTTAGAATCTGGTTAGTTGAGTATGTTTAGTTTTTATCCATAGTTAATAATCAGTTATATTTAATCATGTAAATAAAAGTTTAGTTATATTAAATCACTAGTATTTGTTAATTGTTCTTTTATTTTTTTAATGCAATCGTCATTATTTCATCTGTGAAGTATTTGCAAAATTTTAGTGTAAAATTAAAATGTTGAAGGTTGTATATCAATAATGTATTAAATATTAAGTGTTTCTGATGAATAATTTGCGTCACGAACTAAGAAAATGGGGTAGTTTTTGAAGAAATGGTTGATATAAAAATTGACAGCTGTCACAATTGAATTGGATATTTAAAAAAAACGGGTCAAGCAGAAGCGTCCTCGTCGCGACCCTGGATACTGGTTTTAAACCAGTAATAATTTTGCAGCTACCAACTAGTATTCTGCCAAAGTACTTAGAAGAAACCCCAGAAGATGTATTTTTTATATTATACAGTAAATATTGTTACTTACTAGTTGGATACGAATAAATAACTAGTATTTGTTCATGTCCGTAGTGTTCATCAGTTAAAGTGTATGTCTGTGTGTTCTTCCTTCTCACAAGCCGTGGACGCCAGCCATCAAAGCGTCCACCAGTCAGTAAGTGTATCATCGTTGGAAATCATCATCCTTAGTATCATCATTATCAGTCAGCTTCAGAGACCCCCCTCGTGTTACAATACTTTCCAAAAAAATGAATTATGTTTGTGATAAATTATAAATAAATGAAATTTAAATTACTCGTTCAAGTACAGTTTACATCGTATTGAACTGGTTAAATTTTTTATTTTTATAATCATTTTTGTGCATTTCTCATTAGGGAAAACTAACAAACATTAAATTAACTTGAATTTAAATTATTTCCGTATGTAAAAAGTAATTTTCATGTTTTAAAGTAATTATAAGAACTTACAATTGGATTTTTGTAAAATAATACCGTTAAACATTCTTAAGTAATGGGTTAATTATACAAATATGTTAAAATTTCCTCTTAAGTACAAACAAAGATTATTATCTTGAATATAAAACAGGATTTTGATTATTTTATTTTATACTTTATTATAACCAATAAAAATTTATGACAAATTCTTTAATATTTTATATATGTATATATTTTATATAATCAGACTTATAATTTGGAAAAACACAAGAAAATTTTTTATTCTGCATCATCAATAATTTCTTAAAAGAATTCCCGAAACACCTCCTTCTGAAATTCCTTTCCAAATTTGAATTTCAAATTTTGGAAAAAATCCAGTTTGAATATAAATTACCATTCCACCTCCCAATATGATGAGAACTAACAAATGACTGTCTCACAAACAAAACCAAAACAAAAAACTATCGCATTAGACGCAGTCGACTCGGATGCCGTGAAATTTCGGCTGCCGCAGGCCCCGCGATCGTAGGCTGTTTCAGCTGAAGGTAGAGTCGAATTTCTGTTGTTATTTGCTAATCAGCCACACGCAAGAAGATAGTGTTTTGTTTTTTCCCGGTGCGTTTTTGTTTGACTCGTGACAAGATGGCGGGAGGATGGGATTTGGACCCTTTTAAGCCTCCGGAAATAACTGTTAATAAATGAGCCGATAATTTTTTCGTAACACGGTTAAGATTTGGTTTTTGCTGAACGAAATTAGTTGAGAATGTAAACTTTAATTTCATTCACAAAAACAGGAGCAGTTAATGAAAATATTTATGCTAATGAGATACCGAGAGACTCTTTTTTGAAATTTTGAACAGATTTGGGGTATAATATGAGAATGATCCAGAACGTTATTTGCCTAGCCTTGAAACAAAAAAATCTAATGTGGCTAACACAACAACTCCCGCTATTTAATTTTCTTTAATTTAAATATACATACTTACATATTTAGTTATACTAGAAACTGTATTAAAATCCATTCCATATAACTATGGTTCTATTTATTTACCATTTTCTTTTTAAAACGTTACTATTATTAATTTGAAATGATTAGTTCTTTGATAGTTACATTTATCTGTCAGTTACATACATTTGAGATATGAACTGTATAATCAAGTAGTTGTGTTTGTTTAAAGCACAGCTCTGTGATTTAAATTATAGATAATTTTATAAAATTATCCATAAAATATATAGAAAAAGTATTAATGCAAACCAATAGAAAATTTAATAATCTTTAATTTTTATATTAATATAAATCTCCAAAAAATAACATTTAAAGGTATTTTTCGGAGTAAAACTATTTTGAGCTTCAAGTAAACTGCCATTTCCGGTTATCTGATTTACACCAAAATCTAATGACTTCTTTCCATATTAGAATAAGGTATAAATACAAGGTTTTAAAATTTTCTTTATGATAGTATATTTGAGTTACAGCGTAAACAGGAACCACACACACACACACTCACACACATACATACATACACACAAACATCATCGTGAAAATGTTAAAAATTGATTCGAGGGACCTTAAAACGTTATCATTTATTAAAATCTCGATATGCGATTTTTAGCACGATTTAAAATAGCAATGAGCTGCACATTACTTACAGAACACCCGGTATAGTCAAAATCTAATATGTTGTTTCCAATCATATACGAGTTTTAAATACCAAATTTGAGAAGTTTTAATTTTAATATATTTTATCAAGAAAATCGGTTCAGAGCTTTAAGTATAGTACCACTTCCGGTTTACCAATTTTAGCCAAAATTAATATGTTGCTCCCATTGATATGTCTCAATACTAAATTTGAAAAGTTTTGGATTATATTTAAATATAGATTTTCATTAAAAACTGTTATGGGCTGCAAGTAAAGCACCACTTACCATCGTTCAATTTTACCCAAAATCAAATCAATATGAAGTATTAATGCAGAAAGCTTAAATGCAGAAATTAGAAATTTCACACAAACAGACATCATTGTAAAAATAGTAAAAAAAGTTGATGGGATAAGTAAAAATGTATAACATTTTCCAATATTTTTTGCCAGCAATAAACCAAATTAATTTCTAAATAAGTATTAATAAATATTAACAGATATGACCGCCAGTTTTATTAGAGGAATAAGTACCGCATTAAAGGTCTTTAATTAATAATTAGATTCCTTTTCTCTAAGTGGAACAAGGAACAAGAATTCTATCTATTTTAATAATTTTGTTTAGTGCTATCTCCATTTCCATACATAGCTTGGAGCCTTTGAGATAGCGGCAAGGATAATAATAATAATCTACAGAATCTCTCGTTGTACTAAGCAGCCATATATTATAAAATATTTATTTATTTTTTATTTATTTGCACCGACAAGAAAATGAGACATTTCAGATAATCTCTACGGGCCTATAGTTCTTTTCACAAATTGATAAGTTTTTAGCCTAAAATGGAACAAGTATTTTTTCAATAAAATTCTGTTTTATTTTTCAACAAAGACTTCTTTTAAGTCAATACACATTTTACATTGATACTCCAATTGGTGACGCGTTGCAAAATAAACTTGTTCGTCACCCTTCGTAATCCAATGTTTTGATTGTTCATTCGGCCCAAAAGTATAGTGGTGAATTTTGTCGATGTTGTCGGTGGTGGTCGCAGTTCTTGGCCATTTTGAACGCTTATCATTCTGGTCACCAAATTATTTCAATACGAACATAATGTTTATTCATTTACGGTCACCAGAAAATGTGATAAGTTAGTAAATAATTTAATTTACCTCTAAAATATCCAATTTATCATCAAATTGTGATCTCTAAACTATTTCAATACGAACATCTGTTAACATATTCTGTCACCAGTAAAACGAATTAAACATTAAAAAATCTGATGTGGACACCACACGACTTCCTTGTACACAAGACCAATATGAAGTATAGATCCAAGTATAAAATTGCACGTATTTGACGTAATTTGACATTAGCATCTATTTTTTATTTTTTTGTTATTTTTTGTCCTAATCCATAGCAAGCTTCATTACAAAAACCAAAAATTATGTAAGTTTTATATATACATATCTCGCTTATACAAAGGGCTAATTTAATAATACTTGATGTGCTAGACACAGAATTTAATTCTCAAAATTTTTATTTGAAGCATTTATTTCTAAAATCAAAATGAAACCATTTTATTGAAGAAAAACTGTTAACAACTTCAGGTAATATGTCACTTCCGGTTAGCCTGTTTTAACCAAAATCCACTATGTTATTCCAATTGACATAAAAGTCTTATATACCAAATTTGAAAAGTGTTAGATTATATTTTAAGATAGTTTTTCATTAAAATCTATTATAGGCTTCAAATAAAGTACCATTTCTAGAAATTATGTAATGACCAAAAAGGGAGGTGCACAACTAGATGTTATAGCAGTCCTAAATACAAAATTTCAACTTTCTACGGCTTACTGTTTTTGAGTTATGCGAGATACATACGCACGTACGTACGTACAGACGTCACGACGAAATTAGTCAAAATGGATTCAGGGATGGTCAAAATGGATATTTCCGTTGAAATCTCAAAACCGAACCACTATTTAAGTACGATTAAGTCATAAAAAAAACCGCTACACTGGTAACCGGCCGGCAACCAATCATTCCACTTCTCTCCCTGTTGGATCCCATCGACGCTTAATATAACATCTTTTACTTTTCAAGGGCGACAATAGTTTAATTAACCGTGGTTTTAACTGGGGTGAATTAGGGGATGAAATATTGGAGAAAACTAGTTCTATTGGATGCAATACCGATTTTGTCTTTGTTTTTGCATTTCCTCTCTCTGGGAACGATACTAATCAAATGGACTAGATACTCAAAAAAATATAGTGAATTCATACAATTTTCACATTTACGTGTTCTATGCATGAATTAGCGTTGACTCCACTCCTTGTACGGTGCATTTCATTGAATTTATGAATCAAAGCTATAAAGTTACAAATACTTTTCATTGTGAGCGAGAATCTCACGAGAATTGTCGCTTCTCGCAGTTGTTATATCGATCTCGCCTCGAATTTTAAACTGCAATCTCGCTCTCGTTCTCGTCTCGCATAATGCAACGAGACGAGACGAGATGTGAGAGTACTCTCGCCTCGTCGTGCATCACTAGTGTTGGATAACTTATCTGTCGGATAAATGAACAATATCGCATCAGAAAATGACATTCAATATAATTTACATCATTTGTGCTTTCATTTCCATGCGATATTTTATCATTTATTTGACGGATAGTTATCTTGAACTTTATCCGGAGATGGAAATACCGGCCCTAAGAACATCTACATGTTGTGGCTAGTGTTTTTTTTTTTTTCATCTTATATAATACTTCCTTGTCCCAACCTTCCTTGTACCTATCATTCTAATCTCTCAAGGATTCTGAGTATTTCTTCCTAGTTTCCCATAATTTTCACCGTTAGTTCCATCAGTTTGATTATGAGCTAAAATGATAATGACGCGACAAGTACAAATACAAGTACAGGGTGGGGCAGAAAAACCTATCCGATTTCAAATCCCTTTTTCCCAGAAGAGGGAGCAGGTAGAGTAGTGGGGTAAAAACCGTTAGAAAGCCGGTTTTATGCCATTTGTCAGTAGTCAACATGCCTTGGTCTGGTGAACATCGTGCTTTTGTTATTGAGCGGTTTATCGAATGCGGCGGTTCGATAATTGCTACACAACGTGCTTTTCGAATTCATTTCGGACTCGGGCGTCATGATCCTGTTCCACATCACGCTACGATTAAAGTGTGGGTGTCAAATTTTAGACAGACGAGTTCAGCATTGAAAAAGAAGTCGCCTGGACGTCCCAGGACAGCAACAGGACCTGAAAACGTGGCCAATGTGAGAGCCGCGATTGAACGTTCCCCGCGTCGTTCGGCGCGAAAACATTCGCTCGCTTTGGCGATTTCCAACCGCAGTATTCGGCGCATTTTGCACCGGGACCTCAAAATGCATCCCTACAAAATGGTTGTTGCACAGGAATTAAGTGAAAGGGATTTTGAAACCCGTACGAACCTGTGTCGCGATTTCCGAGAACGCCCAAACGACGATGTTGTACTCTTCACGGACGAAGCCCATTTTCACCTTTGTGGTGCCGTTAACAGGCAGAATTTTCGATATTGGAGTGACGAAAATCCTCGAGAAATCCATCAGGAACCCCTCCATAGCCCAAAAGTGACTGTGTGGTGTGCTCTTTCCCGCCTAGGCGTCTGGGGGCCTTACTTTTTTGAAGAAAATGGGCAAACCGTAACGGTCAACAGCGAGCGCTATTGTTTCATGCTGGAAAATTTTCTTAGACCCAAAATGGAAGAAAATGGCGTGGAAAATGTGTGGTTTCAACAGGATGGTGCAACCGCCCACACATCGCGACGATCAATGGACATTCTCAGGGAACTGTTTCCCGGTCGCCTCATTTCCCTGAGAGGTGATCTTGGCTGGCCGCCGCGCTCACCGGATCTCACTCCATGTGACTTCTTCCTTTGGGGTTACCTCAAATCGAAGGTTTACCAGCATCGACCAAGGACCCTTCTTGCTTTACGAAGGGAAATTGCTCGGGCAATTGAAGAAATTCCTGTGGAAATGACGGTGAAAGTCATGGAAAGCTACCGCGAGCGCCTAAATCAGTGTATCCGCTCCCAAGGACGACATTTGAGTGATGTGCTTTTCAAAACTTAAATTTAAAAATGGCATAAAATTTGCGATATGTTAATAAAAAAATTTTTTGACAAGTTGAGTGGTTTTAATTTTATAACGTTTTGAAATCGGATAGGTTTTTCTGCCCCACCCTGTATTTCTTCCCAGTTTCCCATAATTTTCACCGTTAGTTCCATCAGTTTGATTATGACTTAAAATGATAATGACGCGACAAGTACAAATACAAGTACAACTATGTGCAGCAACTGTAGATATAGGTGTATATATGGATATTGGCTGGTATTGGCAGTTGGTAGTCGGTAAGGTAGGTTACTACTGTAGCAACCGCAACGGGCTGCGTCCGTCCAGAGTTGATCTGTGCTCTCGTTCCCACAGCCTTGCGTCAGAGACGGCGAGGAGGGGCTTTTTTTAAGAGCCGGAAAAGTTAGATATATACGGAAAAGATGAATACAAATTATTATAAATATCATACATCATATATGTCTTATAAATATTAAATATTTAGTGTTAACAATTATTCGAAATCTCTGTCAAACAGCGTATGTACTTTAGGGTGGACCTTAACAGGGGTCAAGTTTAATTTTAACTGGGCCGCCCCCTAAAGCGATTCCAAATAAAAAATGTGCTAGCAATGATTCCGCTTAATATTAATATTTGACCGTGCCTAAATGCACTTGATTTTTCCCCATTTAAATAACATTGGGCTTTGATGCATTTTGGAACTGTATTTTTGTTAAAGGCAATAAGAGGCTTAAAAAATCCACTCAATATAGAAATATATACTAGAGTAACCCGAGAATATGTGGACAAAATTTAATCTTTAATATGTTTAGGGTGACCTAATAACGCTTTAATGGTATTATTTGATTTGTAAAGATAAAATAAATTCTAACAACAAATCCGGTATTTATAAAATTAGTTGTAATGATTGTAATAATAATAATAATAATAATAATAATAATAATAATAATAATAATAATAATAATAATAATAATAATAATAATAATAATAATAATAATAATAATAATAATAATAATAATAATAATATAACTTTATTGACCACAGTCAACGGCGGGGTTCACCCAAAGGCTGCTCTTCCACCCAACCAGTACATTAAATTACAAAAAAAATTAAGAAAAAGTCAACATGAGTACATAGCATGAAAGTATAGCATAATATGCCAAAAAGCAGATAAATAGGGTTAATTTGTTTACATTATAATAATATATTGAAAATAATTACTAATTTAAACAGAACAATTTTTTTACATGAGTTTTGAAAGAGTGTAAAGAAAGAGATTTTAATTCACTTGGAAGATTGTTATACAATTTGGGTGCAAGGTAAGAAAACGCATTTTTCGATTTATTTTTGTTATATGAAGGTACGATATACGAATTCTTATCACGTAATTGATAATGCTGTTCTTTTAATTTAAGTTTTTCATGTAGATAAGAAGGGCAACCTGTTAGTATGATCTTGTAATAAAGTTTACATCGGTCAAACTAAAAGATAAATTGACACTCGGTTTAAAGAACATTTTTATCATCTAAAAAGCGGTAATCCAGAAAAATCTAGCGTAACTCAACATATGTTCATTAATAATCACAAAGTTAACAATTCTAATATTGAACTTTTAAAACATATTATTTAATGGGGTCCCGTGGCCGCGTGCCTGAGTGTCAGGTCGCGAATCTGGGGAACCGGGTTCGATCCCGACCGACGCCAAATATTTCCAATTTTAAATGGCACAAAAATGACCCCTGTGGTGCACTCTCCACGCCAGCAATGAGTGCCCGTGAGGTGACGCCTGGTAAACGCCCGCACGGTACAAATATGTCATCATCATTACCGATATCTGCATATACAGCAGATTGGCACACCCAGCAATGGGTAATATGTCGTGATGATATATTTATTTATTTATTTATTTAAAACATATTAATAATGATAGATATTTAGATGCAGTTTAATAATAAATAAATATAAAAATAATTTGATGAACGCAGATCTCGGTCCCATACCAAACTCAAAACTTTTCGATTTAATTCAGTTAAGTTTTATTGGACGATTAAAATTTAATGACTCATTATTATTTGACGAAATTTATCTTAGTTTATAGGTAATCATTCACCCGTGACTCCTGTTCCTATATAATCCCAGTTCTCTGCCTTGTTTTTCAGAGTTGTTAGGACCTCTGGCATGGTTGACATGTTGAGTAATCTTGACTACTCTGTTTAACTTTCCCTTGTTGTACTATTGATGATGAGAACTTAGTTGTCGAAATACGTATTTAGTTTTTATTAAAATTAATTTTAAGGTTAAGGGGTAATTATAATAGTTTTAACAAAAATTGCATACCTGAATATTTTGTACAATACTATTCTTCTCCAAGGTTTCAAAAGAAACCACATCTATAAAATAATTTAAACGTCAACTTTCATTCGCTAGTCATACCATATTAGCGTTTTCAATAGGCTAAGAATCGATTTAGGAAGATTCAAAGTACGCAAAAATAATGAAAGTATTATCACGAAGTAATTTAAATCTATAATTGTACAAGTTAGTTGTATGTATGTACGCCACTGTAAGTCGTAAAGTAATAATAGATATAAAATAATACGTAATAATTTTTTAATTACTGTTCAGCCTACTCTTGTATTTCATTTATTTCCTGAACGATTTTCTCCTAATAAAAATATATTGAGAATTAGTGCGATTGTTTCTAATTAAATTTATATTTATAGTAACGTTGCATCAATTAATGAATAATAAGTCAGGACAACAGTTATATTTTAAAAGACTAGGAGTTTTATAAAACGACAAATTTATAGTTTGATTACGATATGTTACAGTATAAGTACAAGTGTATCCACTATAGTTAGTGACGCATGCGAGGCGAGACGAGAAATATAAAATATCGATCGCGTCTCGTTTTCGGATCTGTAATCTCGATCTCGCTCTCGTTCTCGCACATTTTTTTGGGTCTCACGAGAGTCTCGCTATAAAAATAAGCGCATGCGCACTACGTATTTACGTAACTGTTTAACTACAAGAGACAATTTCGCACCAATAGCACCGTCTTCCATGTATTTGCAATTGTATAACTATAATAAAGAGACGAAACACTAAATTCTGGTCACCAAATTATTTCAATACGAACATAAATGTTTATTCATTTATGGTCACCACAAAATGTGATAAGTTAGTAAATAATTTAATTTACCTCTAAAATATCCAATTTATCATCAAATTGTGATCTCTAAACTATTTCAATACGAACATCTGTTAACACATTCTGTCTGTCATCAGTAAAACGAATTAAACATTAAAATATTATTTTTTTGTAACTAAAAGTACCTACATTTTTCATTAAATATATGTCACTATTTAAGTAAGATTAAGTCATAAAAAACGCTACACTGGTAACCCGCCGGCAACCAATCACTTCGCTTCTCTCCCTGTAGGCTCCCATCGACGCTTAATATAACATCGTTTACTTTTCAGGGGCGACAATAGTTGTATTAACCGTGGTTTTAACTGGGGTGAATTAGGGGATGAAATATTAGAGAAAACTAGTTCTATTGGATGCAATACCGATTTTGTCTTTATTTTTGCATTTCCTCGCTCTGGGAACGATACTAATCGAATCGACTCTAAATAGACTCAAAAAATATAGTGAATTCAAATAATTTTCACATTTACGTGTTCTATGCATGAATTAGCGTTGACTCCACTCCTCGTACGGTGCATTTTTCATTGAATTTATGAATCAAAGCTATAAAGTTACAAATACTTTTTTATTGCGAGACTCTAGCGAGATTTCTCGCTTCTCGCAGTTATTATATCGATCTCGCCTCGAATTTTAAACTGCAATCTCGCTCTCGTTCTCGTCTCGCATAATGCAACGAGACAAGATGTGAGAGTACTCTCGCCTCGTCGTGCATCACTAACTATAGTGGGATGATGTGCACATTGTCGGTATATGCGGAGACTTTCCCAGAACTATTTTCGCTTGAAATTCAACCAAACAAAACAATAAGCTCACTTAACGCACAAAAGGCTCTTGGAAAACTCCAGGCGCGTTTTGTTGAGGTTATTGTTATAAACAATAGTAAGCAAATCTCTACATTTGCCGGGCAATGTGCACTATGTACTTTTACTGTAACATATATAATATTCAGGAATAGAAAAGGTAAATAATGCATTTGTGACATTATGGTTATTAAGAGGAAGTAATATTTAACATATTAATTAAGTAATAAATAATTCCAATTGCAATCATTGCATATCCCATAAAAACTAGTTCAAATTTTGCATAACGTCAATTACACAAAATTGAAAAGGCGTGTTTATAAATTAATGTAATCAATTTTAATCCTACTCCTCCAATAAAATAGACAGGAAATCGTGATGTAACAAAAAAATCAGGTAATTTATTACACAATTTTAAAAGTGCTCCAAATCTAGACACCTGAAACAAATGACTACACCGTTGTGTCCATTAGGAATTCACACCAGATCATTTATATCTCCCGCCCAGAAACAAAACAGAATTGAATAACAAATTATGCTTTTCTAACGGAGTAAAAAGTATGAATACGAAACAAAATAAGATGGGAGTGAATAATTCAAAATGGTCATGGTTCCGTTACTATGGAAACACGTCGTGCGTTATGTTAGGTTATATATATATATATAACCTAACATAACGCACGACGTGTTTATATATGCTGTCTCACAACTCGCACCCCAGAGCAAATGAGGAAACACGAGACTGCACTCGGATGTGTAATTTCGAAGAAAAAAAAATCTAGCTTAAATGATATTCGAGAAAAGACGTCTTAAAGTTGACCAATCAGAGACCTACACCTTTAACGTGTGTTTGCCGTAATTTTACGTTACTAGGGTTTTATACAAATCAAATCTTCTTTAAAATGTGTGGGCGACTGTAGTTTTGTCAGTGTCAAATTAAATTTGACAAGGTGAATAAAGAAAGGCAAATTCTTACCATGTATTCAGCCGCTGATTATAATTTTCGGAGAATGTGGACGTAACGCCAGAGAGACAGCCTATTCGGAACGTTGCACTGTACGATATAAATGATGATCTCGGATGACACCTTCGCTAACCTAAATTTGTTGACAGTGAAAAGTCAACTCTAAAGTGTCAAAATTACAGTAAGTCAAACAAATTTTGTAACTCACTAGTAGTATTTTTAAAACCTAGCAACTAGTTTTATTTTGTAATAATATCATCACACCTCAAGATATCCTTTCGGGATTGGTGGATTAAAAAGTCTTGTAACTCCGTTATGCAAGCAGCCGCAAATTATTTTCTTCTATTTGTTGGTAACCTATTGTCGTCGGCAAGTGTCAGTTTTGTCTGGGGCGCGAGTTGTGAGACACCCTGTATATATATGGGTCTTTGTAAGTTTAGATAAATCCATAAATTTTTTGCGAGCTCATCTACTTATTCATTGCCTATAACTCCCTCGTGTCCCAGTACTCCTCACAAAGTGTCTTGAAGCCTTTTGTTGTTTATTTATTTATCAAATTTTCTTTTAAAAAACAATTATTGTACATGTACTTACTATATTTCTTATTGTTATTATACATTCTATTAGACATGAAATCACTTGTTTGTATGACAGTAGAAAGTCGTCACTCGATCTAACGGTAATAAAACAATTGCGTTCCCATGGAAACGAGCTGTAAACATGTGTGTGGGTCCGGGTACGAACTACGGCCTTGCCATAGGCTACTACGATCAGAGAAGGCGTAAAACAGTGAAAGAGATGCATTGAAAAAACCTGTAGCCGTATAATTGTTATTGTCTGTTGTTTTAAGCTTCTGCATTCATTATAGACGCAATGTACTAACTAACTAACTACTTGTTCTTTTGTTTTACGCAGTAATGAGACGACATATCAAATACAAGTTATTGTTAGATAAGAGTTTATTGTAAAATTGTAAAACACTACCAAAATCAGCGAATAAAAAGCAACTTCCAACAAAAGTTGCGAACAATGAAATTTTTATGGAATAGCCCGTACCAAACGTCATGAGCTGTTGCGCAGAAAGCAAAACTCTTTTCTCTCTCTCTCCTATTGCCTGATCTTTCTCTATCTGCCTCTCTTCTTGATCTGCCCATTTCATAGCTCATGAAATTGGCACCACCTCTATCTACATTTATAAAAATATTGTGAAAAAATTTAAATCGGTCTCCTCAGGCCCGGATTAGCATTTCTTTACGCCCTAGGCCAAAATTCATGACTGCACCCTACTGTTTTTGGAGCTTTTTGTTTTGTAGGTATGACTCCCCCTCTCAATATATACCGAGTTTTAATAATGCTTGATTTCATTAAATTCTTGTTCTATATCGGTGCCTTTATGAGTCTATAAACGCGCTGAAAACATATTAAGAAGATCTATAAACTGTTTTTGGAGCTTTTCGTTTTTTAGATATGACATACTGCTTTTAAAACTGATTCATAAATGACATATCAACATCAAATTGCTGTCAGTCAATGAAGAATTTTCATCCCTGAAGTTCAATTTGTTAGCGGGAAGTACTACAAACGTAACTGATTTTACAAGTCGCATTTATTAAAAATCTAATAGAATTATAAAATTACCCCAATAGAACTAATAATATAAAAACATGTTTCATAAGAACTGTGATCGCACTCGTCCTTTGTAAAACTTACCGCGAAGCGGCTTGTTTTCCAAAGTTGGACTCGTGGGTTAACATTTTGCCTTATGAAATTTGTTTTTCAATATACCTACTATTATCAGTCATCAAAGATACATTTACCATCTTTTTATAAGTAGCTAAAGATTACAACTTTTATTTTGCTTCTCTATCTCTCGAATGAAACGCATCATGTAAACAATAATTTTAGACATTTTAGATGCATTTTTTAATTCTGAATACTTTTCGTATTTATACTTTTATTCTAAAATTAATCGGGCAGAAATTACAGTCTAAGATTCATAATTAGATACTCGGTATATAAATATTAGAATTATTTAAAATCTTCGACAACTGTTATAGCTTAACAGGATTTACCAATCACTCTACTATACTGATTTTGTACAATTAAAGCAATGTGACTGTTTACGTCGTCTTGTAACTGCAGACACTTCTCTCTTTCCGTTTTCCCATTTATCCAACTACTCGATGTGCGCCCCCTCAGTGCCTGCGCCCTAGGCCATGGCCTAGGTTGGCCTTATGGGTAACCCGGGCCTGGGTCTCCTACAAAATGGACTAGCTTCTAAGAATTGGCAGGAAACAATGAAGAACTGTACTATTGTTAAAAGAAAATCCTTTACATTTAAAATAAAATACTAAAAAATTGTAGGCGTCGCCTATTAATATCTTTATAAAAAAAATAAAAAGTATGTAGAACGCATTAAAAAGTATTTATGTCCTTACGTTATTATGTTATGTCTAAACAAAATTACATGTAATTTTTTACCATCAAAATTACAATATCATTTATAACATGCATGAAACCATATTTGCTTAAAACACTTTTTATTCTCATGTAACAAATCATCAGTCATTTGTTTATGTGGATAGCTCTCGCTTTAGGCAAATGTCAAAACAAAACACGCGATCGCCGCGATAGGTTTTTGTTTTGCGTGGGTTGAGATAAGTGAACATCGGTGAAATAACCTCAAGGCGATTAGGAGATTTACCTACTTGATTATGATATGTTTCATGTTCGGGATGATATGCGATTATTAGCTAGTGTGCTATGGATGTTGGCTTTTGTTTTTGTGTAGGATGAAAAAGTAAAAGTATTATTTTTGGTTGATATCTGGTGACAGCTACATAAGAGCAGAAATAAGAAAATTAAACGACAATTTGCATTATATCGATAAGAATTGTTTATAAATATATAATATGAACCAGTTATAAATCTTTCATATTTATAGGTAATATAAATTGATTATAACTTTTATTTATTGAATAGAACTTTATTTCATTTTATACGACAGCTATGAATTGCTTTCAAAAATATAATTTTGGATATAAAATTTTATGTTCGATTAAAAAATAATATATGCAGGTGTTTTTTTAATAGCATATACTTAAACGATAATCTAACTATTCAACAAATGACGTTTCATATTGAAACAATTTGAACAATAACTTTTAAAAAGAGATACAGTATTTTTTTTTTTATATATTACCGTGGGATAAGTTACACCATATCGCACTTATTTTAGTTATGTAATGGCCTTGTTAGGTGAGTGAGTGCGGCTATGAAATTCTAGTGGGGTAATAATTTTCATTAAATCACTCAATGGGGCTATTAAATATTTAAAATGAGTGCGATATCGTATACAGTGATAGATTCAATCGCTTCATTTGCACTTGTGTATCGGAAACCAAACATTATTTCCTTTAATTTAGGAAATAGGAAGAAATCATAATGTTCAAGGTCAGGAGTGTATGGTGGGTGCACCAGTAATTCCACCGTTGAGTATGTGAGGATGCATTGTCCTGATGCAATACTAGTTTACTTCGAAGCCTATTTTCACGCACTTTTTCAAACACCCGTGGCAAACAAATTGTTGTGTACCAATTAGAAATTACTGTTTTCCTATCTTCTAATGCAATATTGACAGTAGGACCGGATTTTGAGAAAAAGGAGGCAATCATTTTTGTACCAACACTTCAAATAAGTTTTACTTTGTCAGATTGGGGTCTGTTGGAAAGACCTATTGAGATGATTGCCGTTTTGTTTCAGGTTTAAATGCATACATCCATGATTCATCACCTGTTATAATATCATATACTTCTTTAGATTTACCTTCGCTGTACTTTTTTAATGTTTTAATGCACTATTCCACACGATATTGCTTTTGACCATCATTTAAATTATGAGGTATCCAACGGTAACAAACTTTCCTGCCTTTTAGATGATCGAGCAAAATTTTATTTATAGCCAAAGTAGCCCGTATAATTCTGTATGTGACACAGTTGTCGTCTTTAATCATTGTACAAATAGCAGCTATGTTTGCATTTGTAACTGCAGAAATTGGCCGATCTTCGCGTAAATTGTCACTGAGACTCGATAAAATTTAAACTCATTGTACCAGCTGTGAACAGACCTGCTACTAGGTGCATTATTTCCAAAAGTATCTCGAAGTTTTTCGATGCATCGATGGAAATACTGTATTCCCTGATGAAGTTACAAAAAAATAACGAAATATTGGAATTTTAAATAAAATTAACAAACACTACATGGGTTATTAATATAATCCCTGCCAATCTACGGCGAGAAATCCATTAATATTTTATCATTCAACAAGTACGGCATTACTTCCAAAGAGAATACAATGTTCTTTAATATTTATAATAATACTAAATGTGAAAAAATGATATTAAACATCGTTTTACACATATACAGACATCATCGTAAAAATAGTAAAATCGTATTCTAGGGACCTTAAAACGTACTTATTCATTAAAAACTCACCACCGATTTTTTTGACCAAAAACAATACCTTCCTTACCTAAAGGTGACGGAAGGTAAAAAACCGATCGTGCAAAATAGTAATATCATATAATTTAAGCAGCACTGTTTATAAATAAATCTTGAAAGAAAAGAATTACCATACTAAAATTATTCATATCTGCTTATAAAAAGTTTTTAAAAATATCAAATAAATGTCAGTTGCTACTAGTTTAACTTTAGTAACTCAAAAAAAAAACAGCTTTAAAAAGATGCATAATAAAACTGTAATAACCAGTGGTCAAGAACAAAACTAGCTTTAAAATATCTTTCTGTTATTAATTCTTATCTCTTCTGCGGTTTGAATAAATTATCATTTAGCATGCCATTCCGCTTTATTCTCGCGTATTATGTCAAACCAGTCTATAAATAATATTACAAAACATCTCTCACATGATCTGTAGCCTATGCAATGTGTTTTATGTTCCCAGAATCAACATAAGAGATCGTTCGCCGAACAAGAGCGCTGAGGCTAAATGCTGACCACCGCATAATCAAATCATTAAAAGATTAATCATTGCTATAAATGCATATTAAGATCAGGCCAGCATAGCATAGCATAACCTTCGAGGACATAAATGATTATTTTATAAAATTGATGACATTGCACTCTATTTCTATTCTTAATTGCGAACAATTACAAAAGTTTGTCTAGAAAAGTAAAATGAGCCAGTTTCACATTTTTCAAAAAGTATTTAAATGAAAGTTAATGCAATATTTTAATATAGTAATAATAAATAGCCATAAAAAACAACCTCCCACTCCTGTGACGTCAAATTACATACAGCACGTCATTCACAGCCAACAGAAAAACAGTTTGTCCGTCTCCTCGTTATTTATACAGGGTGTTATGTAAGTAATGTGTCTTAGTTCATGGTACAAGCCTCAAATTTGAAAATATCACCAAATATCCATTAGATATTTTACAATTCATTTTTGAAATTTGGATATTTTGAAAAAGTCACGTGATCTGAAGCAGAATGTGACGTCACAACACATACATCTTTATCGACTCCAATTGGTCCCTTATAGTGTCAATTCTTTGTGTTTTGTTACAAGTGTTATGATAAATATATTGTCAAAGCTGTCAAACAAGTGTCAATTTTTGAGTTTGGTTCATGTTAGATAATACAAACTCAATACAAAATGAGTAATTTACAGTATCGTATTGTGCCTTCTTGCAAAAATGTGCTAGGAACAAACCTACTATTGAATTTATAAATATGCCAAAAGATGCAAAGAAAAGAAAATTGTAGCTGGAGGCAGTAGGTCGAAGAGCTGATGGTTGGGTTATTACATTTTATTTTACCTTAACTCTTTAACACACCTTATTTCGGCAACAGTAAAACAGTCCTTTTCTGATATAAATTCAGCCATCATCCAGCTTTCGATTATCGGTAAACTGTCCGACTTAGCTCGACTGTATTCTGTATTATTAGCCCTTATTACTCATTTATAATGGAAAATGTAGGTGATGGAAAAACTATTTTTCTATTAGCTGTTGTTTTTCATGACTATTTTTGGCGCCAATATTCGTATTTAATTATTTATGAATACAACAACAAATTATTAAAAAAATAATTATTAATAAGAAAATATTACATAAACTTTCATTTAAAATACTTTTTTAAAAATGTGAAACAGGCTCATTGGCTAGAAACACGGATCATATATATTCTCTGCCAATAGTTAGTAGCAGGACATAGAAGCTCAATTGGCTAGAAACAATTGCAAGAATTGAATGTCACATTCGTCGCATTAGTTAACACCCACAATTGTCAAACGTTCCGATTTCCTTGTGAAACGTAGTTAATTTTGTAAGTTAAGTAGTTTAGCATTTTTAATTCAGTTAAAATGAGCATTCCGCGGACTGCCTTTAGAGCTATGATTTTCTATGACTATAAAAGACAGGATACCAGCAAAGCCAAATTTGATAGCAGCTTTTGACGATGCTGCCCCTTCATTATTCGCTGTTAGTCATTTGTTCCGCGAATTTCGACAAGGGCGAAAGCTGCTAGAAGACGAAGCAAGACCTGGAAGACCTGCGGATGCTGAATGTTCAAAAAATGTTGATCGTGTGGCAAGCTTGACTGAGTCCAATCAAAATATTACTTATAGGGAGATTCAGGAGGAAGTGAATACCATTTTGCATAAACATCTTGGGGTAAGAAAGCTAGCAAGCCGTTGGATACCGCATTTGCTCTCAGAAAGTCAAAAATAGAATCGAGTACTCTGGTGTAAATTTATGCTGTAAAAATTTGACGAAAGAACTTCCAATCAAGTGGCATACATTGTAACAGGTGACGAATCTTGAGTATACAGTTACGACCCTGAAACTAAACAGCAGTCTAGTGTTTGGGTATTCGAAGATGAAGACTCGCCCACAAAAGTAATTCGTGGCAGAAGCGTCAATAAGAAAATGATTGCTGTTTTTTTTTTCGCGGAACTGGTCCTGTTGCTGTTATTCCACTTGAAGATCGCAGAACTGTTAATTCTGAATAATACTGTGAAGTGGCTTTACCAAAGATGTTTGCAAAATAACAAACAGGTCACCAAAGGTTTGCGTAACATCTTTGTCCATCATGATTCGGGAGTTCAATTGGTAACTCATCCTCCGTATAGCCCAGATTTGGCGCCGTGCGGTTGCTTTTTGTTTCCAAGTGTTAAAAAAAATGATGATTTTCCAGCGCAGATGCAGCAGTTACAGAATTCCAAACAATTTTTGAGAACCTTACAGAAAATGAATTTTCCGAATGTTTTAAAAAGTGGTTTCAAAGAATGCACAATCGTATTAGTCTGAATGGAGAATATTTTGAAAAACAATAAACTGTATGAACTTTGACGTCACATTCTGTTGCAGATCAAGTGACTTTTTCAAAATATCTAATGGATATTCAAATTTGAGGCTATTAACATCAATATTTTTTTAAAACATTAGTATTTAGAAGGCATATAAAAATTGTTGCAATAGCCCTATTGATAAAATTTCCTGACAATTCTTTGATTCTTCCCTCATTCCAATATTGTTTTTCTACACTGACGATGAATATGTTTGTCGCATCACAATTAGCTTCCTCGCCTGCCTAGATATGTACCATTTGCATTGCCGCCTCCCGGTCAGTCTTGTATTCTGATGGCACAGAATCAGATCACCGAGTGTAGCGTTGGCGCGGTGGGGGCGGAGGCGTGTGCCTGGAGGCGGTGCACACGGTGTGGGAACCAGCCAGGCACGAACCAACCATAACCTACTTGGATTCCGATACATAAGCATAGGTACTACACATGCACAACGAGAACCAAACACGAACTGCACTAGGTATAAATATAGATATATGTACTAGAATGGAAATTGAGAATTAGAAAATTTAATTGTTCAAGGTTAATTATGTGATGTTTCATGTTCCATTTCATCTTGTAATTTGTGATACAAAGGAGAGTTAAATGGTACTTTGGTTTTCAACAATTAGAACGATCTGAATAATGACGATAGTTTGAAATTAAGTTAAGCGAAAGTTAAGTTAGTATAAAAAATTAGTTGATCAATTTTTGAAGTAGATATAGTATACGCATCATGATTTATAATTTGACAATTTTGACAGTTTTTAAGTAAGCCTAAAATTAATTTCACAGCTCTGACAATTAATAAATCTCCTGGATATTAGTTTGGCAACATTCCAGAAGATTGGTTGGACGCTTTTAAGAAGTAGAAGGGAAGAATGGTTGTGTGTATTGTGTATTATTTTGAAAGAAACTACTTTGTATATTTAAAATAAAATTCCAAAAAGATTGAACAATATATATTATTCTCAATAATTCTAACGTGACTCTTGTAACGAAATAAACCGTAATAATTGTTACTAGGATTCGATCCTGGGCCGTACGAACCACAACGCAGCCGATTTTAGTCTCAACTTATTAATTAATTAATTAATTAATTAATTAGTTGTGTGTGTATGTATGTGTGGATCCTCCACTCTAATTCAAATACTATCATTCAGAAAATTTTGAAACCTTGTATTTAGAACTTTTTCTGTAATGGAAAGAGCCCATTAGATTTTGGTGAAAATCGGATAACCGGAAATGGCACTTTACTAGAAGCTCAAAATAGTTTTTTTTCGAAAAATACCTTTAATAGTATATTGTGTTCTTAGGAGTAAAAGTGATACTTTGTGTGGCGAGCATGGAAGTTTACACGACGAGCGAAGCGAGTCAGACAATTGCATGCGAGGCACACAAGACACGATTATTCCGAATGACACATTAATTTTTTTTTCAAACGCACTACTTTTCTTTTTATTCGCTAATTCTATGTAGTTGCTATGGATATTTATTTATCTTATTTCTACTCCGGCGGCGTAGAAATAAGCTATTTCTACTTCGGCGGCGTAGAAATTTCCAGCGGCGTAGAAATAAAACTTCTACCTTGTGAATCGAGACACAAAAATGTCATTTCAACGACGTTTGAAAATTTTTTTTTATTTTTTTGAGATTAATGTTATTATAAAAATTAAAGATTATTAAATTTTCTATAGATTTGCATAAATACTTTTTCTATATATTTTATGGATAAATTTATAAAATTATCTATAATTTAAATCCCATAGCCTACGCTTTAAACAAACAAAACGCAGTTATTCAAATGTATGTAATTGACAGGTAAATGTCACTATCAAAGAACTAATCATTTCAAAATAATATTAGTAACGTTTTAAAAAGTAAATAGAACAATAGAAAAGGAATTCAATACAGTTTCCAGCATAAATAAATATGTAGGAATGTATTTAGATTAATAAAAATTAACGATTCACAAAAATGTTTAAGCTAATCCTCATTTTTGGATTAGTGAATTCTATTCTATCCCGGTATTTAAAATTTAATCTTCATTTATTATAGCTCCGGTGGCTCAATGGTTAGAGCAACGCCTCATGTCATGAGTGTCCTCGGGGCTCTGGGTTCGAATCCCACTAAGGCATGGATGTGAGTGAATGTGAACCCACTCTGTAATTAGGATTTAATCCTGTTGAGAGGTTTAAAAAAAGGTAGTTACTTGGATTAGATTAGACTATATTTTAAGAAATAAACTGGCAAAATTTGAGTAAAATTCCCTAATCCAAAAATAAGGATTAACTTAATCTTTTTTGTGACTCGGGCTGTAAATGGCGGTAGGTATTGTGTTGGCCACACCAGATTTTTTATTTGTAGAATCCATTAATTATCCATACTTATTTCTTCCTTAAATAATTAGATATTTTTGGTCAAACCTTTCACAATTACGTTTATGATGACCAATTAAAATATTATAGGAGAAACTAAGAGATTAGAGCAAATATTCACACAAAACCTACTCGGATGAAATATAAAATTATAGAAAGTTATGTTTTTTGGCTGTACTGGGACTGGTTTGCGGAGATAGGAAGACTGTAAGATTTTTTTACAAGGTCTAATTTTCGAGACTTAGTTTAGAATCTGGTTTTTGGTAGCTAGTTTCGTGACTGGATGTGTTTATCGGCATATCTAGGATTACGCTGGAATTCACTAATGCTAAATGCTAACTCGGTGAATTAAACCGAAGATGAGGATGGGCACGTCTTCATCATGAGAAATTAACAGAAAATAAGAAAAAGAATAACTTTTATTTCATGACAAAAACATATCATTTTAAGGCTGAATGACTTAAATAGTAGATAACAATGAATTTTATTGTCAACTGCACCACTTTTACCTAGTTTGGAGAAGGGTGTAGTGACGTCACCATGGCCCAAGTGTGGCAGACAAAGACAGACAATTTGTCATAGGCCATAGCGTTAAAAGCATTTACGAAAGGTTTTACTGAAATTTAAGTAGGTATATGATTTTTCATGAGCTGCAAATTTTTAAAAAGGTTAAAATATAGCAAAAATACATTGACAATATAGGAATAGTGTTTCACAAGGAAGGTCTTTTTGAAGTAAATCATTTAATAAACGACAGATTTGTAAAAAAAAACTACCTAAAGACAGTTCAAGTTTATAGATGAATGTCAAAAAAAAAACGTTCAGTTATCAGATACTTTTATAATTATTCTCTTCGAAAAACGGAAAATGTAATTTTTGTAATAATATAACGAGAGTAAGAATAAATTGAAATAGTTATTAACGTCATAAGGCTGATATGAAGCAAGTAACAGACGCGGTTGAATATTGTAATCAACCGAGTCAGTTATTTGTATATCAACTGTGTGACGTTCAGTATTTTTCATAATAACATAAAATATCTTCTGAAAATTCTATTTTTTATGGCATATTGACAGGTGACAGCTCTTCATGACAATTTCATGATGTTGCGATTTTTTTTAGAAAAACTTGATTTTTAATAATTATACTGTTATAAAAAATAACGGCCGTGGCTGTTTTGACGCATATATTGGTTGAGCATACAGGACTGTTAAAGCACATTTAACAGTATGGTATTATGAAAATAATTTAACAGATATTTCGAAAACTTGTTGCCAGGTAATAGTCACGAAAGCCACAAATTTGTTTCAAACAACGGAATCATACTTTTATGCTATTGTATAGCCATCTATTGCCCAGTTGGCAAGTCTGTTTTGACAACTAAAACACAACATTAACAAAGCAAAATATATAAAAATAAATAAATAAATATATCATAATATAAATAATCAGGAATTATTTTTATAGTTACTAATTATGGTACTTCTATTCGTAGAAGTGATTTCTATAATTTTTTGGTTTATTTCATGATCAGGAACGGCACTCGCTCATTTTACTTATGTATTGATAACTACCTGACATAATATGTCGATAAAAATAAAAGCTACAGAGATTATTCCCGGGAATAATCACAAGAACTTTGTTCTCAGTATAATAATGACAGGATTGGTTAAAACGCAGACACGTTACACAAATTGAAGCATTTCATTGGTTTTAAGAAACGTCAAAAAATAATCGATGGAAGTTTTGCATTTATTAAAACAGTTATATACTTTTCTTAAATATACTTATTGTTTTTAATTTTTTAAGGTATTTACAATTCTAATTCTATTACCGGTCAAATTATTTGTATGAGACTGTCACGATAGAACCACCTTAAAGTTACATATCAAGTATCTAGCTTGTTTGTTAGCCACGCCTTCTACTAATATGTATTTAAATATTTTGGAAAGGCGCTTTAGTGATAATCTTGTTTATTAGATTTAATAAATGCAAGCAGGTTAAATCCACAGGTGTACAGAAACATGTTTAACTATAAATAAATTTGTCCTTCTTAGAAATGTAACTGACAACAAAGTCCTGTTAATCACTAATACCGAAAGAATTCGTTTAATCTTCAGATCATCTTATTACTATAGTTTAGGCGTACAAAACAGAGATTATAGAACATTAGGATAAAATTTCTACGTAGGTATTCAAAAAAGAATAAGTATTATTTCCAAGAAATGTACAGTTTGAAGTAACACGAATTGAAATATAAACCTTTCCACTTACTTGTATGATCCATGTGTGTTGTGGCACTTCCCATACTTGCAAGGATTCTGGGCGCACTCCTGCACGTCGTCTTTGCAAGCAGGCCCCGTGAAACCCGGCGCACAACGACACTCGTAACTGTCTCCCCGTGAAAAGCACTGAGCACCGTTTCGACAAGGACCCGACGCGCAATGGTCCTGCAGTTCGCAACGTTTTCCTGTAAAAAAGAACAAAATAGTGTTAAAACAGAAAAGATGAAGTACCTGAAGAAGTATGAATTCAACAAAATGGGTCAATAGAGTTAAAAAATTATAAAGAAATTAAATTTCATAAATTAGCCAGCTATGCTATAACTTTGTAAACAGCTGCTATATTAACAAAATTCTGCTTAAAAAGTGTCAGTGTCAAGTGCAATTGTCAAAAGGTAATGTACGAAAAGAAATAGAATCTTTTGCAAGGTCTGTATGAAATTTGTACAAAATACATAGAACTGACGCACGAACTGACGGAAGGTAATGCGCTGACCACATCAGATATTTTAAAATTTGTTATTATGGCTAAGAACCATAGTACGATAGGGTCCTCCACCATAACAGAAAATTGACTAAAATGTTAGTTATATTGAAAGAAGACCAGACAAAATCAAGATTGAAATGAAAAAAGTTTTAACAAAATTGTTAGTTTTTGAAATATTTGAGATTTTAAGCATCTATATATCTACGTCACAACTATTGCTCTTTGTCGCGTAGCCTACGATACAAACTGGTGCGAGAAAGATAGCTAAAGGTTTCGTTAAAAATCAAATGCGGTTAAACTAACATCAATTATAACTTTTTAATACTACGAAGTGCTTCAAAATTAAACGAACTTTCTTTTAAAATAATAAAAAAATTAGAGTGGAGGACCCCAATTACATCTATTTGTATATTTTGTAATCATGTATGTTCGTATGATAAAGATAGCCAGGGCCGGCCCAAGTTACAGGCAAGCCAGGCGACCGCCTGGGGCGAAATTGGTTTTAGGGCGAAATTTTTTGAAACTATTTTCTTGCAAAATAAATTAAAAATCAAATTATAATTTTATTAACTCGTTCAGTGTGTAGCTTTAATCATAATGCTGACAATTCCAGTTGCAGCAAACTGATATTAATTTAATCCTATTTATATTTTTTACGTTATACTAAGAAAGAAGAAAGTTTAAATTCGTTGGCGATTATACGAGCTATTATATCCTTTAAAAATATTGACATATTAAATACTGAAGAAATAATTGTTGTTCAAGAAATCTACTGAAAAATACATCCAACATAAAAAAAATGCAACAAAAGCTTTTATACTGAATCCTGTACAGAAAAATATACTGATGCAACAGCCCCTCGCCAATTTGGAAAAAGACGACATATTTTGGTTTTTGAAATTTTTCTTGAAAACGATGATCCGTATCGAATTTTTATACAAAACAAGATTCTTATATTTTTTACCTAGGATAAACCGTTATGCAAAATATCGAAAAGTATTTATACCGAGACTTATACCTACACTGAGAAATATTTTTTCTTACCCTACAGGGTTAGTCACGGAAGAGTTATTTTGAAAGTCCGTTTGTTTGCAACCCAAAATACTAATTACAGCAGACCATATTTAATTGTTTAATGTCAAAATGACAGAACCATCACTAGACAGGCAAAGCAATCGTGAAATAAATATTCTATATTTTTAAGAGTGGAAGCTAGACTCTGTCCTAAATTGTATTTCGGGTTGCACACAAAAGGACTTTGAAAGTAACTTTCCCGTGACTAAACCTGTATATGGTATTAGACAAAAATAAAGCGACTCTGTAGAACCCAAAAGAAAAAATTCTCAGTATTTTAAATATCCAAAATATTTTCAAAAAAATTTCTATCAGATTAAGATTCTGTAATTATTCACGGGTAATGGACATAAATCGCCTCTTTTCTAATTTTTGTAATCTAAACAAAATTGTAATAAATGAGGTGCGCAATTTACAATTTTCGCCTGGACCGGCACTGAACATAACCATATTTTCATAAACTTAATTGATCCGAAAAGTATTGAATTAGTATTATTTTGATTAATACATTCTGCAGATATCACCATACAATTGTTGATCTGTCTATTAAGTTTTACAAATCTAAAATATTGAAAGATCAAATTAATTATTTCTCATACATATCAACCAATAAAATGTACATTTTGTATAAAATATGACAAAAATAAAGTTGACAATTTGTGAGAATTATATTTTAATTCCGTCATAAAATTAATACTTTATTTTTATCGCCCACAATTATATTGGAATATTATGAACCATCAAAACTAAAATCATAAAATCTCAGCATCCATATGGTTCCAGCGAGAATATTTTATATTTCTAATCACATTATTAATAATCAGAAATCAGATATTTTGAAACTGGATATTTTGTGTCCGAGCTAAGCTTGAGTTTTATGAGAATCGTTAAAGTTGATAGAATATAATTTATAGAAAAGCCGGGCCGTTTTTCGGATGTCACTGCCCGTTTATTAAATTTTTAAAAGCGGCTATGGTTTGTTGACATCAAGAGAGGTCACGGACAAACCAAATGGACAAAAGGGCACTAATGCGTAGTATGAAATAACCGGTTGTAAACCATAAGAAGGTATTAAAGTTGAATGCGTTTTATGCGACAGAATAGGGCAAGGTTTAGTGACAGCAAAAGAGAAAATCTGTATGAAATATATGCATATTAAGAAGTGACAGTAATAAAGTTATATTCAAGTGATATCCTTTTTGGTTGTGTTATTTTTAATAACTTGAAAGAAGCGAGAAATCTACGTACTTTTAAGTAATGTGTAAAGTCATGTTATACATTTTATTTATAGCTACTTCCTTGTGGCCATACCTTTGTACTTTATAATGGTGTAAATACTCGGAAACGTATTAAATTTGAACAGTGAAATTACATTAATCTTCTGTATGGAGTAGTCTACCATTTTAAGATATAAATAATAATAAATAAATAAATATATCATCACGGTTTATTATCCATTGCTGGATGTGCCAATCTGCTTTGTTCACAGATATCGGTAATGATGAAATATTTGTACCTTGCGGGCGCTTACCAGGGCGTCACCTCATGGGCTCTCATTGCTGACATGGAGAGTGCACCTCGGGGTCAATTTTGTGCCATTTAAAATAATAATAATAATAATAATAATAATAATAAAAATCTTAAGCGCCCGCACGGTGCAAATATTTCATCATTACCGATATCTGTGTACAAAGCAGATTGGCACACCCAGCAATGGGTAATAAGCCATGATGATATATTTATTTATTTATAAAAATCTTTATTGACCGTACGTCAAAGGCGAGGTTCAGCCAAGGGCTGTTCTTCCACCTAATCCGTACAATGATTAGAACAGATACATCAACAAAGTATTTTGTTTACAAAAAATTAAATTTAAACAAAGAAATAAAACGCATAGAAAAAGAAAAAAGAAAAAGGCACAGGTCGTATAGATGTTATGAAATCGGAAAGCCATTACAAACTAAACATGTGAATTATACAAATTTTTAACATGATATTTAAAAGAACCATAAGCAAGAGATTTTAGATTTTCAGGTAAAGCATTATATAATGATGGTGCTAGGTATGAAAAAGCTGCCTTGAATTTAGATTTTCTGTAAGATGGTATTATGAACAAATCTTTAAATTCGTAGGGTATAATTATATTGCTTAGGAACTAATTTATTCGTTAAATAATGTGGAGTACCAGTTAATTTTATTTTGTGTACGGGACAGAGATAGGAGGATTTCACGCGACCATCCATGATATTCCTTTTAGCACGTATTCGGTACTGAGATATATGATCACTTACATACAGCGTAAACAAAGCGGAAGCATGAATTCTGAAAAAGAGTAATTCTATTTTTTTCCATTTATAATAGAGTAGGAATGTAGACGCAGGAGCAGTAATCTAAAATCGGCAAGATTAATGTATTAATCAGACGTAATTTAACCTCGGTGCTTAAATCATGTCTGAACTGATACAGATGTCGCAATACTCGTAGTAAATTTCAATAACCTGAAAAACCTTAACCAACCGTATTTTTCCTTGTTTTATTATTTTAAATAAATATAATATGGCAAATATGGAAGCTATATTTAATTATGAAAAATAGTTACTACATAAACTTATAAAAAACACTTTTATTTCATAATTTACTGGATTCATTTTGGCTCCAATATGGCGGGCGAGTCAGCTATGTATTATCTAGTATCTGTAGCTTCACTGATACAGTAGTCAAGCTCTACCGGTTTAGTTTGGAACTATTATTGTTTAGTTTTGTGTGTATTTAAATAAATGTTTTATTTGCACTAGTACTTTTAAAGACATACACAATATTAATAATCTTGTATACTTTGGTGTCACTTGTTATAATTTTAGGTTAGATTGCTGTTTTGTGTTTACAAAGGCTAAAGCGGAAATCACGTGGAGCGTAAATGGGTGTGCCTATCTGAGAAAAATATCTTTGTGTGAATATGAAGCTGTGATGTCACAAATTTAGTCTATGTTTACCATCGCGGAAGTTTGTTAGCAAATTTATGAATGAAAATGGGGTCTTGTGGCCGCGTGCCAGAATGTCTGGTCGCGAATCTGTGGAACCGGGTTCGATCCTGACCGACGCCAAATATTTAAAATTTTAAATGGCACAAAATTGACCCCTGTGGTGCGCTCTCTACGCCAGCAATGAGTGCCCGTGAGGTGACGCCTGGTAAACGCCCGCGCGGTACAAATATGTCATCATCATTACCGAATTCTGTATATAAAGCAGATTGGCACACCCAGCAGCAATGGGTAATATGCCGTGATGATATATTTATTAATTTATTTATTTAAAACTTGCATATTTCAAATTTTTTATATTACTATTTTATTAAATGAGATGGAATTCACGATTTTATAAAAATAATTCGACAATTTTTTTAAAATCACCACAATCGATTAATAATAATAATAATAATTCTTTATTGTATTTAACTTTCTACAAAGTATTACAATTGATATTTATGAGGGTGAATTAGTTTTACCTTACATTATTTTTTGTAACATTTTGCGTTGCGTTGATGGAGATGAGATGATGAAAGGACAGTTACAAACATCCAAGCCCCTGGTGGGAATCGAACCCACGACCCCAAGAACCGAGCGGTGATGGTCGCTTCGAGCCGAAACACGCTGCCTCAACTCACTCGGCTACCGAGGCGGCTCAATCGATTAATATCGTAAAATTACGCATGAATTCGGTCAATCTAGACCTGCAATTTGATGTTCTTGTTTGAATTTAAATGAAGAACTATTGCAACACAGCTTTCATCCTAAAGACTTTCTCAAAATGTTTCATGAAATAGATTTAAATAATTATTTTAAATATTTTATTTATTTTAAACATTTTTCTTTATTTCTGTATGAAATACTAATTAATTTGACAAAAGAAAGAAGTCTTAATACAGAAAATGAAAATATATGCCTAATGTAGACAATGCAAATACCCCTACAATTAACTGTTTGACAAAAAACGAAATGTGACGTCATCATTACAAACATTCAAAAATTCATATCTCACTCACTAATTCGAATTTGAACATTGCGTTTTCACGAATACTCCTAAATTTTTAAATGTTATCAGAAAAAAAATTAAATCTGTAAAAAAATTAATATTCAAAAATAAATTATTCTTACCGGTATATCCGACGGCACAGCTACAGCTATAACTCTCCAGACTCGTCAACGTACACGTCCCTCCATTGAGACAGGGTTTGGCATCACAGGAGTTCGCGATAGGAATTTCGCACAGGGATGCGGAATACCCCAACGGACACGCACACGTAAACGAGGGCGAAGCTCCCGGTGCTACGCGCACGTGACAGGAGCCCCCGTTCTGACATCGGGGCCCCGGGCCTGTGTGGCAAGGGTTTAGGTGCTGGCAGTATTCGCCCACGTACATCGAGGTACAACTGGAAAGAGAAAACACAAAAATATAAATAAAAATTGTAAAGTTCAAATACAAATGAATTGTTATAAGATATAATAGGTATACATATGTGCCACTCAAGACCGTTTAATGCGTACTCTTAAATAAAACGATACCAAATCATACCAGTGGCGATCAAACTTGAACTTAGAATCAAATATTTCACACTATATCCCGTTCGCTGAAACGAGAGAATATGGAACTAATAGGGGATTACAGCTCAATCGAATTAAGAGAAATTAGTAAAAAATATTGAAAGTAGATGCTTAATAATGAATGTTAATAAAGAAATAAAATGTTATAATTGAAATACTTCGGAAATAAGGGGGTTTTTGTTTTAGCAGCTCGTCACTCATATGAAATCCATATATATTATTTTGATTGGCGACTCAAAGACCACCTATAAATATATAACTAATTCCGAGTTAGGGGGTGGAGTCTACTACCAATGGAAGTAGACAAATTCAAATAGCAGTCACGTGGCTATCAGTCCAGTACTGCAATTCTCAGACAGTTTTTATTTGAATATAAATTTCAAGCATTAATCTTAATAATTTTGATACACTTGCAATTATAAAGATCCACGAAGAAAACAGTTTTATGTAAAAACTTATATTCGTGACATCAACTCTATATTTTCGAACTTCGGGGGACCATAACTCGCTTATTAATAGGAACTTTTTCACCTGATTTTCACCAATCAATGATGAAAGTATAAAAAAAAATGGTGGAATCCCCTATTCTTGAACGGAGACAAGTCATTCTATTGGTTAAATTTAGATTCTCTCTGTTCGGGTAGTTCCATGTATTTCGCGACAAAATGATTATTAGATGTTTAGGCTGTATTTGTGAAAAATATGACTTTTTCGCTGGCAAATTAAAAAAAGTCTTTAATGTAACGGTAAGCTAACACAGAACACAATTTGCGAAACTTGGATGATAGCATTCATTTTATATGAATTTAACCATACTTTTTTTTCAGAAAAATAACAATATCACTATAAATATTACTTTTCGCGCCCTTATTTTTGTGGAATTTAGTGTTTTTAATAGTTTTACAACTATATATACAGGATGGTGACTTGGACGATGCAGCATAGGGCTTTCAATAGTAAAACCTTAATGTGCGGTTATTTGCTACCCTAATTATTTATAGCAAAATTGTATTTAGGTTTTCGCTAAAGAAAAAAATATTGCATCCAAACATGCTATTGTTTATAATTATTCAATTTCCGGAACCGTAAAAAATAGTCGAAAAGAATAACATTTTTACAAAATCATTGATGCCATGGAACAAAAATTTAAACAAAAACGCAAGCATCTGTGATAAGATTCTTGACGCTTAAACTTATTTACAAAAATTAAAACATTTTTATTGTAGTTGATGACAACAATGTAATAGTTGATTACAACAATGTAGTGTGACGAGAACGAAATTTCTTTAAGGTTTAAACGTGAAGAATCTATGACAGATGTTTGCGCTTTTGTTTAAATTTTTGTTCCATAGCATCAATAATTTTTGCAAAATTTTTTTATTGTTTTAGATTATTTTTACGGTTCCGGATAGTGAAATTTTGCTCTAAAATTAGGGGAGTAAATAACTGCACATTAAGATTTTATCATTGAAATCCCTATGCTGCGTCGTCCAAGTCACCACCCTGTATATATATATATATATATATATATATATATATATATATATATATATATCTCGCTTATTATTACTTTTAGCGATTTCAACTATATAACATAAATTATAGTATAACTCCTCTATAAAATTTCGGAAGTAGATCAATATTATTACTTCCGGTTTTGGAGAAATTGATAGCAACTTTTAAATTTCCTAGCCATCTATCGTTACAATATATTAGATATAAATGTCACTAAAGTTTTATAAGATTTTTAGACCGCTTAATACGTAAGCTCTCAATAAAACAACATCAAATTACGTAAATTAAAACAACAAATCCTTACATTTAGTTGCAAAAGTATTTTAATTTGTTGTTACGATTTCATTTTCCACTTTACAAGTACCACTGCACTCATTTGTTACTGACACAGTCACTATTCGTTTATATTTATTTTAATCATAACAAAAACAACAATTTTTACACTTACTTTATCAAGTGACATCATTTTTCACACATATCTTCAGTAAAAAAAACTGTCACACACTTTATAGGTTACATTCCCACTACTTGTCATCGATACTACCACACATACAAAATAAAATATTGCTAGATATTACAACAAAACCCACAGAAAGTATGTGTTACAGTTATCCAGTAAATTACATGTATTCTAAATAAATAAACCATATTTTATCTCACTTTACACGTTCAATATGTTAACAACTGTCAGTTACCAATATAGAACATTAATTATTGTTGTTTATTCACACTGTAGCCTAGCAACCGGAGTAACATAACCTCACAGGTGCACGCAAATATTAATTTGTTGCCTGAATTCATAATTAGGAGTTAATTAAGCGTTTTGCACCTATCTCACGATGTAAAACTTGAATATGAACACAAAAACACGCACACGCATAATCGAAAAGCAACTGGCTTTCACTTTCGCGATAAAAAATCAATTATTCCTAAATCCATCAATCAAATATTGATCATGAGAACCGAGAACCGTTAGGAAATAATTGCAAACAGCAAAAAAGTACAAATGAAGGAAGAGAATCGGTATATGATATTGTATATTAGGCATCCTACTAGAAACATTGGAAGGACCTGGTTTGAAATTTTGGTGATGTTCATGATTTTTACCTCTCGCAAAAAGAGGTATTGAATTCATGCTAAAAATCGCATATCCAGATTTCAGTGAATAAGAACGTTTTAAGGTCGCTAGAATCTGATTATAACATTTTTACGATGATATCCGTATGTGTGTGTGTGTGGATGTTGAATCCACGATTTCTCAAATACTATAAGACTTAAGACATTTTTAACTACGGATTCCTCAATCTAACAATAATGGGAAGAGTTGATTAAGTTTTGGTAACAATTGGACAACCGGAAGTAGTAGTTACAAGAAAAAAATCATCTAAATATTATTTATCGAAAATCTATGTAAATACTTATTTCAAAGAACGTTATAGTTATTAACGTCATAAGGCTGATATGTAGCAAATAACAGATGAGGTTGAATGTTGTAAAATCGAGGCGATAGCCGAGATTTTATAATCAACCGTGTCTGTTATTTGTATATCAGCCGTGTGACTTTCAGTATTTTTCATAATAACATAAAACATCTTAAAATTCTATTTTCTATGGCATATTGACAGGTGAAAGCTCTTCATGACAATTTCATGATGCTGAGATTTTTTTTAGGAACACATGATTTTTAATAATTGTACTGTTAAAAAAAATAACGGCCGTGGCTGTTTTGATGCATATATCGGTTGAGCATACAGTACTGTTAAAGCACATATAACAGTATGGTATTATGAAAAATTCTTTATTCGATAAATATAAATTCATTATTATATCTTCTATAGATTTAGAGATAAAGAAATGCATATAAAATAATTTAATGTAAAAATTCTCAGATCAAACTACTTCAAGGCAAGAAATTCAAATGTTTGTAATTGACACATAAATGTCAAAAATATTTGTATGCCACTGTCAAAAATATTTATACATCATTATGAAGATTATGAAAAAAAAAGTCAACAATGCAAAAGAATATAACGTAAAAAATATAAAAGGAATTTGCGAAAAAATGACGAATATAAAGAAAAAGAAAAGGAAAGTAGAAAAAGAAAATTTCAGGATATTGAATATAAATAAAATATATGTATTGTACATAATTTATATTAAAATATCCCATAGATTTTGCAAATATATATGAGAATTATTTTGTAGTGAGACATGAATATTTGTATTTAAAAATATTTTTCGTTTTAAGCGTACAACCAGGTAAAATATCTGGCGAGAGGTTATGTGCTGGCAACATCAGATTTTTTTCTCTTGTAGAACTGGGCCAAATAAATTCTGGAGCAGGCTCACACATCCTCAGAATTTATGGCAACTGCCCGATTTTCCTACGTCGATGTTTTCGGGTGTTCAACAACGAAATCGATTTTCGGGCCAGAAGCCAGAGCTAACTGGCGAGGGGGTATTTGAAACTGAGTACTAAACGCGCACTGGACAGCGACTAGGCCTGTTTTCGGGGATATAGCCTCGGTCGTCCACATTATATTTACGATTTTTTGTAACAGAAACCCATTTACAATTTCTACTCACCTCCCAATGCCAGTAAAACTAGGGACGTTGCTCTCCTCAGCCTGTGCCTTCCTAAGAAGTATTCTAGAGATGTAATATTCGTCCATATTAGGTCATAATACATATTAATTCGTTTTTCTATACCATATTTAAAACATTCTTTGAAAAAACAAAATCTAAAAACAAAATCTCTCGATCTACAGATTTATAATGATTCTAGATCCTGATATTCTCAATTTATCGAAACAAAAACTCAACTTCACAGAATGAAATATATCAAATAGTCTAATAAAAAACTCGATCTATATAAATCAAGGAGGCTTAGCTTAGCGAATATCACTCTGTCCTCTGGTGGCCACCGCCACAACTACTGACATCTCGGTCGAGAGGATTAATCAAAAAAAGGTCAAACAGATGCGTTATAAAAAGACATATACATCATTGTAGATTGCACGACTTTAAATTGAATATTAAATTGATGCCGTTTTCTTCATCAACGTGGCTTTGGAAACAATTGCGGAATTTTGTTCTCATTCATTTGTTTGTTATTAATGATTGTCGAGGAGTTTTGTTTTGTTTTTAATTAGCTTGGTATTTAATGAAGGTTGGATGTTAAAAATCAGGGTCGTAACTGGGAGAATTGCCGAATTTGACTTTAAAATGAGTAAGTAGGTACAATGATTTCAATTATGATAATGAGAGAAAGAAATGTCACTCATATTTACATATTTTAATATAATTATTAGTAAATTAACCTAAATTAAATTTTTGGAGCACTTATTTATTGAAATTTGCGGTTCATAGCGCCATACTGTTCGATTCCGGTCGAGGCACATTGTGAGCAACAAGGTTTTGTCAAAAACCAAAAAAGAACGGAAATTATAAGGGTTCAAATCGTCAGGAAGAGGAAGGGGGGTATTATTAACGTAATGAACCAATTATGTTATTAATCCAAATTCGAAGTATAAATATAAATATGTATAATGGATGAAACACAACTCTTTTTATTTTCCAAAGGCTATATTAAAAATGTCATCTTTGCAATAGCAAAATACACAATAAAACACAATAGCTATTTGTGTATTAAGAGCGCAAAATGGGACATTGTCGATTGAGAGGTCGATAATGTCCATTTGCGCTCGAAACACTATCATTATTTTATCTACAGTCGCCACAAGGGGGTCCTCCATCATAACAAAAATTTATTTGATTCAAGTACATTAAACTAGTGCAGTGAAAAAGTGGATGTCCATTGGGATCGTTCACGCTAAACTTTTGCAGGTGGCAGCACAACTGTTCACACAATTTATTTTATATTTCATTTTAATTTCTTTATTTTCCTTGAGCTATTGCTTCAATCTAATCTAAGCATTTCATACTTTCGTTTTTGTAAATGAATGCCCTATTTTATTTTCACAGCAGTGCGGCATTTTGTTTGGTTATGTAATAAACCGACAGATCAGCAGCAGTTATATGTCATATTGACTTGTGAAGGTGGTAAATGTGTAACTACTATATAGTGCCATTAGTTCCTGACTAAACGATTCCATTAAGAATGTAGACAAGTGATATTCTCAACATTGTACAGTTAGAAATTTAGACAGCGAGCGTTTTTCTACTTTGTCGCGCATGAGCGGCAAAGTGACATTCTGCGTTGACAAAAGAGAGCGCAAATGGCTACTTTGTATATAGACTAAAATTTTTTTAAATATATTTCTAAGACACAATAAAACACAAATTATCAACGCCAATAGTTAGCTATTTAAGTATTAAGGGCAGTAAGTTCTTCCTACGGGTTAAGAATGATTATGGAGATCTCCAACACATTCGATATCGGTGACTGACTGCAATGTTAATTACGTTTTTTGTACGATCAACCCACAAAATTAAGAAAAAAATAGATTCACAAATTATTCTGACATTAATAATTAGTTGCAATACTTAAAGAAAGCTTTGAATATTGTTTTTATTTACTTACTGCCTCACTTCCTGATCAGTAATTAATCAATCACTTACCGATCAGAAATTTATTAATTTGACATTCCAGGTTCTTTGGAAAGCCTATCGGACAACAACGAAAAAAAAACATCATGCAAATCACCACGTGAATGACAATTCAAATATTTCATTTATCGCCGTTGGTTGGAAGGAGATAGCGTATACCCCTCTGTAACACGTACGGTAATGAGATGGCGAATAAAAGGTTAATATATGCAATATGTGTAAGACAAAAATGCTAGATAACAGTTTAGTAATTCTTCCAGCAGAAATACTAAAAACTATTACTGGTAAAACTTGCCCGAAAATTAATTACGCTTTAATATTATTCTATTCTCCAAAGACATAATTTGTATTTGAGTGCTTCAAAATTCATTAAAAGCACCACAAAAAGTCTTATTTATTATTATGAGCTTCAATAAAACCGAATACATACTTTAAAAATGTAAAAAATAATTACACAACACTTCAAGGGCCTCACTTGAAACATTTTTTACTTCACTCATCTGGTGTTCAAGATCTAAGATCCAAATCATATAATGGTTCGTGCACTTAAAACTATCAACTGAGACATTTGAAAAATAACAAAATGAACAAGTACACTCAATCATCGAGTCACCATTGACGAAAACAATTTGTTCCTAACAAAAGCCTGTCGTTGTTCACAGCACTCTAGATTCTAACGCGTCATCGACAGGAACAAATGAACGGAATAAACATTTGAAGAATGGGAGTGTGTGTGTGGATGGTGTTTTGTTTTGTACTTTGAATATTTTGAACTCTAACCTGTGAGTCAGTAACTGAGTGGTGTAAACCTGGCTTAACTATTTGTTAATTAGTTTTTAATTGTAGACACCTACATAGGATACAGTACTACCATATACTAACAATGTTTTTTACGGTTTTTCGTATTTAAGTATACAAATTGCCTTTTATATGGTAATTTATCAAACCAAAATGGCTATAATTTAGCTAATGAAAAGTAAGGAAAGGATATGCTAACTAGTTATATAAGAGTAATAAAAGTTTCTCAATTATAGCTAATCTTGCATCTTAATAAATGAACTTAACAATGTACTTCATTAATGCACTCATACTTGGTATTTTGTTTAATTTAATGCCCGGTTTTATAAACATCGAATAAACTGCTGAGTTATTACTTTGAAAGTAAATTTAATCTACGAGTAAATAAAAATTTATAAACAAGTTACATCTGTCATTATTTTGTGATTTTTGCATATAAATATTTTAATATTTCATATAATTATATACATTCAATATTGTTTTTTTTTTACTATACTAAGAACCTATAGGCCAGAGTAGTCATAATTTTTTTTTTTATTAAATTGCAACTACAATTTTAACTGGGGGCAAGGAAAAGAGCCTCCATGAAGAGTGTGTGAATACTCAGGCTACGGTTTCTTATACCGGCTAATCTTTCCACTACTGGAGCATAAGAGAAATTGATTAAACCAGGATAAAACATTACTAGACGATATCCCTTAAAACTCCAACTGATCTATCTAGAGGATCTATTCCACTCCAAGCAATGTGCCGCAGAATGATTTAATAATATTGTATTCTGTATGTTCCTGACACGAAATAAATCCAAAAATCAAAATAGAAAATAAAGTGTGTCATAAAATGCCAGGTATCAACTAACATGGAAAAAAGAGAGTACGGGACAAAAATTACATAGAAATAGACAAAGCAAATATATTGGATATAAATAAATAAATGTAAAAATAATGCGAGATGAAATTTATGAGTTTAATTTAATTAATATTGATGTGTCAAATTTATTCTACATAATAAAATTTACTTCCTCGAAAATCGGTGAAGTAATTTATTCTGTAGATTTACTTAGCTAGTACTTTTATTCTTGCTTTATAAAACGAAAATCTACTTTGCTAGTAATTTATTTATCCATCTTTTATAAAACTGGGCATAAGAGAAATTAAAATAATAATAAAAATAAATTAAACGAGCTTATCGCTAACATTTCTTATACGCTCCGTCAAATGAGTATGAACTGATGCTCAACTTTTTCCTCTTTCCGCACTCTGTCTCTTGCCATGCGGTGTTGCCGCTTCTTCATACCTTAGTATTTCCAGATTGGCAACAGTGTAGAAATTTCCAGTTAATACTTATTTGACAGCAAGTATAATCTATCTGTTTCAATTCCATGGCTATTTTTAGGGTGATTTGCGACATTTTCATACATAATTTCAACAATTTACAAAGCATGCCAATAGTAATTTGTATCACTAGGCCAGAAACTGAACATTTGCGAGACTGAGTTTATTTTGACAGGCCGAGCTGAAAGCGAGGCCTGCAAATACGAGATCTCGCAAAACAGTTTCTGGGCGTGTGATACATAAGATTTTTTGTACCGACTTCTCCATAAATTCTTCGTATATTTCTCTACACTTTATTCCATGTTACATAACCTAAAAAATGAACATATATTTTTATCGGTTTTGCATTGCAAGTTTAATTATAATTACTTACATTTGAGCTTAAAATGCGTAATTATTTTATATCTATTGAAAATATAACATACAAACATTAGTTATATATATATATATATATATATATATATATATATATATATATATATATATATATATATATATTATATACTTTTGAATATTTTTAATGACAGATGGCGGAAACTCAATTGTATCACATGAAGTTAGTTGTAGTTACAAAACAAACTAGTCCTAAAGTTGGAACTTATATTTAATCTATATGAGATGTCAGTAATGACAGCATATTATTATTTTTATGACACAATTTAGTTATTTAAGTTACAACAATTAAAGATTTAGCCCTAAAATTTGTGAACATAGGTCAGCAACAGCGCATTTCTGGACGATTTTGAGTTCGGTAATACTAGTCAAAATGGTGGGAGGTACGAAAATTATATTTGCTTATTGATTCAGATGCAGAAGCTCTACAACATTTATTTGAAGTTTCTTTATCTAAAATAATTAGGGCAGCAGGAAATTATGAAAATATGATATTAGATGTTAAAGTCGTATGTTCCGGTGTTGCGATTAACATTCTGTATATGAATATGACTAAGGCCCGGTTTTTCTATCTCTGGATAAAGTGACAGTTAACTGCCAGATAAAATGAAAATATCGAATCGATAGAGCGTAAATTGACAAAATTATACACCCGTCAGTTATATAATGCGATATTTTTTTTTATCTGACAGATAAGTTAACTGGCACATTATCAAAATGTTGAAAAACAAGGCCAAAAAAACTTATGTTATGAAAATAAGATCCTCAATATTCAGTTCATATGCAGACTCAAAAACAAAATACTTTCCAGTCTTTAGTTCAATTATTTTCTTTTCATTTTTCAATTTATTATCCAAACATCTCTTATCCAAAACTCGTCTTCTTGATTGTTGTCTCATTCCCCGCGAAAAAGTTGTGCAATGATGCGGGAATATTGAATCTTGTCCTTCGTACGGTGGGTAAGACGACACCATTAGCGACTGCGGCTACAGCGTATTGTGGTCCTCGGCTGTCTTCCCACACTGATCCAATAACATGTCCTTCTAACCCTTTACACGTGCTGGCATAAAACCATATGTAGGAATACGTACTACCAAATAATAAGTGGTGTGATTAGTAGGAATTGGAAAGATTTATCCAGTGAGCTCACTGGATTTATCCTAAGGGCTGAAAAGATAATGGTTGCGTGCTGTGGGGGTGGAGAAGATTAGTAAATTTCCTAGAAGTTCTTAATTGTCAGAGGGTTGACATAATATGGAAGAGTTGCACAACATAAATATGGTGATTAAAAATCGTAAGACATTTGTAAACTCGTTTAAAGTTTGTAAGAGGGTGGACAAGATTAGTTACACCTAACTAACAAGTGTTTGTACACATTTTCACCCTCTCAAATTCAACAAAACAGTTTATGTTTATACAATAGATTTGAGCATACCTCGTATCAACTTATAGAATCTGGGCTTATCTGAGAAAAGAAATATTGATTTTTTTATATAAATCAAAAATTTAACTCATACGAGGATCATAAGAACATCAGGTAATTCGTAGAAAACAAAATTTGCAGAATTTTACTTATCTGTCATTCGAAATTAAGTTGCAAAAATAAAAAAATTCTTGCATAAAATAGCAGATAGCACTTAAGAGCGAACCGTTTTACATGCATTAAATGATAATACAAATTTGTCAATACTAAAATTTATATCTGAACAGATTTCTGAATATTAAAAATTACAACGTCGAAATAAAAAACATAGTTAAAAAATATGACAATTCAATTTTATTTGATAATTGATAGCTAACAAGGGATATTTTTTCGCTTTTGTGAACTGACCAATCAGATGGCCGAATTTATTTCCCTATAAAACTTAAATAATCAATTTTTGTGCTTTGTAAGTTTTTAAGTCAGTTATTGCGGAAACTGTATTAAGATCTATTCCATATAACTATGGTTCTATTTACTATTTTCTTTTTAAAACGTTACTATTATTAATTTGAAATGATTTACCTGTCAGTTACATACATTTGAGATATGAACTGTGTAACCAAGGAATTTTGCTTGTTTCAAGCGTAGGACCCGGGATTAAAATTATAGATAATTTTATAAATTTATCCATAAAATATATTAAAAAAGTATTTATGCAAATCTATAAAAAATTTAATAATCTTTAATTTTTATAATAACACAAATCTTCAAAAAGTAACAAAGGTATTTTTCGAAGAAAAACTATTTTGAGCTTCAAGCAAAGTACCATTTCCGGTTATCTGATATACACCAAAATCTAATGAACTCTTCTATTAGAATAAGGTAGAAATGCAAGGTTTCAAAATTTTCTGAATGATAGTATTTGAGTTAGAGTGGAGGATCCACACATACATACATACATACATACACACACATACATCATCGTGAAAATGTTAAAATTGGATTCTAGAGACTTTAAAACGTGGTCATTTACCAAAAACTTGATATGCGATTTTTAGCACGATCCCTATACCCCCCTTACCAAGGGTAGCGGAAGGTAAAAAGATTGGTTGGGAGCTTTTAAGAAATGGAAGAAAATAATGGTGAAGTGTATTATTGGCCTAGGTAATTATTTTGAACATATTTAAAATGATATATAAAATATAAACCATTAATTAATAACACAAAAACTGGGATTCTAGATCAAAACTGTCATTGTCATACTAACATGAACAATAATTATTTTGAAAGTGAAGCTGATCTTAAAAGCTGGTTTTTTTTTATTTAAAAAGTATATTACAAATAATGAAATATTCTAAACAAAGATTCTTGTATTTAATAAATGTCATAAGTTGAAAAAAGCTCTCCTAAGTTTGAGTACTACTGTTGAAAGACCATTAATTTTCCACTTGGAATTCGATGACATTTCAAACGAAATATTGAAGACTATCTAATCATTCAACAAGTGATTATCCAGCCGAAAGAATCGTTTACAACTTTGGATTTATTATCGTGATGGTCTTATAAATATTATAATTACAACTTGTAGCTACCTACTGGCCTGTCAAGCTCACTTTGATCTTCTCTGCATATACCAAATCAATCCTACGTTTCCTATTTATTTATTCATCGATTCGGAACAAAAAATTGATTAGTTTCAATAATACGAAACGAATATACACATATGGGATGATTTTTTTTAATGTATCGGTATCATTAGTTATGTTACAAATTATAGATTAACACGAGTAATTGATACACTCTTTAGTTTTCGTCATTTTTATGATTATTTGAGGACCCAAAAATTTTAAGATACGTAAGTTACAAAAAATCGAAAAAATATTTTCAAAAATCTTACAGGATTCCGCACCTGGTGGAAGAGTGAAGAAGATGCTTCACTGCAAACGACAGCTATTGACAAATAGACCGCGGGCTAGTGCTAAACTATTATTCATGAAAGATGACTATTCAAGGTCATTTATGAGCCGTCTGTTGTAATATTACTTGCAGATAACTTCATTGCATTTCGTTTGCATAGGCGTGCGACATGAAATATTTATGGACACATTTTAACTGAAAAATAAGAATAATTCATTTGAAAATTATGTTTCTTTCTAAATAATACCTTTCTGAAAGATTTATGTTCTTCACTTATGTTTTTGCAAAATATAAAAACATAGACAACTTATAAACCAAGGAATAATAATTTAATTTAAACGTCAACACCACTGGGTAAATATTAGCACAGAGGGCAGTGTAGTAGATAATTAGGTATCTGTAATTCTACGATATACGTCATTATTATTTATAGTGTGTTAGAAAGTAATGCCACTATTTACGTATATCTGTCACACAACATAAATTAAATAGACATAGGTCAAATAATCTTTCTCTTTCTAATACAAAATGTTGCTAAGCTACTGCTATAAAGTGATGTGTATTCTTTCTTTGAATAAATGACCTTGAATAGTCATCTTTCGTGAATAATAGTATAGAAGAAAAATCTGATGTGGCCAACACATAACCTCTCGCCAGATATTTTACCTGGTTGTACGCATTAAACGAAAAATATTTTTAAATACAAATACATATATTCATGTCTCACTACAAAATAATTCTCACATATATTTGCAAAATCTATGGGATATTTTAAAATAAATTATGTACAATACTTACATTTTCTTTATATTCAATATCCTGAAATTTTCTTTTTCTACTTTCCTTTTCTTTTCTTTATATTCGTCATTTTTTCGCAAATTCCTTTTATATTCTTTTTTACGTATATTCTTTTGCGTTGTTGACTTTTTTTTATTTTCATAATCTTCATAATAATATACAAATATTGTTGACAGAGGCATACAAATATTTTTGACAGTGACATTTATGTGTCAATTACAAACATTTGAATTTCTTGCCTTGTAGTAGTTTGATCTGAGATTTTTTACATCAAATTATTTTATATGCCTTTCTTTATCTCTAAATCTATAGAAGATATAATAATGAATTTATATTTATCGAATAAAGAATTTAACGTTCTTTAATATAAGTATTTACATAAATTTTCGATAAATAATATTTAGACGATTTTTGTCTTGTAACTACTACTTCCGGTTGTCCAATTGTTACCAAAACTGACTGGACTCTTCCCATTATTGTTAGATTGAGGAATCCGTAGTTAAAAATGTCTTAAGTCTCATAGTATTTGAGATATAGTGAATCCAACATCCACACACACACACACACATCCCCACACACACACACACACACACACACACACACACACACACACACACACACACACACACACACACACACATACGGACATCATCGTAAAAATGTTATAATCGGATACTAGGGACCTTAAAACGTGCTTATTCATTAAAATCTGGATATGCGATTTTTAGCATGAATACAATACCTCTCTTAGCGAGAGGTAAAAATGTATCATGTTATTCCAAATACTAATCCTTGGTACTCACTTTAAATACCCTGGCGAACGATTTGTAGTCTTCCCCGGAAAAAAAGACGATCTAGCTGTGGGTCATGACTAGTGCTGTCAAGAACCGGAAAAATTTAGAACCGGGTACCCGGTTCCAAAACTATCCGGGTACCCGGGTACCCGGTTCCTGGAACCGATCTTCGGTTCCGACTAGTGGAACCGATTTTCGGTTCCGGTTCCGGGTAATGGAACCGATCTTCGGTTCCGGTTCCGAGTAGTGGAACCGATCTTCGGTTCCGGTTCTGAGTAGTGGAACCGATCTTCGGTTCCGGTTCTGAGTAGTGGAACCGATCTTCGGTTCCAGTTCCGGGTAGTAAAATCAAACTTCGGATCCGAGTTATGGAATAATCAATTAGAATTTTAAATTAGCCTCGTCTTTCTTAAGAAATAAACATATTTTTTGAGAAATAATATTGAACGATATTAAAAAAATATATGTAATTTAAATGAAAATATCTGTAATGATGTGTAAATATTATTCTACCAAAGGCAAGAGGATGTAACCACATAATATAGTAAATAACTGCAGATTTCAGTTTCGTATTATATTTTCAATATTCATTCAATATGGTTTATTTCAGTAACTTGACCTTGAGTTATATTTTCAAATAACGGTACCTTCGTAATGACAATAGCGGCCATAAAATTTAAGGGATAAAGCAATAGATATTTCCAAGAATTTCACTTATACCTACTTATACATTCTGTTCTAATCTTTACATTTTGATCTCTCAGTTATGTAATATAAATGAATATTTCTTATTTTCTGGATTTCATAACACCATTTAATAAATTTCGAAGTGAAAATAGCGTGCCTCACAATTTGCAAAAAATTTGGTTATTATTTTAAAATGCCCAATTGAATTAACTTTAAGATTAAAAGAAACCGAAAGGGGCTACAAAGCACAAATCCTATAGAAATTTAAACAAAGACATCGGTCGTGCAGTCAGGGAAAAAGTACCTGGTTTTTGCACGTGTTCTTCAGAGAATTGCATTATATCAGTTTATAAGAATATCTGATACCAACTTTCCTAAATTGTTTACCTGTTCCTATTTAATAATTTAAAAAAAAACACTTTCAAAATAATTAACATATTCATCATAACATATTGATTCATAATACGTAAATCTAATTCACGGATTGTAATAATGTATATATTATTAGCTTCATAATCGAGATTCACCCTTTTTCGGTCCCAGAACCGGGAACCGATACGTTTCGGTTCCAGAACCGAGAACCGTTGAGATTCGATTCCAGAACCGAGAACCGATGAGATTCGATTCCAGAACCGAGAACCGATGAGATTCGATTCCAGAACCGAGAACCGGGTAGTTTCGGTTCTAGGACTGAGAACCGGGTAGTTTCGATTCCAGAACCGGGTAGTTTCGGTTCCAGAACCGAGAACCGGGTAGTGTCGGACTCGGAACCGAGAACCGGGTAATTACACATTCAAATAACCGGGTACCCGGGTAATTTTGGAACCGGAACCGAACCGAACCGGAACCGGTTCCCACCACTAGTCATGACCCAAAACCGTTTTAAAAAATAATTCTTTAAAATCTAGGTATTTTCTGTAATATTTGGGCCATGACCCACAGCTGGGTAGATCGTATTTTTTCCACGGAAGACAGCAAATTGTTCTCCACGGTATTTAAAATAAGCACCAAGAGTCAGTATTTGGAATACCATGATACATTTATCTTGTAACACTATACACTATCCTCGGTCTAAAACTACTCGCCGTAGAGAGCTGAAGAACCACTCATTTGAAAGGGGAAAAGTCCCACTACACGAGTTTTATCAACTTTCCGAAAAATTTCCCCAGGCCACCAGTATCTTGAATCTATCATTTTTTGAAAGTCCTCGTATTATTGTAATATAGCCCTAACTTAGATTTCTGAGAGCATTTTCAAAAAAGTCTATTACTGCTTCAGAATATAATGGAGTCCCAATTTTCTTCATTCTCAGAGCCAACCAAATGGTATTTAAGAAGACAATAACCAGTAAGGATATCTGTTTTAGTTCTAAGGTCCTTTTTACTGAGAGCTAATAGCTATTTAGCGTTTGTCCACCAGGATTAAATGAACTTCTTCCTCTGAAAGTGGGATGTGGTTGTATTTGACTTGCTGTTGAATTTTGAATTTCAGATTGATATGTTAACTTCGCTTATTAATCATTGTCATATAAAATGGTCGAATATCTTTCGATTCTCATAATCATGTTCGATTATACGAGTATATGATTGTATGAATCACATAGGTAATTTGGAAAAGTATTCGGATACATCTTCACATCATTTCACAGATATTAAACTTTTATGACCCAAAAAATATTTATCCAATAATAATTCTTCTCTCAGGATTATATATACTTTAATTGCATTAAAAACATTAATAGGTACTTAAATTTTTTATTTGCAATCGTTACTAAAATGCACAAAAATCATCACTAAAATTTCTGAAATCGGCACTAAAGTAATACTTTCAGTGGTGCCAACCTTTTGATAATTATTGTACATGTAAGATAATTTGGGCAGATGTACAATATACAATAGTAAATTTTTACGTAAAATGATAAATAGTATATTAAGTATTAAGAACGGTAAGGAAAGTTTACCGATCGAAGACAATTGTTTGGGGAAGGAGCGTAACAATGACTCCAATTTTGTCTAAGATCGGTAATTCCTTAACGTTCGTGATGCTTATAATAATATATTTTGCACAATCGACGCACCAAATTTAAAAAAAGAAGAGAAGAAGAGCGCGTATGAATGCGATTATGAATGTGGCCGAGGCGAAAGAAGTGTGCTTAGACAGGAATGTGTGGCGAAGGATGATTGTTTCGTAACTAATACTGTGGTCCGGTTGCGTTATTTTGCTACCGAAAATCGGTCACTTTAACATGTTAAGAATGAGGAATATTTGTTGTATGATGTCAGGTTAGTAAGAATGTTGTTGAAAGAGAGTGATTATTTTTGTTGTTGATGTTATTATTATTGTTTCGGGTTTGTGCTAACCCACTAAGTGGGAAATGCGTGATTTTATGTATGTATGTATGTTCTTATATATGTATGTATATAAAATTTCAAATGACGTAATAATTTTGCGACCGTAGTGAAAATGGAACTACATTTGACGTTTATGTCATTGTGTCTTGAAACCACGCTTGAAACTTTTGGAGTCTTTATTGCCTTATAACTTCTTTTTATGGGGTTATTTTAAAGGAAAACTCTGGATCAGTTGCAGGAAAATATTTTCCAAGAAATCGAAATTCTACCGGCCGAAATATAATGGAAAATAAAGAGCTTGATTTTACATAGCGGATAAGGGGCCCCTTACCCAATATTATTTTTGGAAATTGACATTTAAAAATATAAAGGACTAAATAAATTTGTATGTTCCTAAAAAAAATGATTAAATTCAAAATTTCGCAGTAGTAACAAAATTATAAATCATGTAAATTGGGGCGTCTTTATAGCCGGGGCCCACCCACAATGCGGGCCCGTTAGTTACGCCACTGATTGCTACCCCAAGTATCTTCCGTATATAGTTTTTTTTTTTACATCTGTCTTCAGTAGAGCATTATTACATTATAAAGAAGTGTTGCAAATCATTTACCACTGAAACGTCATGTTCTAATCTCCGTCAAAATCTATTTAGTTTTTGCATGTTCCAATTTAAATATTCACGTATATTAGCATGTAAAAGACTTTGAAGATAAAAACCAAAAGCAATACATGTCGATGCTCGTATATCACACACACATCACGAACGTCCGTCCTGATTGGCTGTTGGAAATGTTACGTGGGCGGCCATTGGCTCAGCATTTTATTATTAATGGTGCATTGTATCTCGTGTGATGTCTATGGCTTATGCAAATTTATAATTGCCATGCATTGTATTCAATAGAGATGTGCAATTAATTTTATTAACACCAGCTTTGATTTAGTGAGGAATTAAATGATGTTTCAGTTGGTAATAGTAATTAAATCAACAATATAGACATCCTCATTTCACTATTGCCATAGTAGCGGTACGGTTTCCATTTTGTTTACTATGTTTTCATGTTTCATAAAAGCAGGAATGAGGAAGTAATAATTATATCACTCGTAAACATCGTTTATGAAATAAGATCAATATAAATCATTTAATCGTTTAGAAAGCTCTCGTAAATATTATCACCTTCGATATTTACATATTGATATCTGTTGGCATTGTTATTCACATAAATTTTTTGTGTGAAGAATAGATTAATAATATGTATTTTCTTCTCGTTTCAGAAAAAAAAATACATCAATCCTACTGCGAGTATATTACGTTGTGTTTCATCCATATACGAGGGCAACGCCAAAAATTAAATTTTATTTTTCAATATAATTCCCCCTGACATCAATGCACTTATTACAACGTTTCAGTAACAATTCAATACCCCTAAAAAAATATTCCTTTGGTTTGTCTTCAAAATGTGCCCAAACTGCAGCCTTCACTGCTTTGTCGTCACTGAAATGGCGTCCTCGAAGGTCCTTTGTCAAATTTCTAAGATAGTAGTCACTGGGGGCCATATCTGGACTATAAGGAGGATGATCAATTTGTTCAAAACCGCAGTCACGAATTGCAGTAGTGTGCACGGCTGCATTGTCATGCAGTAAACGCACGCCTCTGGTTAGTTTACCATTTCTTATTTCCCGAATATTTTGTCGCAATTGATGCATAATATGCCCTATTGACTGTCGCGTTACGTTCTTTAAAGTCTATAAGAAGAATGCCCTCACAATCCCAAAAGATCGTAGCCATCACCTTTTTTGTCGACTGGCAGACCCTGAACTTTCTTGGCGGTGTTTCTCCTTTTCGCCTCCATTCCATCGACTCCCTTTTGGATAAAGGATCATAGTAGAGAACCATAGTTTCATCTCCTGTGACAATTGTCTTCAACACCTCCGTTGGGTTTACATCACATAGCTTCAAAAAGTTTTTTGGCGCTGAACTGCTGAGAGATGTTTGGGGACCCACCTTGCACTAACTTTATTCAAGCCTAAATGATCGTAGATGATTCGACGAATGCTTGTATCAGAAAACCCCGTCATTTGAGATATTTCTTTCAACTTCAAGCGTCGGTCGCCTAATACTAGATTTTCAATAAGGGCAATATTGTCGTCCGTCACCACGTCCACCGCCCACTTTTACCACAGAATAAGACGGTGAATTTTTCCCATAAACTCCATTCAGTCGATATATACATAAATTGTGGAAATAAATAATCAGTAATACCGTGTAAAAAATAGTCGTATTAATTGTTTAAATAAATAAATAAATAATCTTAGTGTTTAAGTATGTATTATATTTAAAAGCTTCATTCACAGCTACATTTTTAATACATAACGTTAATACATAGTGCTAATAGATAAGGCGTAACGAAGTTTGTTATATGGCAAGGTACAGGACCATTCACAGCTAGTTTTAATATTAGCGCATAATGCATAAACACAATGCATAGCAACCAATGTTTGCAAACTCCAAACTTTTATGCATTACGCATTATGCATTAAGTAAATTTGTGACAGCTGTCAAAATAATTTTACGAGAAATCTCGAAATCTTTAATTTCGAAGAAAACAAATAGCTGCATCTAATGCTACATCTTTAATACCATGTGCTGAAATAAAATTAAACAAGGAAATACGCTTCAGCAATCCTTTCCTGCCATGACGAAATTCAATTTTGACAGGTAATTTGAATAAATACAGAAACTATCAATTAAATTTTGTTGCAGAAAATGCTATGTTTTTCTTAACCTTACGCATTAGCACTACGTATTAAAGTTACGTCTTATGCATTATCATTACGCATTAAAAAAGTAGCTGTTAATGTAGCTTAAGTCTTAATTAGTATATAATATTTGTTTAATATTAGTAATCGTCATTGTTATTATTTCTTAAATATATATTTATCGTTTTAATAAACATCTATTTTAATTTATAATAATACCTAATTGTCTAATATTTACACTTCACCCAAGTAAATAAAAACGTTACAGTATATTACACATCAAGAGAGAGAAGCATATTCTTTTAGAAAAAACTTCGTATTAAACATGCAAGCTAATACGGTTTTTGTTAAAACAAAAGAAAACAATTTACATTCGTTTCGGTTGTATGGTACATGAGTTACAATTACAAAAAAATAAACATTTCTTCATCTCGCAATATAAATAACTTATTAGTTTAAGTATTCCTCTTTCTTATCACCGAATTTGAAGATAAAAATAATGGACCTTAAGAGGTTCTCTCATTCTTCATCTTACAGAGGTCGCGGACAGTAAATCAAAACAAAAACAAAAACATGAGATTGGATTCACATTTTATATCTTCATGTTTTATTCAAGCTACTGTAATAGCATCTCTGCATGGCCATCCATGATAAAAAATTCCTATATAACAAAGTTATTTATTTTCAAACACCAAATAATCATACGAGTAGAAAGCATTTTAATAAATGGTTATTATGTTACTAATTGCAAAAGAAACAAATTGCTATTTTAACAATAAAAAATATTATTACCTTCCGTCAATTATTCGTATTTTATTTAAATTCCATACAGAAAGTTTCTTGCAAAAGATTGTATATATTATTTTACGATCTACAATAAAATTTCTGAAGAAGAATTAATCTCCACCCATTCTGTCAAATTCAGTAGTGTCGTTTACTTAGTTTTTATGAGGTAACATAAGATACTACTGTTATATTGTTATTATTTATTTATTTATATTTGGATTCTCAACCGGGTAAATATCCCAATAAAAGAGAATCTATATACAGGGTGTTAATTAAAAAGCGGGCCATAGGCGTTTAACATGGGAAATCAGTTTTTCCTTGCGCAAAAGTTCCCAATTAATTTTAGACAAAAGTGTTTCAAATAAAAGCAGGGACCGGAAACCGAATCGAACCCGAACCGAAAACCATTCCGAACCCACCTTTTCTGCGAACCTAAACCAGAACCCGAATCAGGGTTAATTTGGTCGACATGAACCCGAACCGGAACTGAACACATTATTTTCGGGTTTAAAAAACCTAATTCACTGAACCAACATGTTTTAATACTTCTGTGACACATAGCTGCAACTGGGATTAGTTTTGTACTGAAATAATTACCTTTAAACAATACCTACAGTTCTAATATTATATTTCATTATTTGAAATATGAGGTAGATTTATTAGAAAGCTAGTAAAAGATAATGAAAAAGCCAAACCAGAAATATTAAAATTAAAATAAACCTTATTTGCAAGTATATAGTTTTTAAAAATTGTGATGTCCAAAGACTTCCAAAAACTGCTAATATATTAAAGTTTTGGGAGGAACAAAAATTGTTAGTCTGTGACGTTTGCGCAAGTTGAAATAGCAGTTACAGCTACACAAGTTAGGAACGGACATTTTCTGCAGTGAAATTCTTTTTGCAACTTCAGCGAGTAAATGTGTCTGAAGAAATATTAGATATTTTGATTAGATTAAGTGAAAATTTCTTTACAAAGTAAATTTATTGGTACGGGTATTTTTAATGGAAATAATTATTTTTGTTTTTAATTTTTATTATTTACCTAATAAGAGTAATATTATTTTGTTATTATTGAGCATATCACCTGTATAATTTTTTAAATGTCAGATACATATTTTTTAATATTTCGAACCCGAACCGGAACTGAACCACCTAAAAATATTTTTTCTAAACCCGAACCGAACCTGAACCCAATTTTATTTTTATTTCTGAACCTGAACCCAAACCGAACCCGTTTTTCTGCGGTTTCCGATCCCTGAATAAAAGTTGTAGACAATTAAATTATACACCAGTATCACTAAACAGATTTTATTTTGCATGTTTAGTAACCTGTAAAATCCCAATTGAAATTCTCTAAATATTGCTCATTTGTAGTGATAGCCATGGAATTTAAATAAAATTACAAAGAAATGCATATCATTTGAACTGTCAGAAATTTTATTTTCAAATAAAAATTATTGATAATTATATTCTATCCTAAGTCCTTGAAACTATTTTGTTTTTATAATCTACATCAAAATTATTGCTTAGATTTTATTTATTTTTATTTTGTAACTTGCAAAATCGAAATTCTGACAATTCAAACGATATGCATTTCTTTGGCATTCTGTTTAAATTTCATGGCTATCACTACAAATGAGTAATATTTATAAAATTTTAAATTGGATTTTACAGGTTACTAAACATGCAAAATAAAATCTGTTTGGTGATGCTGGTGCAGAATTCAATTCTCTACAACATTTATTTGAAATATTTTTGTTTAAAATTAAATGGGAAGTTTTGCGCAAGGAAGAACTGATTTCCCATGTTAAACGCCTATGGCCCGCTTTTTAATTAACACCCTGTATATATATATATATATATATATATATATATATATATATATATATATATATATATATATATATATATATATGTGGACAAAAGCCACAATATTAAATGGAAAAATAGTTGATACTTAAATTGAGTTTGTATTTCAGATATTTGATGAATTTATTTTATATGCTTTCAATTCTGGTAATATGAACTGAATACCATGGATTCCAGCATACAGAAGCAAACTCTAAATGACTAAGCTGTAATATAAGGACAGCAAAGTTGATGGATGTTTGAAGTTAGAACTCGCTCTAATAAGGAAGCCAAGAATTTTAAATGCCTTTTTAACAATTTCGTCTACATGTTTATCAAACATCAATTTACTGTCCAAAATTACTCCGAAGTCCCTAATGCTAAAAAATGTTTGTATTACATTTTCATTCAGATGATAATTGTATTTGAGGTTAATTCTTTTTCCGGTACATTTTGAAATATTTAGTAATAGTTCACAAAATTTAACAAATACATTCAAGTCGTTCTGTAGTTCTTGACAGTCATGCATATTTGGATTTTACGATAAATTTTTAAATCATCAGCGTACATAATGAGTTTGGAAGAATTAAAACAAGATGAGATATCATTAATAAATATAGTGAAAAACAGGGGTCCGAGATGAGATCCCTGTGGTACACCGGACGTTACAGGAGCATCGTCTGAGGAAAATACGTTCACAACAAATGCTGTTTTCTATTAGTTAAATATGAGGCAAACCATTTCAATAATTTTTCCGTTACACCAACTTCAAAAAGTCTGGAGATCAGTAAGTCATGATGGATTTTGTCAAAAGCTTTACAGAAGTCCGTGTAGACGGAGTCAACTTTTATTTCTCCGATTATTTTATTCTCAATAATTCTAATGGCGTTTTGATACAATGCATACGAATATAATATAATATAAAAACATCTCTATTTAAATTTATTACAAGGAAAAACTGAAAACACTATTTATAAGTGGTTTTAAATTGATTTTATGTCCAGATATGTAAGTAAGATTATAATATTCTCTTGCATATGTAAATGTATTCCGCAAAAAGTGATGCAACGATTCCAGAAAGCAATAATTGTTAACTATAGTACCACTTTTTATAAATATTTAATTAAGAAATACTTAGAATAACAATACAATAATATAAATACATATAACAAAATAAATTTATTTCCATACTTAAATCAAACAATAGACCACACATAATTCCTCACTGAACAAACTTAATCTTTCAAGTTGTAGTGAAAGGTATTGACCATCCAAGTGTTGCAAATTTGCGTTATTAGCTTTCGGTTCAAGATGAAAAAGTTATTACCGAAAAAATTAATATGTAGACCGCTTAAAGCCTAAACTATGTGCAAAATAAGATTCACCAGATTCGAAGGTCTAATTCACCAACTGTTGCAAATTTTACTTATTAATTTTCGTGACTTGTAATTTATTTCAAAGTTTATTAGTGGGACTAAGTATGACCATCTTTATTTAGCAAAAAGCTATGAACAAGGTGGTTCTGTTCAAAAATTTAAAAATTTAAATACAAAGAAACTACAGTGAAATTATAGGAAATATTTACGAAATAAAATTTAAAATAAAAAAAACTTTGAGGGTATACCCATAAATCAAACGGTAAGCCGTAGAAAGTTGAAATTTTGTATTTAGGACTTCTATAACATCTTGTTGTGCACCTCCCTTTTTGGTCATTACATAATTTCCAGAAATGGTACTTTATTTGAAGCCTATAATAGATTTTAATGAAAAACTATATTAATAATCCAAAACTTTTCAAATTTGGTATATAAGACTTTTATGTCAATTGGAATAACATAGCAGATTTTGGTTAAAACAGGCTAACCGGAAGTAATATATTACCTGAAGTTGTTAACAGTTTTTCTTGAATAAAATGGTTGCATTTTGATTTTAGAAATAAATGCTTCAAATAAGAGTTTTAGAGAATTAAATTCTGCGTCTAGCACATCAAGTATTATTAAATTAACCCTTTGTATAAGCGAGATATGTATATTTAAAACTTATATAATTTTTGGTTTTTGTAATGAAGCTTGCTATGGATTAGGTCAAAAAATAACAAAAAAATAAAAAATAGATGTTAATGTCAAATTACGTCAAATACGTGCAATTTTATAATTGAGTCTATACTTCATATTATAGGTCTTTCCATCTGAAGAGACACCTGCGCGAAGTACGCATTTGCGTCTTAAAAAGAGAGGCAAATATGAGTAACAAGGAATACTACGCTACTCTCTGTTCTGCGTAACATCAGTTTCAATTTTCCTCATTCTGATGTTGACATCGCTTGGATTCACATCGCGCTCAGTTCTGCATTTTGACATTTGACCTACTCGTTTTGTTACTTGTTTGTATGTTTTCGTGGTATATTCACATTGTTATTGTTTTTTGTTTGTATTCGCGGTATATTTGTTTTTGTTATTGTTTCTTGTTTGTTTGCAATATGTAATTTATCGATTTAATAAAATATATTTAAACTTTTTTGCATTTTCATGAATATTTAAATAATACTGTCAATAACATAATTTAAATTAAAATTTATTAATATTTTAATAACGTTTACATTTAGAAAATAATAAACTAAAAACTGTTCATTTATGAATGAAATAGCGTATATACAGCGTATATAACTGGTGGATTGCAATATAGGATAGGTACTTCAGTTCTCGCACAGCTTTGGTAGGTTAGGTAGTATATCATATAAGCACCGCCTCTACGCGCAGGCCACGTGTCTCTTCAGATGGAAAGACCTATAGTATTGCGTACAAGGAAATCGTGTGGTGTCCACATCAGATTTTTTTTATGATCTCAACAAAAAATGGACTCAGATTGTTTTTTGTTAAAAGCTCCACAATTCATAATATTGTTATTTATCTATTAAATAAACAGTTAATATTTGCTTCGAGCATCTCAAATTTCGAGCGAAACAAATGAACTCCATGTGTCAAATTCCATATTTTACTTTTTTTTAAAGTACCAACCGCTGTATCTATAAAATATAATTTGTAATAGTTTATAACAATAAAAACATATCTGCTATTCAAATCAAACCATAACAATAAAAATTTTCCGTATTTTTTCCAATCAAAAAAAAACTCATCACTAAGTAATTTTTCTCAATTGTATTCTTTCCTGTAGGCGTGTTAAATGAAGCGTGATGTTGTGCATGTGCGTTGTTCAACTGTTCTGTTTTTCTACTGGTTCTGGATGTTTGGAATTCTGAGTTCTAAGTGGTTGTGTAAAGATAGATGTCAAGGAAACCAGTTCCGTTACTTAGCAACAGGGTGTTAAAACACCAACACGACACAGGAGAGCTCACCTACCAAAATATTTAAAAAAGACTATGCGGGACAGGTAGAGAATTCAATATTATTTTAAACTTCGAATTTTAGAATTTTGTGAAATACCAACTTTCTCAGCAACCATTCTGGATTCGACGATTACTAAACACAATGGCTGGTATCATATCATAATATGATTTTAAAGCAGGACATAGTTTGTATTCAAACAACATTTTTTTTAAATCGTTCTTTAAACATAAGGTTGAAATTAAATATTGAAATTTGCGGAGTTCCAAAAGGAAGAAATAATCGGACTAGCAGTCTTTGGTGAAATTATTCATTTCAAGCCAACGTTTCGGCTAAACATTAGCCTTTTTCAGGGCAAGAAACTGTCTAATTACAGGTTTGTGGCAACCACCTATAAGGAACTATTGTGAAAAAAATTATCACAGAGTTGGTTGTCGTACAAGATAAAATAGTACATTAAAACACAAGTATCATAAAGCAATCTGTTAACGTACGAGTCCAAGTTTAGAAAATGAGCCGCCAGGCGAGTTTTACAAAGGACGAGTGCGTCAACAGGCCTTATGATACATGTTTTTTATACTATTTTTTCTATTGAGGTAATTTTACAATTAGATTTTTTTAAAAAAAGGACTTGTCAAAGGTTTGAGTTGGTGTTTTTTTATCAGTTATGTTGGTAGCGCTTCCTGCTAAAAATTGAAATTTCACATTTTGACAGTTTGTGTATCTTGTGATTTTGTCTGATTGTTTACCTTAAAACATTGTATCAAGCATTATACAATTATGAAAGAGGAAAACCAATACATACAGTGAACTCCCAAGGTTTATTAATGAACCTTCCTGATTTGAGATATCGGTGGTTCGTGTTGGTTACTATCATAAATAAAACTTGAATATGGGATTGAAGGACATTATGTGGACCATCGAGCTTTTTTATTGAGAAAACAACATAAATAAAACTCTTTAAATAATGAAATACTTTAATGAACAATTTATTATTTATTAATTACTTTCCACTATTTTGTCAACACTCACTGCTCAGTTGCACAGATAACGGCAACAGCTGTTCTTACACTTTTTAATACAAAACATATATGGCATATATTCGATAGTTCGCCATAACGTGGAACTGGAAATCATTAAAACGTCAACTTTTCATATTTGTTTGCTAGTAGCCGCCACAAATTGAGTAGACAGTGTCAACATTTTCAAGTAACGTGCATCATACATTTCATAACCTGCATGGAATAAGAATACATTCAATTCAAAATTGCATTACCATAAATGTAAATTGTAATAAATAAAACTTACCGTTTTAATTATTTTGACAAAGTAAACCTGAGCGCATTCTTTCTTGTTTCATAATTTTTTAGTTGAAAGTTGAAATTTTAACTTCACAGATTCTTATTCTTTCTTAACTAACACAGCTATAGCTATAAATTTCTTTTCTTTCTAGTCCTATCACCTAGAGAAAGGATAAAAATCCTCAATTAGAAATAATATTGTAACACAAACAATTTACCATTTTGAGGTTATCTGTCAGTTATGAAAGCATGACTACCACCTCTAGAATACAAAAGGCGCCAAAAACAGTACGTTTATAGATTTTCTAAACGTCGTGTTTTCAGTGAAAACAGTGCTTTTATAGAAACATAAGAACACCGAAATAGAAAAATATATATAAGTACATGTAAAATAGTTTGAATCGTCAATTGTTAAATAAATATATATATATATATATATATATATATATATATATATATATATATATATATATAAATTGATGTTAAAAAAATTGTAGTCAAAGAATATAAAATAAAATTTGTAGAGAAATAAGACACGTGTTACAGCACTGTTGCCTTAAGTATGCACTTAACAAACCTGTAATTAGACAGTTTCTTGCCCCGAAGAAGGCTAATGTTTAGCCGAAACGTTGGCTTGAAATAAATAATTTCACTAAAGACTGCTAGTCCAATTATTTCTTCCTTTTGGAACCCCTCAACCATTCTACAGTCGACTATCGCTCAAGTTCTTTGAAATTTGAATTTGATATTTCTTAAAATAGCGTTTTAGTTAAAACAAGACTTGTGGTACAAGCCAATATCTTCAATTTTTGACACAATTTTGTCAGTAGTTAATAAAACGTTTGTAAGATTAATAAACCCTTGTTTTCCGCATGTCTTCCTCGTCAAAAGACTACTGCAATATTTGCGCCACTTCACTGCACTTTACACAGATTTTAACATAAAATTTAATGAGATACTTCTTTAAATCGCCTACGAAGTCAAGTAGGAAAATGAGCAGTAAATGTGTTCAAGTGGGGGTACCAAGCAGAACCCACTTTATGTCATTGTGGTCAAGAACAAACAATGGCCCACCTGCTCACGTGCGCCAACTTAGAAGAAGATTTGGCTAAGGCAACAACAGCTGCTATAAACTGTGCAATTTTTTTGGATGAATACTATTTACCTAGGCCACTTCTCTGCCAGTTTTTGCGGACAGTTTTCCTCTGGCATAAGGAGAGAATCTCCGGAGAAGATGCATCCTTTCCGTCCTAGTTTATGCCGGGCGATGCATCAGACCTATGATATCCAAATTTGACTATTTATATGGTTTGAAAACAAGTTCTCAGTAGACTCACTCCATGTGGTCCGGATGCGGTATTTCGCTAACGAAAATCGGTCACTTTCAGTTTGGAGGAGTGAGAAAAAATTGTTGTAATGTATTATATATTTATTGTGTACTTCTGGCTAAGGCAACACCAGCTGCTATAAACTGTGCAATTTTTTGGATGAATACTATTGAGCTAGACCACTTCTCTGCCAGTTTTTGCGGACAGTTTTTCCTCTGGCACAAGGAGAAAATCTCCGGAGAAGATGCATCCTCTCCGTTCTAGTTTATGCCGGGCGATGCATCAGGCTCTATGATATCCAGATTTGACTATTTATATAGTTTTAACAAGTGCTCAACAAATTCACTCCATGTGATCCGGATGTGGTATTTCGCTACCGAAACTCGGTCACTTTAATTTGTAAGGAGTGAGAAAAATTTGTTGTATTGTATATTATATATTTTTTGTGTATTTTTAATTATTTATGTATAGTGTATGTGGTTTGGAAACTAATAATAACAATTTGAAAAGGCATGTAAAGTGGTCTATAGTTGTTCAGTTGATCTCCATGTCCGTAAACACAACTAGTAAAAAATCCTATGACAATATTTGTCAACCGAATTGTTCTTATTTGTCTTGTCTAAAAATAAAGCGCAAACACATGTATAGATGATGATATATTTAAGTAGAGCTTGAGACGCTTTTTGAGAACACTTGTAGAGACAACAAATGAGTAAATGAATGTAATTAAGTGTGAATAGCTGTGAGTTGATCCGTTTGTTTAGCATCATCGTTACTCAGCTCTTCTCGTTTATGACTAAGCGTAATTATCAATTACATTGTTTCCAAGACAATGCTATGCGTTCTCTTACGCACCACACACGCACGCATGTACCAATATTATTTTTTGCGAGGGACAATGATTCATTCAAAAGAATCATCAATGTGTTATTGTTTCATCGATAATTTGATTTGTTTTTTCTCTATGCATTTGTAAATATCACTAGATTCAAATTTAGCGCTTCGCTTAATTTTAGAACGAAAATTTACGTTTTCTACAGGGTAAATCAGTCTTCTGGTTACTGCATCTGGAATGAACCTTAAATATAGGAGGGTCCTGGTTTCATATTCTAGTGAAGTCTACAAATTTTTCTCAAATCCTTCTTCGATACTTCGTTATAAAAAATCTGATGTGGCCAGCACATAACTCCTCGCCAGATATTTTACCTGGTTGTACGCATAAAGCGAAAAATATTTTTAAATACAAACACATATATTCATTTCTCACTACGAAATAATTCTCACATATATTTGCAAAATTCATGGGACATTTTAATATAAATTATGTACAATACATACATTTTTTTTATATATATGTATTCAAAATCCTGAAATTTTCTTTTTCTACTTTCTTTTTCTTTATATTCGTCATTTTTTCGCAAATTCCTTTTATATTCTTTTTCATGTATATTCTTTTGCGTTGTTGACTTTTTTTATTTTCATAATCTTCATAATGATGTACCACTATTTTTGACAGTTGCATACAAATATTTATGACAGTGACATTTATGTCAATTACAAACATTTGAATTTCTTGCCTTGAAGTAGTTTGATCTGAGATTTTTTACATCAAATTATTTTATATGCATTTCTTTATCTCTAAATCTATAGAAGATATAATAATGAATTTATATTTATCGAATAAAGAATTTAACGTTCTTTAATATAAGTATTTACATAAATTTTCGATAAATAATATTTAGATGATTTCTTGTAACTACTACTTCCAGTTGTCCAATTGTTACTAAAACTTAATCAACTCTTCCCATTATTGTTAGACTGAGGAATCCGTAGTTAAAAATTTCTTAAGTTTTATAGTATTTCAAAAATCGTGGATCCAACATCCACACACACATACGGACATCATCGTAAAAATGTTATAATCGGATTCTAGGGACCTTAAAACATGTTTATTCACTAAAATCTGGATATGCGATTTTTAGCATGAATTCAATACCTCTCTTAACGAGAGGTAAAAATGTTCTCTTGTAAATTGCCTGATATTTTTGCATGTAAAAAACAACAAAAACCATGAAGAGCACGGACATTAAAAAATTTCTGCCATATTAGCATTTTTATTTGGATTAATACATAGATCTGTCTCGAAGGCGAAAGAAAAGCATAAAACATTGAGTAATTTGATTCCTCCTTTGCTACTTTTTTTCTGTTTGGGTCGTTATAATTACAGCTACGAATTTTTCTTCATTTGCATATTGATAATTAACCGATCCTAAATTACTAGTACGCGTTCCTTAGGTCTAACCATACGCATAAATTATTCCCTACATTTATAGGAAATAAAAAACATAATTAGTGATTTTACTCACGATAATTTTTTTGGGGTTATTAAAAAATTAAGAATGCAAATATAAGAAACTGCCAGGAATTTATATGAGAGTCAAATCTTTCTTTTAAATTTTTAATTGCACATCAAGATGTTTTTTTTTTTATTATAAATTGGATAGTATTTAATGAATAATTTTGTTTTATGTCTCATTTTATCGTCAGCGGCAAAACTAATAAAAATATTACGAAATTATGTGGCGGTATTAAACTACCGAATTATAAATTATTTTTATCATTTGCTTCACCTCACCTCAGCTCAAAGTGAGATGAGTTTGGCATAAGCTGAGTTGAGATTTTTTTGAAGTTAAAAGAACGACAACAAATTCTGTAATACTGTTTGTTAGTAAATCCGAAGTACTGTCTGCTGAACTTGACGAAAATAACAAACTGTCTAAAGAATAAACAAATAACCTTTTCAATAATCAAACTAATTGTATGTGACAGCCAGTGACATCAAACCATTCATCCCCATTGTCCAGCTAAGATTAAAAACTCAACAAGCACAGCCTCTTGGTCTTGAGGTGACTAAGAATCGGGAAGGGAGAAGGAACTCTTTATCTCACTTCAATTACGACAAAAAGAACGGTCAATATTAGTGAAGCAACTGAGGTGAGCTAAAACGAAGTGAGATGTTAATAATAAACTTTATTGACATATAAATCAACAGCGAGGTTCAGCCCAAGGCTGCTCTTCCACCTAACCAAAAAATTAATACACAAATGTATATAAAGCCAATAGACATGTTACAAAACCTTTAACAAGTACAAATAATGAAAGTAATAAAAAAAATACATTAACGGAAAATAATATGTAGCACAAAATAGATAACAATGATAAAAAAATGAGAAAAATTATGAAGTTAATCGAGCTTTAACATTTCTTTTAAAACTATTTAAAGAAAGCACCTTCAGATAGTCAGGAACACTATTGTATAAAGTCGGGGCCATATATGAAAACGCACCTTTATATTTTGACTTTCTGTAGGTTGGCACAATGTTATGTAAAAAGAGTAGGGATATATGGTATGTTCTAAAGCACCCTACCACCCCTCCAGTCTTATAAGAGAGTCCTTAAGGAAGCGAAAGGGGGTTAGCTTAAGCCAGACAGAACGCGAAACAGCTTTAAAACTGGTTCTAAACAGCTTAGAAACAGCTTGTTGTTCCCAAGCTGTTTAAACCTGTTTCTAAGCTGTTTATAGCTGTTCTGAAGCTGTTTATAGCTGTTTCCAAGCTGTTTATAGCAGTTCTGAAGCTGTTTCTAAGCTGTTCATAACTGTTTCCAAGCTGTTTCTAAGCTGGTTAGAACCTGTTTTTAAAGCTGTTTCGCGCTCTGTCTGGCTTAAGCTAACACCCTCCCGCTTTCTTAAGCACTCTCTTATAAGACTGGAAGGGTGGTAGGGTGCTTCAGAACATACCATATATCCCTACTAAAAAGAAAGCGACTATTGTGTGATAGTTGTAGAAATTTGCAGGTCATTGAGTTGGCAGCAATTTGAAAGTAGCTATCAGTTGTTTGTTTACTGCTTAGGCTTTAATAACTTGTAATTGTTATGTGTTTGCCATTGCATTTGTGTTTATACGGCGCAAGAGTATAATCTAGCACAACACAAAACTATAATACCTACAACTTAAACACAATAAATATTAAATAGGTTGAAAGCAGCAGTAAAAATTGTAATAGCAATAAACAAAACACACTCAAAGAGTCAAAAAATACGGCAAAACAAAAAACAACAAAAATTCAAGCGAATAAAAACAAACAACAATTTTTTTAACGTCAGTTTGATAGTTTCACTCACTGAACACTAACATCCAAATTGCCGCCAAACATGAGCCGTATTCTTTCGATGCGTTGGATCAGATCCAACTGATCGTATAGATTAGATCAGGGCCTAAAATCTTCAAATCATTCGTTCGCATTCGTATGCGTTCATTAACGTATAGTATCTAAACATATACGTTTCAAAAATTCTATTCTCCAATGGTATACGTTTGCCTCGCTTGATTTGCAGTCGAATGTTTAGCTTTCTAACGGACGTTTCCACTAGACTTTTTTATTTGTGAATGGACCAATAAGACAATAGCACCACGCTCCATGCGTTTGATTAAATGTCAATGTTTGACATCTTAACATTGATATACACTAAACCAACAATTTTATTTGAACAGGAAAAAAATGCAAAAAATAATTATTAGAACGGGGAAATTTTTATTCTACTTTTACACACAAAAAAGCAATCAAATTTTGAGAATAATAATGTTAAATGTTATCCCTCTACCAAAAAAGACTGGAAAAACTAGAGGAAGAAAGCCAGAAAAATATCCACTTATCACTCTTATAAAGAGCTCTAATGCAAACGAAAGTTAAATATTAATTTTTTCCTTAGAAATAATAAATTACAGTCACTATAGCTATTATGGCATTCTCTCAAAATCATACACGATTTTTCTACAGTCCTCCACCATAACAAAAAATAATAAAATGTACATTTTTTACTTACAGTACTACTCAATAGTTTTGCAGTGAAGATAGGAACGTATTCAAATATGACTTCAAGATATTGTTTTGGCTTTCGTTTTCTCAAAAAATTAATGCCAATTTTGTAATGAATATTATAAGTTTTTTGTATAATTTATTTGTTTCAAGTACATTAAACTAGTGCAGTGAAAAAGTGAATGTCCACTGGGAGCATTCACGCCAATCTTTTGAAGGTGGCAACACAACTGTTTACACAATTTATTTTATATTTAATTTTAATTTATCGTTATTTTCCATTCTTCTTGAGCTATTGCTTCGATTTAATCTAAGCATTTTATACTTTCGTTTTGTATGCCATAAGACCAAGGAAACTGATTCGAATTTATTCGTTTTGATGAACCGCTAACCGAACAATGTGTTGATAAACGTTGCTGCAACCGGGCATATTTTACTTAAATAATGGCATATATTTAATGAAAAGTGTAGGTACTTTTAATTACAAAAAATAATTTTTTAATGTTTAATTCGTTTTACTGATAACAGAATGTGTTCTTATTGAAATAGTTTAGAGATCACAATTTGATGATAAATTGGATATTTTGGAGGTAAATTAAATTATTTACTAACTTATCACGTTTTCTGGTGACCGTAAATAATAACATTATGTTCGTATTGAAATAATTTGGTGACCAGAATTTAGTGTTTGTTCTCTTTATTACAGTTATACGACTGCAAATACATGGAAGACGGTGCTATTGGTGCGAACTTGTCTCTTGTAGTTAAATAGCTACGTGAATACGTAGTACGCAATCGCTTATTTTTATAGCGAGACTCTCGTGCCCAAAAAAACGTGCGAGAACGAGAGCGAAATTGAGATTACAGATCCGAAAACGAGACGAGATCGATTTTTTATATTTCTCGTTTCATCTCGCCTTACGTGCATCACTAGATCTGATCCAACGCAGCGAAAGAATACAGCTACGGATTGGCCAAAGAAAAAAGAAAACATGTGTGCCCGGGATCAATTTTTAAAAGAATTTTTTTTGTAGAAATTTCTCACCAACCTGGGCTCGAAATATAGTATTAGAGTTATTGGAGACAAGATTTGTCATATACTTTTTACTTCCTTAAAAGTATCTACCATCTCTATACATACAATTTCATTCATCACGTGGCCTCCACGTGTCTAATTCTCCCTACAAAAACCGCTCTACAAAAACAACCTCCTGTAAAAACAACCATCTGTTTTCCCTATCCACGCACTCTACGATATATCTCTTATGCCTTTATAACCAGTATAGCCAGTATCCCTACCATGGCTGTATTTCGTGTGCCCTATAATTTCAAATCACACGCACGGTTGATCGCTTGACGCAGCGTTGAAGTCTCCATGAGGAAGCGCTAGAGTAAAGTAGGCTATGGATGTTTTAAAATCCGGGAATGCATACGCACGTACAGACACTTGTTACGCGTATGCGTAACATGTGGTGGGGTATTAACGGTCATGAAAACATCGGGCAGGGGACGGAAATGTTTTTGGAAATATTTTTATACCTACAGTTTGTTTTTGTTGACTTGTTTTATATGCGAGAGGACATATAAATGAAGATTTCTTTACATGAGGCAAAATAATTTAAGGTGGTTATATTATCATAAGCATTTACGATAGTTTTTAATTAAATTAAATTTCATTAGTTTGAGAACAAAAAGGAATGAAAATAAATTGGAAACATAGTCGTAATTAGAGCGGGGCCAGGGAGCCCCCTACCCCGCTATCCCACGGAATGGCCATAGCCCCCTAGGAAAACTACATATTAGTGCATTTTTTTATATATTTTAATAAATATAAATAAATAAATATATCATCACGGCTTATTACCCATTGCTGGGTGTGCCAATCTGCTTTGTACATATATTATATTTTAATTATTGATATAATTTTGTGAACAGCATGGTTCAAAGTTTATAGCTATTAACATACCGAGGAATGTTATGTATATCATAACTGCCGAAGATGTCTGTTTAAGACATCTAAGCTTGTTATGATTAATAACATCCGTGGTTTGTTCAATAGTTCATCGGTTTCAGAAAATTAAGACATTATTGATAAATACCATTTTTTGATATTCTCTCATTAATGCTACTTTCAGATTGCTATGGTTAACAGAACAATTATTTTGACATATGTCAATATGACAAATATTCAAATTATGTGCTTTGTTCCACATACTTTAGAATAAAGTAGACCGTGTTTAGAACGATAGGCTAACGTTATCTGTATGTATTTATGAAGAGCATTATTCTCATTTCATTTTATTTTCATTTTGTAGACCGTTGTTGTCAAGTCAGTATGGTAATAATATTACCATACAGATACAGTTATTACTTAGTTACCAGCCTACTTTTGTACATGTAAACAATGGAATAATATCCTGAAACCGGTAAAATTGATTTACCGGTTTCAGGATATTAATACATTGTTTACATGTACAAAAGTAGGCTGGTAACCAAGTAATAACTGTATCTTTATGGTAATATTACCATACTGACTTGCCAACAACGGTCTACAAAATGAAAATAATGCTCTTCATTAATACATACAGATAACGTTAGTGTATCGTTCTAAATACGGTTTACTTTATTCTAAAATAATAAACATACGGAATGAAGCACATAATTTGAAGGTATGTTAATAGCTGTTACTGGTTTCCTGAAGATGCCCTATACGACTGCGGGCGAAACGTTGAGCTCTGACTCAAAATATGACACAGTCCATTCCCTGAAAACGAATATTTCTGATGACTCAGACTGTGGAAGCCTAAGCAATTATTTTACTTTTATAGTTATTCTATTCGAAGAGCGTAATACTGTTTGATTGCGCCAAAATATACCATTTACTAATTCAAATTCTTATTTTTTATTCATTATTATTATTCTTCTTCTTATTTCCATTCCATTATCTCTGACCACCCTCGATAAACATCTCTTTGAAAGAACCGTCTTCCAATTCTTTTCTAACGTTATCCTTTCAGGTATAATATACCCACATTCATCTTCATTTCATACTCAGGGGTAAAAACTAGACTCATCTTCTCACTTCTGGTTCGGTTTCTTTAGTGTGACGTCACATAGCATCACCAGTAATTAGCATATTAACACCGTAGCGTGTTAATGAGAATTAATTAAGCATGTGATGCAATTAAAGAGTTCCAGTGAGAATATCAATGCAGCAACCAGGCGCCAGAAAAGAGAAGAAATTATATTTATTTATATGGTTTGGATTTCACTAATTTATAATATTAGATTATAAATACTTCTTATACTATTTCTAGGTATATACTAATGAATGTTATTTATTAAATATTTAAGGTGGTTCTAGCATGGAAGCATTTACATCAAATTGAAATTAAATTTAAATATGTTATTTTTCATGATTATTTACACAAGTTCTAAAAAGGTTTGCCGGCTGTGATTAATGCTAAAATAGAGCAAAACTACCTTAAATTGGCATTATAGAAATGATATCCCGAGTGGCAGCTTTTTTTATAGTTCATACAATAAACGACAGATTTGCGTAAAAAGCCTCATAAAAAACTACATAACAAGAGTTTATAAATGAGATTAAAAAAACTACTTTTGTGGTAATTATATACGAAAATTTGAAAATTTGTGATTTTTACCACCCGCTACCCTTGGTAAGGGAGGCATAGGGATCGTGCTAAAAATCGCATATCGAGATTTTGGTAAATGAGCACGTTTTAAGGTCCCTAGAATCCAATTTTAACATTTTCACGATGATGGCTGTGTGTATGTGTGTATCCTCCACTCTAACTCAAATACTATCACTCAGAATATTTTAAAACTTTGTATTTCGAACTTTTTCTGTAATGGAAAGAGCCCAGTAGATTTTGGTGTAAATCGGATAACCAGAAATGGCACTTTACTTGAAGCTCAAAATAGTGTTTCTTCGAAATATACCTTTAAATGTTATTTATTCCAGATTAATGTTATTTTAAAAATAAAAGGTTATTAAATTTTCAACAGATTTGCATTAATACCTTTTCTACATATATATTATGGATAAAGTTATAAAATTATCTATAATTTAAATCCCGCAGCCAACGCTTTAAACAAACAAAACTACTTGGTTACGCAGTTATTCAAATGAATGTACCTGACAGATAAATGTCACTGTCAAAGAACTAATCATTTCAAATTAATAATAGTAACGTTTTAAAAAGAAAATTAATAATAGTAACGTTTTAAAAAGAAAAAAGTAAATAGAGCAAAAGGAAAGGAAATCAATACAGTTTCCAGCATAAGTAAATATGTAGGTATGTATTTAGATTAATAAAAATTAACGATTCGCAAAAAAGTTTACGCTAATTCTCATTTTTAGATTAGTGAATTCTATTCTATACCGGTATTTTAAATTTAATCTTCATTTTATTATCAAAAAAGGTAGTTACTTGGGTTAGATTAGATTATATTTTAGGAAATAAACTCCCAAAATTAGAACAAAATTCGCTAATCAAAAAGTAAGGATTAGTTTAATCTATTTTGTGACTCGGGCGGTAAATGGCGGGAGGTATTGTGTTGGCCGCACCAGATTTTTGAATTAATTCTTGTTTAAAATGAAAAGAAATGTATGTCATTATCACAGTTTAATGCAAGAAATACCAATTTCACAATTTCGTAATTTTTACTATTAATAATTCAATTACTTTCTATTTAAAACGTGATTTAAAATAAAAACGATACTTCTAGTACCATCTAGTGATCATTTCTGAACTATATACATTTATTTTAAATATAAAAATTTCGCTAAAATACGTAGATCTATATATTTCAATTTCAAACAACAAGTTAACAAGTCACAATCTAAATATAGAACTTTGGTTTGTACAAGTCTATTACACCCTATTGTTAACGCGCGCTGAAATGAATAAATGTACAATTTTATTCATATTTCATTTTATTTCATTTATTTATAAAAATTGCGAATGGAAACATGTTGGTGCTACCCTCGTGCAACAAAAAATGTACTAGTAGGCTTGTAATTAATATTTAAATATAAAAATGAAACACTCAATTTTGTATAAGTGTGTTACAAACGTTTTTAAAAATGTTTTAGTGATATTCAACGGAATTTTCGCATTTATATACGTAGTATAATTATTGCAAACAGTATAACAATATCGATAAAAAAATATGAGTATATAAAGCAACTAAAAAAATATGATCTGGCCAGCACATAACCTCTCGCCAGATATTTTACCTGGTTGTACGCATAAAACGAAAAATATTTTTAAATACAAATACATATATTCATGTCTCACTACAAAATAATTCTCACATATATTTGCAAATCTATGGGATATTTTAATACAAATTATGTACAATACATACATTTTCTTTATATTCAATATTCTAAAATTTTCTTTTTCTACTTTCTTTTTCTTTATATTCGTCATTTTTTCGCAAATTCCTTTTATATTCTTTTTTACGTATATTCTTTTGCGTTGTTGACTTTTTTTTATTTTCATAATCTTCATAATAATGTACAAATATTTTTGATAGTGACATTTATGTGTCAATTACAAACATTTGTATTTCTTGCCTTGTAGTAGTTTGATCTGAGATTTTTTACATCAAATTATTTTATATGCATTTCTTTATCTCTAAATCTATAGAAGATATAATAATGAATTTATATTTATCGAATAAAGAATTTAACGTTATTTAATATATATAAGTATTTACATAAATTTTCGATAAATAAAATTTAGATGATTTTTTTCTTGTAACTACTACTTCCGGTTGTCCAATTGTTATCAAAACTTAATCAACTCTTCCCATTATTGTTAGATTGAGGAATCCGTAGTTAAAAATGTCGTAAGTCTTATACTATTTGAGAAATCGTGAATCTAACATCCACACATCCGCACACACACACACATACATACATCATCGTAAAAATGTTATAATCGGATTCTAGGAACCTTAAAACGTGCTTATTCACTAAAATCTGGATATGCGATTTTTGGCATGAATACAATACCTCTCTTAGCGAGAGGTAAAAATGAAACATTCTATTTTGTAAAAGTGTGTTACAAACGTTTTTAAAAAAGTTTTAGTGAATTTCAACGGAATTTTCGCATTTATATACATATTATAATTATTGTAAACAGTATAACAATACCGATAAAAAATATGACTATATAAAGCAACTAAAAAAATTCAGATCGAGGCCAGCACAAAAAACTGTCCTATACACCGCATATTATGTATTTGTCTCCCTCCATATTATGTGTGTCCAGGTGTTTCTTATTTTACCCCACACACGCACACTGCCAACACAATAGCCGGTCTGTCCCCTCCCGAAACAAGCGTGCATCGTGACCACGTGACACGAACGATGCTCTACTGTTTTGTAAAGATGTCGACGAGAGATAGCGAGAACTCGGATGGCCTGGACAATATATTAGATACATATGTCTTAGGACTTCGTTCGGTAGGTACTGGAGGATCTTATTTATTATATGGACAGGGTATTGTTTTCGGAGGAGGATAAATTTAAAGACGAGCCGATTTAATTGCAAATGAAATTATAAAAAAAATATGGTGGAATCCCCTATTCTATCAGAAATGAAAAAACGAGCCAAAAAGGCAGAAGTGAACATTAAACAGAGCAAAATCACCGAATTTTTCACAGTTTCTTAGATTTACTATTGACTTTAATATAGATTTATGTAATATGCCTATTTGTACTTTATATTGTTATTAGTATGTAGTAAGTATAGTTGTTTTCACCTTCCGTCACCTTTAGGTAAGGAAGGTATTGTCTTTGGTCAAAAAATTCAGTGGTGAGTTTTTGATGAATAAGCACGTTTTAGGGTCCCTAGAATACGATTTTACTATTTTCACGATGATGTCTGTATGTGTGTGTATGTATGTATGTATGTATGTATGTATGTATGTATGTATGTATGTATGTATGTATGTATGTATGTATGTATGTATGTATGTATGTATGTATGTATGTATGTATGTATGTATGTATGTATGTATGTATGTATGTATGTATGTATGTATGTATGTATGTATGTATGTATGTATGTATGTATGTATGTATGTATGTATGTATGTATGTATGTATGTATGTATGTATGTATGTATGTATGTATGTATGTATGTATGTATGTATGTATGTATGTATGTATGTATGTATGTATGTATGTATGTATGTATGTATGTATGTATGTATGTATGTATGTATGTATGTATGTATGTATGTATGTATGTATGTATGTATGTATGTATGTATGTATGTATGTATGTATGTATGTATGTATGTATGTATGTATGTATGTATGTATGTATGTATGTATGTATGTATGTATGTATGTATGTATGTATGTATGTATGTATGTATGTATGTATGTATGTATGTATGTATGTATGTATGTATGTATGTATGTATGTATGTATGTATGTATGTATGTATGTATGTATGTATGTATGTATGTATGTATGTATGTATGTATGTATGTATGTATGTATGTATGTATGTATGTATGTATGTATGTATGTATGTATGTATGTATGTATGTATGTATGTATGTATGTATGTATGTATGTATGTATGTATGTATGTATGTATGTATGTATGTATGTATGTATGTATGTATGTATGTATGTATGTATGTATGTATGTATGTATGTATGTATGTATGTATGTATGTATGTATGTATGTATGTATGTATGTATGTATGTATGTATGTATGTATGTATGTATGTATGTATGTATGTATGTATGTATGTATGTATGTATGTATGTATGTATGTATGTATGTATGTATGTATGTATGTATGTATGTATGTATGTATGTATGTATGTATGTATGTATGTATGTATGTATGTATGTATGTATGTATGTATGTATGTATGTATGTATGTATGTATGTATGTATGTATGTATGTATGTATGTATGTATGTATGTATGTATGTATGTATGTATGTATGTATGTATGTATGTATGTATGTATGTATGTATGTATGTATGTATGTATGTATGTATGTATGTATGTATGTATGTATGTATGTATGTATGTATGTATGTATGTATGTATGTATGTATGTATGTATGTATGTATGTATGTATGTATGTATGTATGTATGTATGTATGTATGTATGTATGTATGTATGTATGTATGTATGTATGTATGTATGTATGTATGTATGTATGTATGTATGTATGTATGTATGTATGTATGTATGTATGTATGTATGTATGTATGTATGTATGTATGTATGTATGTATGTATGTATGTATGTATGTATGTATGTATGTATGTATGTATGTATGTATGTATGTATGTATGTATGTATGTATGTATGTATGTATGTATGTATGTATGTATGTATGTATGTATGTATGTATGTATGTATGTATGTATGTATGTATGTATGTATGTATGTATGTATGTATGTATGTATGTATGTATGTATGTATGTATGTATGTATGTATGTATGTATGTATGTATGTATGTATGTATGTATGTATGTATGTATGTATGTATGTATGTATGTATGTATGTATGTATGTATGTATGTATGTATGTATGTATGTATGTATGTATGTATGTATGTATGTATGTATGTATGTATGTATGTATGTATGTATGTATGTATGTATGTATGTATGTATGTATGTATGTATGTATGTATGTATGTATGTATGTATGTATGTATGTATGTATGTATGTATGTATGTATGTATGTATGTATGTATGTATGTATGTATGTATGTATGTATGTATGTATGTATGTATGTATGTATGTATGTATGTATGTATGTATGTATGTATGTATGTATGTATGTATGTATGTATGTATGTATGTATGTATGTATGTATGTATGTATGTATGTATGTATGTATGTATGTATGTATGTATGTATGTATGTATGTATGTATGTATGTATGTATGTATGTATGTATGTATGTATGTATGTATGTATGTATGTATGTATGTATGTATGTATGTATGTATGTATGTATGTATGTATGTATGTATGTATGTATGTATGTATGTATGTATGTATGTATGTATGTATGTATGTATGTATGTATGTATGTATGTATGTATGTATGTATGTATGTATGTATGTATGTATGTATGTATGTATGTATGTATGTATGTATGTATGTATGTATGTATGTATGTATGTATGTATGTATGTATGTATGTATGTATGTATGTATGTATGTATGTATGTATGTATGTATGTATGTATGTATGTATGTATGTATGTATGTATGTATGTATGTATGTATGTATGTATGTATGTATGTATGTATGTATGTATGTATGTATGTATGTATGTATGTATGTATGTATGTATGTATGTATGTATGTATGTATGTATGTATGTATGTATGTATGTATGTATGTATGTATGTATGTATGTATGTATGTATGTATGTATGTATGTATGTATGTATGTATGTATGTATGTATGTATGTATGTATGTATGTATGTATGTATGTATGTATGTATGTATGTATGTATGTATGTATGTATGTATGTATGTATGTATGTATGTATGTATGTATGTATGTATGTATGTATGTATGTATGTATGTATGTATGTATGTATGTATGTATGTATGTATGTATGTATGTATGTATGTATGTATGTATGTATGTATGTATGTATGTATGTATGTATGTATGTATGTATGTATGTATGTATGTATGTATGTATGTATGTATGTATGTATGTATGTATGTATGTATGTATGTATGTATGTATGTATGTATGTATGTATGTATGTATGTATGTATGTATGTATGTATGTATGTATGTATGTATGTATGTATGTATGTATGTATGTATGTATGTATGTATGTATGTATGTATGTATGTATGTATGTATGTATGTATGTATGTATGTATGTATGTATGTATGTATGTATGTATGTATGTATGTATGTATGTATGTATGTATGTATGTATGTATGTATGTATGTATGTATGTATGTATGTATGTATGTATGTATGTATGTATGTATGTATGTATGTATGTATGTATGTATGTATGTATGTATGTATGTATGTATGTATGTATGTATGTATGTATGTATGTATGTATGTATGTATGTATGTATGTATGTATGTATGTATGTATGTATGTATGTATGTATGTATGTATGTATGTATGTATGTATGTATGTATGTATGTATGTATGTATGTATGTATGTATGTATGTATGTATGTATGTATGTATGTATGTATGTATGTATGTATGTATGTATGTATGTATGTATGTATGTATGTATGTATGTATGTATGTATGTATGTATGTATGTATGTATGTATGTATGTATGTATGTATGTATGTATGTATGTATGTATGTATGTATGTATGTATGTATGTATGTATGTATGTATGTATGTATGTATGTATGTATGTATGTATGTATGTATGTATGTATGTATGTATGTATGTATGTATGTATGTATGTATGTATGTATGTATGTATGTATGTATGTATGTATGTATGTATGTATGTATGTATGTATGTATGTATGTATGTATGTATGTATGTATGTATGTATGTATGTATGTATGTATGTATGTATGTATGTATGTATGTATGTATGTATGTATGTATGTATGTATGTATGTATGTATGTATGTATGTATGTATGTATGTATGTATGTATGTATGTATGTATGTATGTATGTATGTATGTATGTATGTATGTATGTATGTATGTATGTATGTATGTATGTATGTATGTATGTATGTATGTATGTATGTATGTATGTATGTATGTATGTATGTATGTATGTATGTATGTATGTATGTATGTATGTATGTATGTATGTATGTATGTATGTATGTATGTATGTATGTATGTATGTATGTATGTATGTATGTATGTATGTATGTATGTATGTATGTATGTATGTATGTATGTATGTATGTATGTATGTATGTATGTATGTATGTATGTATGTATGTATGTATGTATGTATGTATGTATGTATGTATGTATGTATGTATGTATGTATGTATGTATGTATGTATGTATGTATGTATGTATGTATGTATGTATGTATGTATGTATGTATGTATGTATGTATGTATGTATGTATGTATGTATGTATGTATGTATGTATGTATGTATGTATGTATGTATGTATGTATGTATGTATGTATGTATGTATGTATGTATGTATGTATGTATGTATGTATGTATGTATGTATGTATGTATGTATGTATGTATGTATGTATGTATGTATGTATGTATGTATGTATGTATGTATGTATGTATGTATGTATGTATGTATGTATGTATGTATGTATGTATGTATGTATGTATGTATGTATGTATGTATGTATGTATGTATGTATGTATGTATGTATGTATGTATGTATGTATGTATGTATGTATGTATGTATGTATGTATGTATGTATGTATGTATGTATGTATGTATGTATGTATGTATGTATGTATGTATGTATGTATGTATGTATGTATGTATGTATGTATGTATGTATGTATGTATGTATGTATGTATGTATGTATGTATGTATGTATGTATGTATGTATGTATGTATGTATGTATGTATGTATGTATGTATGTATGTATGTATGTATGTATGTATGTATGTATGTATGTATGTATGTATGTATGTATGTATGTATGTATGTATGTATGTATGTATGTATGTATGTATGTATGTATGTATGTATGTATGTATGTATGTATGTATGTATGTATGTATGTATGTATGTATGTATGTATGTATGTATGTATGTATGTATGTATGTATGTATGTATGTATGTATGTATGTATGTATGTATGTATGTATGTATGTATGTATGTATGTATGTATGTATGTATGTATGTATGTATGTATGTATGTATGTATGTATGTATGTATGTATGTATGTATGTATGTATGTATGTATGTATGTATGTATGTATGTATGTATGTATGTATGTATGTATGTATGTATGTATGTATGTATGTATGTATGTATGTATGTATGTATGTATGTATGTATGTATGTATGTATGTATGTATGTATGTATGTATGTATGTATGTATGTATGTATGTATGTATGTATGTATGTATGTATGTATGTATGTATGTATGTATGTATGTATGTATGTATGTATGTATGTATGTATGTATGTATGTATGTATGTATGTATGTATGTATGTATGTATGTATGTATGTATGTATGTATGTATGTATGTATGTATGTATGTATGTATGTATGTATGTATGTATGTATGTATGTATGTATGTATGTATGTATGTATGTATGTATGTATGTATGTAT